>JAEAOA010001888.1:477500-987500 GCA_016746295.1 Potamilus streckersoni | reverse complement strand
AAGCAAAAGTGTTCAATTAAGTTAATAAAATCCATACTTTTTCGTTTGCTGCTTAGACATGTACTCCACATTTCACACTGACAGGGAACCATCCATAATAAACAACAGTGGATGCCATTTTTATTTCCGTTTCCACTTTTATTTCCGCTTCTTCGCAGAAATTCTTTAGTGTATTTATTTGACTTGTGTTAGATGCGGACAGTTCTCTTCTATTAACTTGTAAAGAATCTAATAGATGGCACAATATAAATTGAAACAACAATAACTGGCCACTCTATTTTATGAATGTACTAAATTCTTTGTGACTTAAACAATTTTTTTGACGCAAAAGGAGATTCTTAACACATTTTACAAATATTCAAAATATTCGGGAAAAAAAATAAACTAGCTCTGCAGCTATCAACATGACATTGACCTACGATGAAACAGGTTTAGACGTCCAATGTATGGTTACGTCCAATGGTAGCTTACGTCCGTCTGCAGTGATGACGTAAAACTAGGCGCAGCATGGAGTAGCGATATGGATTTTAAATATTCATGGCTTCATAAGCTTATACATAAAACGAAGAAGCAATATATATCTGTGTGTGTGTGTGTGTGTATGTGTGTGTGTTTAAATTATTAATAATATATAAGGAATATTTAATTTCAGTATATGAATTTTCGTATTCATTGCAAAATTTATCATATATTCCAATGTGTTCAATGTATTTATCATGAAAACTATAAATAAATGTACTAGTTAATTATCCAATGGAATTGGAGATTTTATATAGTTTGCTTGTCGACAAAAGTAAGAGTTGTATATTTAAGGAAAACCTTTCTAGATATTTTTGTGTAATATATTTAAGGAAAGACTTACCTGCAATATTCTCTGCTTTTAGAATGAACCCTTTCTGTGTCGTGTACATGCTCGATGCAAATTTTAAGCAGACGACATTTGTAGCTGAAATGGACACCGGAGGAGGAACTACTCCACAAAAGCGTGTGCCAACAGACTCTTCATTATCACAGTTTCCGTTTGAGATGGCGACATAATCTATTGCACAAGTTGGATGATACTCCAGCACAAAATTTTCGAAACTAATTTTAATTTTCTGAAGAATAAAATGAACATAATTTATATGAATGCACTGTTTCGCATGAAAGTTTATCTATCAAATCTGAATTATTAAACTGAATCATTAAATTGAATCTAACTCTAGAAAAGTCTACGTCAATTTATATATTGAACCAGTTTGTACTCTCATCAATGCTACAACAGGTACAAGTTTTATTTTAGCATCCACCCCACCCCCAAATCACCGAAAATATCAACCCATTAACTTCTGTTTAATTTGGCATCCTTAAGGCGTAGCGCCCTAGATAGATGGCATATATATATATATATATATATATATATATATATATATATATATATATATATAGATAGATAGATAGATAGATAGATAGATAGATAGATAGATAGATAGATAGATATATATATATATATATATATATATATATATATATATATATATATATATATATATATATATATATATATATATATATATATATATATATATATATATATATATATATATAGATGGCATATATCATCGGGTCTGACCATATCAATAGTGTACCTTTCTCAGTATAATTTCAACTCAGTATTCCCATTAGTTACATATTACGACCCAATCCAAATTTTATCAGCACAAATTTAACTTTTTAATAGTTGATCAACCACGACAATACACGGGAGTTTATAATCACCTCTAATTGTTTAAAATAAAAATGTAAAATAAAATACCCAATTAGAAAATATGCCTAACAGAAATGAGGAAGGTAACGTCTAAATACAAGCACGCACGCACACATACACACATATATATATATATATATATATATATATATATATATATATATATATATATATATATATATATATATACACTTACATATATATACTTACATATACATATATATATATATATATATATATATATATATATATATATATATATATATATATATATATATATATATATATATATTTATATATATATATATATATATATATATATATATATATATATATATATATATATATATATATATATACACTTACATATATATATATATATATATATATATATATATATATATATATATATATATATATATATATATATATCACAAGAAGAAACTGTACAACGAACACATCAACACATCAACTCATCAACACATCAAGGAACACATCGACACATCAACGAACACATCAACACATCAACGAACACATCAAAAACTGTACAACGAACACATCAAAAAAAATTGTCATACTAGGACTATTAAAGTTGTAATATAACAAATGTGCAGCTGATATCCTACTAAAGTACCGTGTTGGCTGGAGATATGATTGTCCAGGTACAATATTCCCCATAGGAAAAGACTGTTCCAGGCCCCAGTTGTGGGGTGAACAAATACAAGATGTCATCCAAGATCAAGTGGACATTCCCACTTTGAGGTTGCAATTCCTCAGATCTGAAACATGTTGCAAATCCTGAAATGTAAATAGAAAGATGTATATAGCATTGAAAATACACCCAAGTAGATGTATTTACTATCCCTGCCAGTCAAACGGCCATAGCAGACTTAATCACATGGTCGTCAGTTCCCTATGCAATCTAAATATGATAAACTCAAATGTTCCTAGTTTTTTCCTGTTATAGTCTAAGTAGGCAACATATTCGAGAAACAAAAGCTAAAAGGAAGCCTTTCACATACAGAATGAAGAGAAGAAGATTATTAATATATTCTGTGTCTAAAGTCAAAATATTTTATAGTCATTATAATATAGAAAAAAGAATAATGAAATGTAATATATATATATATATATATATATATATATATATATATATATATATATATATATATATATATATATATATATATATATATATATATATATATAGATGCAATAAACTGACGACGAACAGTACGAAACTAGTAACTAACTAGCCTAAGCGCTTTCGACTCTTAATGAGTCTTTTTCAAAGGCAAATACAAAACATAGTTACGACAAACAAATAAACACAAAAACGTTGCGTTTGTAAACCTCTACATTTCTATCTTCACACATATATATATATATATATATATATATATATATATATATATATATATATATATATATATATATGTGTGTGTGTGTGTGTGTGTGTGTGTGTGTGTGTGTGTGTGTGTGTATATGTGTGGGTGTAATAATCTGCCAACGAACAGTTCAAAACTAGTATCTATTTATCCCAAGCGCTTTCGACTCCTAATGAGTCTTTTTCAAAGGCAAATATAAAACGTAAACAAGACAACAAATGAAACACAAAATGTTGTGTTTGCAAAGCTTTATGTGGCTGTTTCTACAGGAATTAAACATAATATACCAGTTTGTAAGCGAGGAAATGGAAACAATATGAATAATTAACAGAAAATCAATTAGTAAGCAAAAGAATGGAAACAATATGAATAATTAACAGAAAATCAATTTATAGGCGAAGGAAAAGAAAATTTTGACTTGCTTACTGGAAATCAATTTTCAAGCAAAGGGAAAAAAATTCAAACTTTTTGCTAGAAAACGAGAAATGACGATATAAATCAATCTGAAAGCGAAAGAGAGAAAACGTTTAGATTCGCTGTTCGAAAATCATTCTGTAAGCAAAGGATAGGGAACATTTATATTCACTTATCTAAAATCAATCTACATGCAAGGGAGAGGAGATATTTAAACTTGACGAAAGGAAATCCATAATAAATAATGTGATAATAAATAATTAATACTTATATGGATAAGAAATTAATAATCAATTTAGTGATAGGAAATAAATAATGTGTTATGTATATTAAATTTGTATTGTTTTGGGGATTTGTTTTAATTGGTTATATGTTATGTATATTTGTATTTTGAAATTGACCTGAGTTTAAAATCGAGTTAATGGTGTACCTGACCAGTGATATTTATTTTGTAAACAGCATAATGCAATGTTAATATTTTTATTATTAGAGATTAAATAATCAGATCATTATTAACTATAAACATACTTACTACATTTCCACACTCCAGGCCATTGGCACATTTTCATATTCGACACTAGACGTTCATCAACTCATTTAACATGGAAATTGATTTGGAACACCGATGAAATTCAATTGGAATAGATAAATTTGGACTTGTGATGGAAACTTTAGGACTATTTGGAATTTTATTTACAATGTTTTATGTTCTTCGTAAATTTTAGCTTTGCATTCTAGAGAAATAAATTAATATATTTTACAAACCTTGATGGATTTTGCTCTTTTCTGTTACTTAGTTTGTACAATTAAATATGCTGATAGGAAATCAATAATAAATATTGTGATAAGATAGCACTAATAAATATGCTGATATGAAATCGATGAGAGATTTGGTGATAGGAAATCAATATCAAACATTGTGATAGGAAATAAAAAAATAAATATAGTGATATGAATCAATAAGAAACATGCAAATAGGAAATCAAAACAAATAGAGCACAACATCATAGCATCTGACGATAAAGACATATATCTAATAAATATCAAAACAAAACAATATAGTTCATCTATACCGTGGCAAAAGCATTGGTGTATCATAACTGATTCCAGAATGGAAAGGATTGTTGTATCATAACTGATTCCAGAATGGAAAGTATTGGTGTAACATAACTGATTCCAGAATGGAAAGGACTGGTGTATCATAACTAATTCCAATGATAACCAATCCTTTCCATTCTGAAATCAGTTACGATACACCAGTCCTTTCCATTCATATAATACGTAATTGTCTGACTATATTCATATCATACCAAGTCAACTGAAAGTACTCAAATGATACCTAATCAACTGTAACCATATGATATCTAATCTGTACTCATCATCTAGCGTACTCATAGCATGCCTAAATGACTGACTGCCCTATGGTATCTTATGGGCTCACTGTGTTCATATGATACCTAATCCAATTTACACATATAAAATCTCATCAACTAACTATATTCTCATCAACTAACTGTATTCTCGTCAACTAACTGTATTCTCATCAACTAACTGTATTCTCGTCAACTAACTGTATTGATATTTAATAAAGTGAAATTATTCCTATGATACCGAGTCAACTGACTAGACACACTTCTAACAGACTGTATTCCTATGATACCGAGTCAACTGACTGAACTCATACGATGCCTAATTGTCTGCACTCATATGATACCTAATCAATTGACTGTACTCACATAACACATAATTGACTGTTCTTCTCTGATGCCTAATCGACTCAACGTATTCATTTGATACTTATCGACTGACTGTATTTACATAATATATGACACATTATGTATTGACTTTACTCGTATGATATCAACTGTATTCATATGGTACATTATCAACATGACTGTACTCTTAAGATACCTAATTGAGTGAATATATTCATATCATACCTAATCAAATGACTCTTTTCATATGAAACCTAATCGCCTGACTAAACTCATACTATACGTAATCGAATGTGTTTATAAGATATATAAGTGACTGACTATACTCATATGATACCTAATCGACTATACTGATATGATACCTAGCTGACTGAATCTACGCCTATGATACCTAATCAATTATACTAATATGATACCTAACTGACTGACTATACTCATGTGATACTTAATCGACTATACTGATATGATACCTAACTGAATGAATCTACGCCTATGATACCTAATCAATTATACTAATATGATACCTAACTGACTGACTATACTCATATGATACTTAATCGACTATACTGATATGATACCTAACTGACTGGCTCTACTCCTATGATACCTAATCAATTATACTAATATGATACTATCTGACTGACTCTACTCGTATGATACCTAATCGTCTATACTAATATGATTTCTAACTGACTGACTCTACTCATATGATACCTAATCAATTATACTAATATGATACTATCTGACTGACTCGACTCGTATGATACCTAATCGTCTATACTAATATGATTTCTAACTGACTGACTCTACTCATATGATATCTAATCGACTATATTAATATGATACCTCATCAACTGACTGTACTGATATGATACCGTATCAACTATACTACATCTACTATACTAATATGGTACCTAATTGACTGACGCTACTCATATGAAATGTAATCGACTGACTCTACTCATATCTTATGTAATCGACTAACTTTACTCATATGATACCGTGTCCACTATACTAATATGATACCTAACTGACTGTATTCATATCATCCGTAATCGACTCTACTCATATGATACGTAATCGACTGACTCTACTAATAAGATACGTAATCGATTGACTCTACTCATATAATACGTAATCGACTGACTCTACTCATATGATACGTAATCGACTGACTCTACTAATAAGATACGTAATCGACTGACTCTACTCAGATGATACGTAATCTACTGACTCTACTCATATGATACGTAATCGACTGACTCTACTCATATGATACGCAATCGACTGACTCTACTCAGATGATACGTAATCTACTGACTCTACTCATATGATACGTAATCGACTGACTCTACTAATAAGATACGTAATCGACTGACTCTACTCACATGATACGTAATCTACTGACTCTACTCATATGATACGTAATCGACTGACTACTAAGATACGTAAGTGACTGATAGTAGTCTTAACATGCATCATACAATGACTACTCGAATGATAGATACGAATGATAGCTTATCGACGACTGTGCTCATATGATTCATATTCGACTGACTGTACACGTATTATACCTCATCAGCTAATTGCACTGATATCATACCTAATTAACTGATTGTATTCATACATCTTTTGACTGATTGAAACATAAGCTTCTTGATAACATTTATTCGTCTGTTACCTCATCATTTGATTATAATATTAAGATTTCTCATCTACTGATTTTTCTATCATAATATCAAATCCAATAAACCCATATGATACCAAATCAACTGAACTCCTATGATACCAAATCGACTGACCTCCCATGATACCAAATCGACTGACTGTACCTCATTGACTGACTGTACTCATATGATACCTAATCGACTGACTGTACTCCTATGATAGCTCATCGATTGACTGTTATAACATGATACCTAACGACTTCATTCATGCGATACCGAGTCGACTGACCTTTCTCATATGATACCTATATCATGCCTAATCGACTGACTGAACTCATATGATACCAAATTGACTGAACTTCTTTGAGACCTAATAGACTGGCTGTACTCATATCTCATCGACTGACTTTATTCATATGATACCTCTTCAACTGACTGTACTAATTGATACCTAATGGACTGTACTCATATGATACCTCATCGATTGACTGTACGCATATAATACTTAATGGACTGACAGTACCCATATAATACCTACTGTATTCATATAATCGAATAACTGTATTCCTATGATATCTCATTGAATGAGGGGATAAACTATTGATTATTACAACAATTATTATTACAACCATCTATACATTTTATTTTTTTAACTGTTTTCAATTATAGGTTTTAAGAACAAATACACCACAGAGGAGTATTATTCCATATAGACTAAAACTTTAACGTTTGTTTAGAATACGTCTATCATCTAAACAGCTCAGCATACATTGGATTGCTTGGCTGTTTCCTTTACTGCGCTGTGTAAAGGCATATAGGAACCAAATGACACCTGGTATTAATAGGACTACATACATCACTTTTACTTTTTATTTGCAGAATTGATACTGATTCTATACCGTATTCCTAACTCTAATAAATGTAACGGTGCGAGGGAGTTCTTGATTAGCCTAACGCTAATTGAACTGTTTCGACTGTAATTTGTTTTAGACAAGGTTACTTTTGTAATTCGTCATTTTCAACTGTGGCTTTTGCAGAGCTGTCTCTGTGAGCTGTTTTGACTGTTTTTTGTCTTAAACAAAGATGTCTGAATTTCGATTAGTTTTTACAGGGCTGTCTTTTTTATCTGTTTCGATTATAATTTGTTTTAAATAGGGCAGTCTCAGTGATCTGTTTTGAATATAGCATTACAACATTTTTAAACAGAGCTGTCTCACTTATCTGTATCCACTGTAACTTTTGCATACAGCTATCTCAGTGATATGTTTCTGCTGTAATTTGTTTTAAACAGGGGTATCTCAGTGATATTATTACAAGCCAGGGGTCTATGCCTGACCGAGCTGTGTCAAAATCCTAGCGCGATTCCCGCTAGAAGTCATAAGTTTCCCCCAAATTTCCAAAGACCTATACAGCTTCAATTATGTCCATTATATACATAAATTTTACTCTAATCGATGCAAGACCACGGATTTCTCAACTTGCTAAATATCTACCAACCGCACATCTACATAGCTTCTCTGCACCAAATTTCCGTACCATCAGCAGTTCACGCCGTAGAAACTCTACAACTATCCCTTAACACAGGGAACTATTTTAACTACGCCATCTTAGGTCAGTCAATCTGTGGCTTCAAGGCACATCACGCCAGTACAACTGCATCGCATTTGCCACCATAATCGGTATCTGCCGAATTCCCTTCCTGTTTATTCTACTGTGTAATTTACCACTTTCCTACCTAAAATATTGCCACTTCAGTCACAACGTCAATGTACAGAACTACGTTTTAATAAGGACTATATTATGAAGGGACAGGCATTCGGTTTGGGTTGGGTCAGAATTCACTACTCATTGACCATAACGTCAATGCAACCCACTAACACTTTCTCTCCGTGATGTTTGCTCCAAGTAATTGGATAATTATTTCAATAATGATTATTCCCATTTCACCGAATTCCAAAAATCATACCAGTAATCACACGAATCTAAGAATTTCTTAACCAAACGCGTATCTCCCATATTTTATTACCATATGTTTCGACTGTAACTTGTTTTGAAAAGGGCTATATCAGTGATATGTTTTGACTGTAACTTATTTTAAACAGGGATATCTCAGTGATATGTTTCGACTGTAATTTGTTTTAAACAGGGCTGCATCGGTAGCAAAGATATAGAAACGAGTACTCTTGCTGATGAGGCCATGACATGTTTTCCATTTTCAAGACCAATATCGTTAATTTTTTTTGTTTTTGCAGGAGTAAAAACAATGGTTTCACACCGTTTAATTTGTATCCATGATTCAGAGAAAGTAGTCGCACAGACATATAGATGATTGGTTGGTTTCTTTGTAATGGCACTTTCAACACGTTACTGGATGTTACGTGAAGGCAATAGGAGCTATGTGACTTTGCCAAAGACTCAATGAAGTAGCCGACCCGGGCAAGAATTGAACTCGCGACGCATGGATTACGCATCTGACGCTCTACTAACTGGGCTACCGCGGCTGCTAGATAGAAAGATGGACAGATGGATATATATAGATAAGTGCAGACTGAAATATTTAAATAAATGTGTTATTTACTCTCGCCTATCATATATCTCAGAGATATTTTCTCTGTCACTTTAATCTCTCACCGATGGCTGTGAGACAGACAGTATATGTTCGTTGTCATAACAATTAAAGTTAAACACCAACAAATAACATTCAACATGTTGAATACTGGTAAATGACAAGCAACATATGTTGGTTGTAATAACTTAATTACTGATTCGTCTCTGTAACAAAACTAATAAAACTGTTTAAAAAGAATAAATGAATATTGATTTATTGATCAAGACAGAGATAAATTTGAAAGAGTTTGATAAAGTAATTAAGAAATAACAGACTAATTTCCTGCTTTAACGAAGATTGTTACAAACCGCTGAGTTAAAAAGAATATAAACTGTGTGTCAGTTCAGCCTAATATAGCAATACAGAATACTTACAGAAATAAATACAACTTTCGAAATAAAGATTTGTGATTTTTTATTATCTTGACTTCGTAAGTTAAGTAAACTTGCGTGTTAGACCAGTTAAGGGACGAATTAATTTGTTCATAAGGTATTTTTGCTCCAGTTTTGGCAGACGTATTGTGTAGAAATTCACAACTTGCCAAATATCTACCAACCGCACATCTACATAGCTTTCGTAATCATGGGGGAGGGGTAAATCTTTACTTGGAGTCATTAAATCGTTATATGATGTGGTTTAAATCGTTATATGATGTGGTTTCCCCAATATTTGGATTCTTAGATCTGCCAGCGGTGGCATTACTACTTGTGGTGGTTTATGCTAACTATAAGCGATTACGTCATGTTTAAACATCTAAAAGCGAATACGTCATGTTTTAACATCTAAAACCGACTATGTCATGCTTTAACTTCTAAAAGTGATTACGTCACGTTGTAACATCTAAAACTGACCACGTCGTGTTTTAACATCTAATAGCCATTACGTCATGTTTTCATCAGGTTTGCAAGAAGCTGTTATATGTGTATGCATGTATTATGCAGCGTGAATGCAATTTTCACAGCTGTCATGTTGCTAGAAGAAAAAGCAGCGACATAAAAAACACTGGCAAAAAAAAACTCGTTATGCAGTACTCTTATCAACATATTTCTGAATTGGAAGGCAACTTGCTTGTTCCCCTTCTTGGTTTATATTCTCTCTCTCTCTCTCTCTCTCTCTCTCTCTCTCTCTCTCTCTCTCTCTCTCTCTCTCTCTCTCTTTAGAACAGTTCCTACACGTGACTTACTATATCGTTTATTATTATTATTATTATTATTATTATTATTATTATTATTATTATTATTATTATTAGTAGTAGTAGTAGTAGTAGTAGTAGTAGTAGTAGTAGTATTCAGGAATTAATGGTTTCGTGTGCCTCTTTCCTTCGTTCTTAATCTGACAGATAAAATATTATGTTTTCTTTTATTAGATTAGTTTTTTACTGTTAAATCTTGTTCACTCTCATTTCGCAGATTGGATTTGTGTTCTGTTCTTTTTCAGATAAAAGGGTTGACTGCTAATGTGTGTGAGACGTTCCAGTGAGGGATTCTGAAGAACAAACTTCCATGGCGTGCCCTTTCTTTCGCTATTTATGATACTTTTATATCCTAGACCTCCAAAGCGTAACGGCTAAATAATGAGTAAAGCATTCAACATCAATGATGAGACGTATTTTTAATATACCTCTGAAGGTGGACGCAGGACAAAGTCACCTTGTAAATTAACAAGTTTCTTGTCAAATAACTAGCTCGTGACCAACTTAACTTTCGGAATGCCACATACCGTAAATATGCTGACAAATGAGGAAAAAGAAGGCGAAGAGGAGAAATAATAATAATAATAATAATAATAATAATAATAATAATAATAATAATAATAATAATAATAATATCAATAATAATAAAAGGAGTGTGTGTATCTTTCCTTTAAAGTAATATATATATATATATATATATATATATATATATATATATATATATATATATATATATATATATATATATATATATATATATATATATATATATATGACATAAAAAAAGAAAATCATACTACTTGGCATTAATAGATTAATAGTATCACATCAAATACATTAACTTTTTTTTAATTAAGTCAAATTGGTTTTAGACAACAGTGCGAGGAAGTGTCGAGCCTGCCACCCACGCATTACAAATCTTTCGCTCTACTACCTGGGTTACCGCGGCTCCTATAAAGGTAGATAGAAAGAAAGAAATCGACCTTAATATTTTCAATGAAGGTATTATTTCGTGGCGTAAATAACACATGCTACAGTTATATTGTATCCATCACTTTTTCTCCCTCTCTGGTAATTGACAAGCAACATGTTTTCTATCATAACTATTGCTTTTAAGCATTGATTTGTCTTTGTGACAAAACTACAAGGACTGCTAGAACAGAATATTTTGAATATTTATATATTGATTCTGATAAGAATACCTCTGAAATAATTTGATAAAGTAAAGAGGCATAAATACACTAATTTTCCACTTCAACTAATCTGCGTCAGATGTTGTAAAACACTCAAATAATCAGAATATAAACTGTAGGTCAATTCAGCTTAGAATAACTTGCCAAAATAATTAACAATAAATTTTACTTTCAAAACAAATATGCCTCTTTTTGCAACGTCTTGAGTTTGTAAGGCACTAGCAAATTCGTTTTCTTCGCCAGTTTCAAGACGAACTTATTTGTTTTTATTTTTTTTGGTGCTAATATTGATAGACATAACTTATGGACGTGGTTATATGCTGTAGTTTCTTCACTATTTGAGGTGGTTTCGACGTCATAGCGGTAATTGAAACTAACTTTACTCTAATGAAAGAACGCGCAGTCGTCTAGTAGTCATTAGGGTAGATATGTGAATATATATGGTAGTGACTTTATCCTCTAAGATGATATATTCCATTTACAGCGATTTTGATATGCTGTTATTCGAGTTCCTCTTCGCTAGACCCTGTTATTTATCTACTTTATATGCAACATTTATGTACCTTTTTACAGCTGTTTTGTTGCGAGAGAAAAAAAAACGAAACACTATCTTAAAGAACTCGATTACACATTTGAAGATTACAATGGTAAAACTTGTGCGTCTTGATATATGCCCGGTTTTATGTATCCATTCCTCTTCTTTTTCCAAGTTAAGTTTTTCAGACCCTTTCATTTAGGCACATGAATGTCCCTATGTTGTTTTGAGCTTTAAAAATATTTTTAACGAATTACTTGCCTGACACAATTTTCGTTTTATGGTATCATGTATGTGTAACTCTCCCTATCAAATTTTGTAGTGTTGTGGTGTCCCTTCGCGGACCGGATTTGTGTCTTGTTGTTGTCGATAGAAACAGATCGGCTTTTTTGTGATGCAATTAAGTAAACAGATTTATGGGCAACCGTTTATCTCATACCGTGACACACATTTGTATTTTGAGGTAAGAGTGGAACAGTTGTAATAGAGGAAACAGATTTTTTTGTATCATTGTTGGGGACATCAACATTATATATATATATATATATATATATATATATATATATATATATATATATATATATATATATATATATATATATATAATATGATGTAATATTGTTTTCGTGTGACTACAAACTCGTGACCAACTAAACTATCACGTAGCAAATTAATGCAGAATGAAAAGACGAAGGAGTGAAGAAAACAATAATTTTAGAACAATGGAAATTTTAAAGGTTGCGATGAGGAAATATACAAGGAGTTTCTTAATAAAAACTGAAGCGAAATAAGCCATAATCAACCGTTCTCAATTCCACCATTCTCCATTCCACCGTTTTCCATCCTACCATTCCCCATCCAACTCTTCTCCATTCCACCGTTCTCCATCCCACCATTCTCCATCCCACCCTTCTCCAACTCACCATTCCACATCACACCTTTCACCATTCCACCTTTCTCCATCTCACCGTTCCCTATTCCACCATTCTCCACCCCCACCCCCATTTGCTTCCAGTCTGGACAATACTATGTAATTGTTTATGCTGATGCATCTACAAAGGGTGAATACGTACAAATGCCAGAGAAAAAAGAACACGAATAAGTGTGTGTGTGTGTGTGTCTAAGTGTGTGTGTGTGTGTGTATGTGTGTGATTTAGAACTTTAACGTAGCTGTAACAATTTATCAGTCATATCAATACAATGTCTGCAGTGTGGCAGTTTATAGTGATGTTTTGCACTGGAGCATCATGTCGCAGACATGTAGCATGATGTCCCACCCAGTCACATCATCCTGACATGAGATGTCCAGTACCGGGGCATCATGCCGAAGACATGTGTCATGATGTCCCACCCAATCACATTATCCTGACAGCAGGCCAACCAGTCCTAACACTAACATCTTAATGCTGAGCGCCAAACGAGGAAGCTTTTAATATCATTTTTTATAAGTCTTTGGTGTGACTTGGCAGGGGATCGAACCCACGATATCCCACATCCGATGCGGACGCTTGTATACATACATATGTAAGTAATGTCTGTCCGTTGTGTACATACATCTGTATATAATGTCTGTCCTTTGTATGCGTATCTCTGTGTGTTATCCTTTGGATACATCTGTTAAAGAGAATAATATCAAAATATAAAATCGGTGGTCATACCAATGACAAATTTACCAGGATAGGGATTAAATATGACCTAACGCCTTTATTCTTACCTATACACAGATAATTTTCACTCTGTGAAAGCAAAAGCTACTGCATGTATTCAAATATACGTCACATTAAATTCCAACTTAAAAAGTAAATTAAGACAGGCACATTTATTTATTTATTAATTTATTTTCCATCCCCAGATAAATTCACATCGTGATTTGCGAGTTTTTGCATACTACCGATTGTCCCTTTACTTAGTAGGATATGCATGACGGCTAACCAATTGTGACAAGTCACTTAATGGAAGCATATTACAAAAGGTCTAACGACACACGTTAAGTGGCCGTGATTCCGTTAAATTTTACCTGTAGAATAGGGGGTCACAATCCGGTGAAACTTTGATATGACTATATTCTAACGTTAGTACGAGATGCATGTGTAGTTTTAAGATAGTATGTGCAGTTTCATATTCTGATTTTACCACAAGTTAAGATATACTTTATGTGATTCTGATTGGTCCAAATACGCCCATGAAATTATTGTGCAATATTCTTTTTACTGATTGGCTGCGATCGTAGGAAAACGTTTTTAACCCTGCCTTCTGGAATATTTTGCTTTCAATGAAAATTTTTGAATAGACTCGCGAAATGGAATGGATAAAAATGGTCTTGTCTATTTCAGTAAGGCTAATTTACCCCCACGGGGGATTTTTACGTCGAGTATACAATATCTTAACATGAAAATTGGCTAAAACGGCAAGACAAACTGATAACAACAACAACAAATACAACAAGAAAAACTACCGGTATTGCTTGTGTGAAATGAGAGTTAAGGGAAGCGGTATATCTGTAGAATTGAATGCTCCCTATATACAAGCGTGGTTTAATGTGACCTTAAAGAAGTAAATAAACTCACCTCTTTTCACAGAACAATGTGAACATAAACTGGTTTCTAAACTGACAGAAGTTTATCCAACCTCTGTATATTTAAGCGGTATATCTGTAATGCAGTTTCAAGTCAGAAAGAAATTTGTTTGCATATTCTGTATTGTACTGTTCCAAATCTAACACTGCAAATATCCGGTCACAAATAGATTACAGTACGTATGGGAATTTCTGCTTCCAGTTAACCTTCTTTCCCCTGAATATCATGATATCAATGTAATGTTTAATTGTGAAATGTAACAATCTAAGATTGCGTAAACATAGGTTGTCAACTTTACGGGTAGTGAACCAAACAATCCGACATGATACACAATGAAAATGATTTTTTTTCTATAAAAAATGTTCTGTTTATTCCGATGGACGCTTGTTCTTTGATTTATAGTTTGTAAGAAAAATATAATCTACTGTTGAACGTCAATACTAGTGTTACGTATATGTAATTTATTATTTGTGTGTTAGTTTTAAAGATTTTATTTTATTTTTATTTCTATGCATGTTATTGTAATGATAACTTTATTCACTGGATTTGACATTTTTTTTCTGAAAATTCAGTTCAGTTCAATAAATAACCACTATTGCTACATTGTATTTTTAGCTGACATAATTTCTGACCTTGATTCAGAATTGGTAAACAACTTCTTTTTAAATTTTTGTCCTAGAGTGGCAAACATTAGTCATAATCAATGTCATATTTGGCTTGCGTGTCAGCTCTGTTGTATACAACATTTTATTATTTTTGTTATTATTATTGAATTTTATGGTAAGGTTCGTTAGGTAGAATCAATTCATCCATGGCGTACGAATCAGCCGGCATATATTGTTACTGTACCATTAGAACTAAGTGACCATGTGACCCCATCGCGTGATTTAAAATTGCATTTAAAACCAACATTTTATAGTGATTGAATTCAGTAGTAAATTAATACCTACGGAGCTCAAAAGTATTTTGTGTTGTGACCCGTTTGACTTAAGTTTTTCTAGTAATAGGAATTTAATTAATTTCTCTGGAAAACATTCATAAGTGCTCTTCATCGTCAAAATTCTAAAACCGGAATATTATTTTTGATTCATAAAATTCAAAAAGGAACTACTGACACAACAACACAAAACAGGATATAGAAGACGTCGTCGCCTTCCATCTTGGAATTTCATCGGGATTTGAACTTTGATTCATTTATCATTTAGAATTTTCAATGATAGAACTTATATTTTTAAATTCTAGGAATAATGTTTGAATAAGATTCACATAGCGTTAGTCCTTTTTCGTATGTGTACCCTGATTTCTAGGGAAATAAATTTTATTGTTAAATTTTACTAAAGCTTGTAGGCTTCACTCTTTTCTTTGTTACTTTGTACGAGCCTAGACACATAACAATTAGTTCAGCTTTGGTTTAGACTATTTTTTTTGTACCCGCAACGAATGAAGGTGCATCGTCTGTCAGAATGAACGAAATTACGAAATTATTCATTCTTCTTTCCATCGCAAGAATTTCCACTGAAACCATGTGATAAAATGAATCTCAAATGGGTTAAGATATAATATCCAATTTATGAAACTCGCTGAATAATATCCATACAGTACTGCTTCTTAACATTAATTAAAAGTTAATTTATTTCCATCCCACTGTTTTCCGTTTCACAATTATCCATCCCATCTATCCCCATTCCAGTGCTATCCATTCCACCCTTTTCCATCCCACTGATCCTCATCCCCCCATTTCGTCAAGGCTCAAAAAAGCTTGACATTATTCAACTCGTTTCAAAACTTCAATAATAAATCATTACCCATTTTAGATCCGGTACATATAACCGAACGTTGGTAATGCATTGATATGCATGCATAGAAACCCGACGTTAGTAATACACTGATATGCATACCCATAATGCAATGTTAGTAATGCATTGATATACGATATTGTAAATTATTTTCAAAGTACACATTCTGAAATCAATCCTTCTTTATGTAATATACATGAAGATGTAGCAGGCAGTACATGATACTTGCAGTAAGCAAATGTAACATTGTAACAAAAATAATAATGAACAGTATAGGGATGTTTAGCAGTGACCATCTTGTGACTAGATGTCTGAAGATAGAATGTAATTTCGGACAAACAGGTGATGGTCAAGTACCATTAATAAAAATATAAAATACTGTACTTTAGAGAAAATTGATAAAGTAAATTAATTTTTAATCAGTGTAAGAAAGCAGTAATCGGACTGATCGCTTTAGCATCATAAGGGTGAACAGATGAAAATGGCGGCCAGACCAAGTAAAATAAAGACTTCAAATAATACATGGAGTCGTTGGAATGACCAACTCATAGTAACAAGAACTATATGTAAACATCGTGATTTTTTAAGCTATAAAATGTGGATACTTTTATACACTATATCAACAGCATGGGGAAGGTGAAACAGAAATATGGCAGCCAGACCAAGTGAAATACAAATCAGTAAAATAGCAAGAGGTGTCCTCGACCAGGCTCAATGACTTTGGATATCTCCTACATTTTGGATAATTGTTTTATTTGTCTTTTTCCAATGCAGTTGTTGGGTAACTGAGAGCGAATTTTTTGAGATTCAGAGAATTTTTCTTTTTTTATCTTTTCCATTTGTGCGTGAATATTTTCCCGCCTCCACCCCCCCCCCGCCCAGTGAATTGCTAAGGGCGCTATGAATTTTATTTTTTTTAAATCTCCGTAATAGGTTGACCATTGGATCGGGGAACTATCCCAAGGTCACCTTACAATCAATATTTATTGATTCCAGATAAATTAGGGATAGTAAATATAATGTATAATAAAAGAAGAAGAAAAAAAGGATTTTGAAAATAGTGTTTTGTTCCTGTTTACCATCCAATCTGATACAAATTGCCTATTCATCTGTTGAGGTCCATTTTTAAGAAATTGGTCCTCTTTTTTGTTTACTTTAGCAGCATATTTTTCAAAGTTCTTATACATTACAACTCTGCTTAAAAGCGTAAATGGGAGGATTTTGCATATTGAATCTGCAAGTGTACATGTAATATTTTGCCAAAATAAGCAAGATATTACACACACTGTCCAGTTATTCAATTCCTAAAAGTGTTTCATTTTTAGAAAAATGTACAATATTTGGGCAAGAAGGTACAAAGGTTCAATAAAGTACTTTATTCTTGTTCTTCACTTGCAAAGATTTTTAATTGAATCGTTCAAAGATCAAATTAGAACAACAGTAACAGTAATAACTACAATAATACTAAAATAATAATAATAATAATAATAATAATAATAATAATAATAAAAATAATAATAATAATAATAAGTAGCAGTAGTAGTAGCAGTAGTAGTAGTAGTAGTTTGCAGGATTAAACGATGTATAGAGGCAGGAACAGACTGTCCAATTTCAATAACAACATTGATTCACAAAAAATTGTTAAAAAGCCTGTGTTGTACAACACACAAGAGTTATCACTTAGATAACAACAATAGACCTAATTAAGGCTGTCTTTTATGTAGTTCAGAAACAATATGGCGGATGGTTTAACGACTAGTGGGCAAATTATATCGTTGAACAACCCACAGACAGAGAGAGAGAGAGAGAGAGAGAGAGAGAGAGAGAGAGAGAGAGAGAGAGAGAGAGAGAGAGAGAGAGAGAGAGAGAGAGGGGTAGGGGGAGACGCACTCTAAATCTTGTTTTGCATCTTTTTACCACACTAGAGGTTAACATATATTCTTTTGAAATACGGGTGTAACAATATTTTTTCCATCTAAGCTGCCCAATAAGTTTAGCATATTTGTGGTAACTATTTTAGGAGCTATGGGAGGAAAAATGTCAGGTAGGAGATGAGAAGAATGCGAATCTCAAGTATATACTTGATATTGGGAATCTCAAGTATATACTTTATCTTGGGAATCTCAAGTATATACTTTATCTTGGGAATCTCAAGTATATACATTATCTTGGGAGTCTCAAGTATATACTTTATATTGGTAATCTCAAGTATACATTCTTTAGTACAAATGAAAAACAAAACACTCAAGTAAGTGAATTGACACACAGGCAGAACTCTTTTTATATAGAAAGTATATTTTGTATGTGCTGTTGTCAGATTAGCATAAATTTTGTAACAAAACAGACACACACACAGATATATATATATATATATATATATATATATATATATATATAGAGAGAGAGAGAGAGAGAGAGAGAGAGAGAGAGAGAGAGAGAGAGAGAGAGAGATAGATAGATAGATAGATAGATAGATAGATAGATAGATAGATAGATAGATAGATAGATAGATAGATAGATAGATAGATAGATAGATAGATAGATGCAATAAACTGACGACAAACAGTGCGAAACTAGTAACTACCTAGCTTGAGCGCTTTCGACTCTCAATGAGTCTTTTTCAAAGGCAAATGCAAAACAAATACAAAACAAATAAATATACACAAAACCGTTGTTTCTTAAACTCTACATGACTGTCTGTACATGAGTTTAATCTTTAAATACATTCTCTAAACTAGCCTGTATAGACTTGTTGCGAATACTGAAAAATGTTTATAATCTCTGAAAAGTATATATATATATATATATATATATATATATATATATATATATATATATATATATATATATATATATATATATATATATATATATATATATATACCCTGTCTGACGTATCGGTTTTTCCGTAGAGGTGTCTATACGAATTAGGGCATATAGGTACAATTCAGTAACAGACAAAATGTAAAGTCTTTGCAAGAATCCAATAAAGCGTACGTAACAGTATGATTATTTAAGTGGCAGATAAAGCTTGCCTTGATTCAAAATGGTCCAGTCCATTGAAATACTTTGTCGACACTAATTAAAATGCATGAGAGTATAAATACATTGAATGTGTCATTGCTTTTATATAAGATTATAATACATACAAAAAATTCATCCCCTCCCCAAAAAAAGTTTGGCAACCTCATGAAAGGGAGCATTTCTGATACAGCGGTACTGGTAGTATGGATATAGAACTCGATGATATTACATACAAAGATATATACATTGGATTTGACGTTAATATCCTTAGTTCAACAATCGTAAATCATTTGAAATTGAGTACATTTATTTTAGCTGATTTGGTCGTACAGTGTATTATTTAGTAATATGACATGCAGCATACAATATCATATATGATACAGCCCTAAGACAAAAACCTTGCAATATCATGTATAATAGTCCCAGGACAAACACCATGCAATAGAATGTATAGTACAGTCCTAGGACAAACACCATGCAATACAATGTACGATATAGTCCTAGGACAAACACCATGCAATAGAATGTACAGTACGGTCCCAGGACCAACATCATGCAATAGAATGTACAGTACGGTCCCAGGACCAACATCATGTAATAGAATGTACGGTACAGTCCTATAACAAACATCATGCAATAGAATGTACGGTACAGTCCTAGAACAAACATCATGCAATAGAATGTACGGTACAGTCCTAGAACAAACATCATGCAATAGAATATACGGTACAGTCCTAGAACAAACACCATGCAATAGAATGTACGGTACAGTCCTAGAACAAACACCATGCAATAGCATGTACGGTACAGTCCTAGGACAAACACCATGCAATAGCATGTACGGTACAGAACTAGAACAAACAACATACAATAGAATGTACAGTACGGTCCCAGGACCAACATCATGCAATAGAATGTACGGTACAGTCCTAGAACAAACACCATGCAATAGAATGTACGGTACAGTCCTAGAACAAACATCATGCAATAGAATGTACGGTACAGTCCTAGAACAAACATCATGCAATAGAATGTACGGTACAGTCCTAGAACAAACATCATGCAATAGAATGTACGGTACAGTCCTAGAACAAACACCATGCAATAGAATGTACGGTACAGTCCTAGAACAAACACCATGCAATAGCATGTACGGTACAGTCCTAGGACAAACACCATGCAATAGCATGTACGGTACAGAACTAGAACAAACAACATACAATAGAATGTACAGTACGGTCCCAGGACCAACATCATGCAATAGAATGTACGGTACAGTCCTAGAACAAACACCATGCAATAGAATGTACGGTACAGTCCTAGGACAAACACCATGCAATAGCATGTACGGTACAGTCCTAGAACAAACACCATGCAATAGCATGTACGGTACAGTCCTAGAACAAACACCATATAATATCATGCATTATCCATTTCTAGGACAACACCATGTATGATGTAACCACATATAAAAATACAATATGTGACTCTCCACTTCCGTAGAATATATTAGTATATCCTATCGGAATATAGTAGTATAGTTTGTGTTATTGGTATTAACTAATGGAATATATTATTATAGTCTATTGGAATATAATAATATATTCTGTTGAAATATATTAGTAAAGCTTATTGGAGTATAGCAGTGTAGCGCATGGGTAGCAAACACGCGACCCTAGGACCACATGTGACCCGCCAAAAAGTATTCTGTGGTAAGCAAAATTATAGGCGTGACAAGGTTTCATGAGAGATAGAAAAGGTGACGCGGCTTGTTTGGAAATCGAAAATGCCCTCACGCGGTCCTCGGGGTGGTTTGAGTTTGAGATCTCTGTTGTAGCTTGTTACAATACGGTAGTAAGGCAAAGTTGAATATAGTAGTATAACTTAACAGCAAATAGTAATATAACTGTAACAGAATGTCATTGTATACCCTATTAGAAATATTTGAATAACCTTTTAGAATCCTCTGTGAAAAATGTATCTACAGCATCAACAGGAAATTGTTTAATATCTTCTTTGACTGCAAGAAGGATTTCCACAAGTATGCCATGCAGCCTTATGGGCCACCATACGGATATATATATATATATATATATATATATATATATATATATATATATATATATATATATATATATATATATATATATATATATATACATATATATACATATATACAACATAAACAGAACACCAATCAACTCCGTAGGAAACTTTGATGACAAGGCGACGAGCGCGCATATCTCGTCAATGGCAACGTCAAAGGTTCAAATCCGCAGCTGAAGTCAGAAGGGGGTTCCATCTATCACCCACTCTCTTCAACATCAACCTGGAAGAGATCATGCCTTGGAAGACCATGAGGACAGTGTCAGTGCTGGACGCACAGTAATCAGCAGCCTGCGCTTTGTTGATTATATTGATTGCTTAGCAGGAGATAAACAAAAACTCGAAACGTTAGTGAACCGTCTGAAGCAAGCATCACTTAGGTATCAGCTATGAAAAGGCCAAGCTAATGACAAACAGATGACACACAAAAGGATAATAAGATTGGATGAGCTGGTCATCCTGACAAGCTTCAAGTATAACCTCTGATGAAGGTTCAAATCTTTCCCGGATTGTGCGGACAACAACTGCTCTAGCTAGACTGAAGCCATTTTGGAAAGACTGCAAGGTCAAGCGTGAGACCTTGATCAAGCGTATACACTCCCTCGTCATGTCAATATTCCTGTATGCATGTGAGATATGGGCTCTCACAGCAGAACTAGAGAGCAGAATCTATGCCTATTAATCGGATATTATTGAAGGATCATAAACATCTCCTACTTAGACCATGTCTCTAATGAGGAGGTGCACTCTGGTCTGTCAAAGACAATCCGACAGGGTACAGTGACAGGAACGAAACAATAAAATAGACAAAAGAAGGGAGTGGGATATACCATTAAAGAGTGGACATGAATAGACTTTGTCAAGTACCAAACAACAATGGAGAACATGGCAAAATGGAGAGAGAGTGTGTCTTACAGTCATCAGTGGTGTCACTACAACCAGCCATATGACGGGAGAAATGAAATTAATAAATGGCTTAAAGCACTATAACATATTAGAAACATTTATTCTTGGTGGCTAACACACACACACACACACACACACACACAAAGTAGGTATATATATATATATATATATATATATATATATATATATATATATATATATATATATATATATATATATATATATATATATATCGCTGAGAGACGGGTAAACGAACACACACTCATAAGACTTGTAACGAAAAAACAGAAATTAATGTTTTAATTTTGTCTTTGGTAAAAAAAAATTATTTGCGTTGAACTCTTATCCATTTGAAGCATTTGTTGTTTTTTATCTTCCGGCAGTAAGACTGTACAACAGTGACTTATATTAATGTTGACACCTATAACATGAAACAGCAACTAGATCAAACACTATCAAGTGGGAAGAAAAATATAAGTAAAAAGTAAATGCAATTTCTTGCCCACATGACTTTTGACCTCTGTCTTGTAACCTTTAACCTCTACAATAACCTCTGGCCAACAACCCAACAACATTTTGCTAAAACAAACGTAAGGAACTGCCTCATAAAGAAACCCCAGCTTAGTTGTCATCAGATTTTAGGAGTCGTGTGCCTGAATTTACTCTTAATGTACTAAGTATGTGTAATAAATAAATAAATAAATAAATAAATAAATAAATAAATAAATAAATAAATAAATAAATGTACAAACTTACCTAATTGTAAAACAAGTCCAATAAGATTGTACTTTCCCATGTTCTAGCAGTCTATAAATGCATAGACTAAATGAACATGCGTAGTGTCCGTTGGCGATTATATATCTACTGTATAGGTATTTTCCTCTGGATTGACTGAATATTTAGCCATACCTTAATCAAATGTAGTCCTGTAATAGAATGACTATTCTACTGCTCATATTTTTGACCAATATGGGCCAAAGTAATTTCCATGTTTTAAATGAAATGCGCTATTGTATATACCCTAATTGACGTCTCACCAAATCTTAAATTTATGCTGTATATATCCTAATAGATCTCGCACCAAATTTCAATGTTATACTAAAGATTACACATTAAAAATAGACCTTATCCGTGCAAAACTCAATTCCATGTTATTTCCTTCCGCAAATAAACTTTTCAGGCCCTGCTTAGGATGATTTTTAAGGACAGTCAACTGATTTGGATATTTTGAATCGACACTTGTACAGACATGTATGGCTTTTAAAGAAACGAGACGATGCACTACAGAGAGCAAAAAAAAATCTGTCTATTGTTCACAGCCTTTCATTCCAACCAGTGAAGAGAGGCTGAACACTTTCATCTATACAATATGGCTTCTGTTATTCAGTTTGGGTATTCCGGGTAAATGGGTCACCTGTATACCTACTTGATACGGGAGAGTTGGTCTATTGATAATCCTTTGTAGCGATACTAAGGGTTACTATAACGTTATCTACTTAAACAGCATTTTATCTAACGTATTGTTGAATATTTTCAAATACCTAAGAGAAATTGAAGCTAAAATACTATAGAGAATACAATGACTTAATGAATTTTAAAAATTAAAGCCTTGTCTAAAATGTAATAGAATGATTGAAAGGCAGATTTTAAAAAAGAAAATACACCTATGTTCTTATTGTTTCTTGTCCGATTTTCCCCTATTCAGTTCATACTCTAATTTTTCGGGGATGGGGGAGGCTCTTTCTGTCTTAATTTCATTTACTTCGTTCTATTTTCTTTACTTTTTGGAAATTTCATTAGTCTTTTGAAGCCTTTAAAAATGACTTTTGCTCGTTGTGTCTAGAAACCTAATCGCCCTCATTGTCCTTGCGCAAACCTCTAACAATTAACTAGAAACCTAGACCGATACACCACAAAGTTCCAAGTACCCTGAACTACGGACTAGTCCATTTCTTTTATCAGTTAGCATTTCTTACCTTATAGACTTCCTTAAGGAAGTAAAATTATATCATAAGTTATAGCTTTTATGCTATCATCACAAAGATTTGTATGTATGGTCGCTAGATTTTAATTATCTCTCATATGTTCTCGTTGGTATACATTATTTGCAATCCCCGTTAATCGGGAAACTATTTTTTATCACCGTGACCATTTTTATCATTTTACCTTTAGCTATTTGGTTTCGTATCGCTGGCCGATACAGAACCTTTTTACCATTTGTACATAATGAAAGATACAACCTTTTGTGTGGCTCTAAATGGCCTCTTTATGCTGGTGCGCAGTAAAAATTTAACCAACCAACCAACCATCTTATATCAAATATTAAATATGCCGTAGAATTTTAGTGAAGCTTGTGTTTTTAAATGTCTCCAATACAAGTTGTAGCAGAGGGCATTTTAGAACAGGTGACATTTATATACAGGTATAAATACAATATCAATACGTGAGACTTCTTTCAACTGGCATGTGTAGTCAAGTGCCCTCTAAACCTAAAGCCTGAATGTTACTTAAGACTGGTTCATTAAACAAAATAGCATTATAGCCTCCATCCTACCATTCAAATTGCAGCTGACAATGACAGCTGACGTCCAGATAAATAGCGTTATTGTCTCCATCCTACCATTCAAATTAGAGCTGACAATGACAGCTGACGTCCAGATGAATAGCATTATAGCCTCCATCCTACCATTCAAATTGCAGCTGACAATGACAGCTGATGTCTAGATGAATAGCGTTATAGTCTCCATCCTACCATTCAAATTAGAGCTGACAATGACAGCTGCCGTCTAGATAAATAGCGTTATAGCCTCCATGCTATTATTCAAATTATAGCTGACAATGACAGCTGACGTCTAGATAAATAGCGTTATAGCCTCCATGCTATTATTCAAATTATAGCTGACAATGATAGCTTACGTCTAGATCAATAGCAGCATAGTCTCAACCCAACGAATCAAATTATAGCTGACATCAGGATTCATATCAATATAACCTCCATCTCTACAATTCAAATGGATTTACTGTCAATTGCTCGCCGGTCAATTGCTAGTGGTTAATTGCTCGCAGAATGTACTGCTCGCCGGTCAATTGATCGCGAGAACAATAGTTCGCTGGCTAATTAATCTCTTTGAAAAGTGCTCTAACAGGTGTAAATGTTTTAGGAATATACTTAGCGGAATAATAACAATTTTAATTATTGTCTACTTAAATACATTCAATAGGGGCCTTAAAAAGGTATATAAGGCAGGACTAATGCTACTTTTCTCAAATGTAATATTAACTTAACAGAAATTTACTAATAAAATTTCTATATTAAATATTCTAATACAAATTGTTTTTTAAATAGCTCTAATATTTGCGACAAGCGAGAAAAGAAAGCGCAAATTTATTGATAATGGTCATCTATACATCAAAGATAAGTCTGACGGTGATAAACGTTTTGGAAGTGCGAACATTCTAGAAGCAAAAGGTGTCCTGGCAGAGTTCATACGATTGGAGACAGCATTGCGAAAACGATTGGAGAACACAGTTATTCTGGCAATGCATGTAGAGCGGAAGTTTTGGATGTCATGCATACCATTATTGACAGAGCAGTCACCACACAGGATGGACCAACGAACATTGTTGCAGATGCTTTAAATCTTGCATCTCAACCAGCACTTGGTCAGCTAACAAGCGTCAACAATATGAAAAGGGGGATTCGACGTGCACGCAAACGTAAAGGAGCAATGCCAGCAAATCCCTTATCGTTGCAAGACTCGGTTATACCAGATGACTTCAAGAAAACTCAAATCTCGACTTATTATACAACAGCGGGCAAGGTGACAAAAGAACTATTGATTTTCTCTACTGATCGAAGCTTGCAACTTTTAGCAAGAACTGGTATGCTGAAGGAACGTTTAAAACTATTCCACAATTATTCGCTCAGTTATACGTTATTCATGGACTTATTAACAATAATATTGTACCAGCTGTTTTCGTTTTAATGTTGGAAAAAAATCAGGAAAGCTATCGAATGGTTCTCAGCTAACTGAAACACTTGGAGCAGACCGACATCGGTGATGACCGATTTTGAAACGGCGACTGTGAAAGCCTTCCAGCACAAGTTTATTGGAATACAACTCAGATGTTTTGTTTTCTTCATTTTGGTCAATGCCTATACAAAAACATTCCATCAAACGGTCTTCAACATCGCTATGAAAATGATGCAGATTCTGCTATGCAGATGCGCCATTTGCCAAGTCTTGCATTTGTTAATGTTGAAGATGTAGTTCTAGCATTTGAAAAATTACTTTAACCTGTCGATTTTCCTTTGGAATCACAGCCAGTACTTACATGGAAGATACATGGATTGGACGACCTACGCGAGGTAACAAACGTCGACAGCCGCGTACACCACACTCGATGTGGAGTTGTTACGACAACATTAACGATGATCTTCCAAAGACGAACAGCTGTGAAGGATGGCACCGAACGTTTAGCTAGTTGATAGGTGGAAATCATCCAACTATATGGAAATTTATAAGTTTTGCAAAAGAAACAAGGCCTAAATGAAACTAAAATTGAACAATATTTTGCTGGACAACCTATACAGCCTCAAAAGAAGAGATACAGGGATGCAGCGTCCAGAATAAAAAAAAGATTGTTGAAACTTATAAAGAAATTGACCTGATGGATTACTTGAGAGGTTTGTCGCATACTTTGTCGTTTTAATACGCGATATAAAAGTTTGGTATATACACGTATTTATAAGATATTGGCTATATAACTTTATTTTTAATAAATATTAAACAAGTATTAGTCGTTTGGTTCTTCTTAATGTTAACTTATTCAGTTAAAATTGACGATCAATACATCTGCGAGCTATTGTTCTTGCGATCAATTGACCGGCGAGCATTAGATTCAGAGAGCAATTTTTATAGCGAGCAATTAATCATGAGCAATTGACCGGCGAGCAATTGTCAGCGAGCAATTGACCGGATACCATTCAGATGAAAGTTGACAATGATAGCTGGCACCTGGATCGTCTTCGACTTGCTCTTTCCAATAAATTAATCTCCTAATTTATTACAATTTATGACGTTACAATTTATTATGTATTTTTCTTCTCAACCTATATCAAATATCTACAAATGACGGACATAAATATTGTTCCAGAATTAAATATTTAATTGTGAGAACGTACTAAGTAGAAAATAAAGTCCAAGTTGAAGACACCTTTCGTGTTACAGCAGTCCATATATATATATATATATATATATATATATATATATATATATATATATATATATATATATATATATATATATATATATATATATGTAAGGCCTTATGACCCTAAGTAGAGTCCGTTGCGTATCATGCATCTGTGTTTTCCATTGGAAGTGCTGTATTTTTATTCATATCCCTAATCAAATGTACTCCTAGAATTGATTAATTATAATCTACCCGTCATAGTTTCAGCTGCAACTTCGTAAATAGTTTCCTCACTAGAAATGCAAAGGTAGTCAACTGTATAAACCCTAATAGACGTCACACAAAATTTCAATGTTGTCTTTATTGCTAATCGCTACGCAGACAAATAACAGGTAATGGATTATATCAATATAGAGATAATAAATGGATTTGCCAATATCCATTATTTGCTTGTCATTTAGTATATAAACGGCAAAGTTATGAAAAAGATAAATGACGATATCTGAAAATAAGGTAGATGATCATATTTCGACACAAGACTGCTTTGATTTGTATCTTTGTTGTTGGGGGCGGTGTGTGTTCCACGTTTCAGACGATTCTTTTGCAGACGTAATATCATGTCACCTGGCACTGTCCGGTTACAACAATAATTGCCACAAAAATATACAATTATTAAAAACAACAGTGTTTAGACATTGGATATCGCACTTCAACAGATTTCTTTTTGCTGATGGTTTTGAGTTTAAATAATCTGGTTATGATGGTTGTTCATATTCGAGTGAGGACTGCTTTTCGAAATTGCTATACATGTAAACATTTCAATTTGTTGAACTAACTATTCTGTTGTTTCCATTAAATATGGCTGAATTTTACAAGCCGTACAGTACTCTAAAATTTTATTCCAACACTTTAAATATATATCTTTCTTTCTAAAAGTCATTATAGTGTTACGTAACGGCTCGTTCTATGTAACAAAAGAGTGAACACAAGTTTTATAAATTTTAATAATGATATTATTTATTTTCCTAGAACTCATAAAATAATGTAAATAATTTAGGTAAGACTTACGGTTTACAGAAATGATCCAAAATTTTGTTCAAAAAGAATTTAAAAAAATATAAGTCCTGTAAAGAGTTCTAAACACAGTCTGAAAGTATGATGTTCCGGTCCAAAATGGCGGTTGACCACATCAGACGAAGGCTAACAGCAAATTCCAGAATTTTCACAATAAACAGTGTTGTCCCGTTCCAATATTAGGGAGAAAATGTCCAAATACGTAATGTTCGTCTCTAGGAAAATTATAAAGACGAAGTGAAAAATAGTTCCTCTAACACGGCATGTTATTTTACGTATACATAACGACAACTTCTTCTGGCACAACAAATTAGAAGTTGTATAACAGACTCGACGACAGTCTTGTCCGTGACTGTTGACTCTCGACCAGGACAGTCTGTACGTGACTGTTGACTCTCGACCAAGATAGTCTGTAAGTGATTGTTTATGAATAAAAAAAAACTTTCAAGCATATATGGGAAGGCTAATGCGTAGCCTGAACTGCACGCGCACGAGGAAGCATGCAATTTCCCAATACTTCTGACCATTCAGGAAAGCCTGACCCAGTATCAGCCAATCGCCCTCGTGGCCTTTCCTGAATGTTTATTTGCAATGAATTTGCTACCATACACAACACGTGCTAACACGAGTCACATCTACGACTCAAGCAAACACTGTTTTTATCAAAAACGTGTTAGACGACATTACTTTAATGAAAAAAAAAATGAATTAAAAATAAATTTATACAAAATTGATTTCTTAACACATATTTTAACTCCAGAATTGTAACAATAGAAATTCACCAAACCTAGTTAACAGGCTGCCAATGCAGTGGCCATTCTGTCTGATGGATATTACTTTGGGGATTATTAACGGAGTCCCAGTCAAGAACTTAACATATTGAATATACGACGTTTGTTAGAAGTTGCATGCGATATGTGATCATTTGAAAGAATATGTGTCTAAAGAGAGATCGTCATACCAGTGGAAAACAGATAGTTAATATGACGCGTCATTATCATGTTTTGTTGAGAATAGATTATTACTGAACACTTGAAAACAGTATTTTCCAGATATTGAAGAAAAATATATTTTCTTCTGAGTGTTGAAATCATCTCTGATATTATTAAGTAACAACAAGATTTTTCAAAGGGTGTGCCAGAAAAAATCAACTAGATACCATTAAAAGTATTTTGGTGAAACCCTATGTCATCAGACTCTTGGTACCTAAAGACATTAAAGACCAATATAATTTATTCGGACCATTCCATACTTTAGGACATTTGATACCACATTAGGACTGTGTGATGCTTAATTCAAAATACTCTAGGAAAATATGAGTATAGAAAATCATTTGTTAAATTATACGTAACTTGTTGGTTTCGCTTCGTTCTTTTACACTGCTTAAGACCTAGTCGTGACGCCACAAGGTTGCAAAGTCCTTGAAAACTGATGGTCCAAAGCTTGTTGTCAAGTGTCCACAAAAAGCCAATACAGAATGTGAAAATGTATACTATTGCTTCGGTACAGAATATAAATATTGGATACAGCATAATTCGGTACAGAATATAAATATTGGATACAGCATAATTCGGTACAGAATAAAAATATTGGATACAGCATAATTCAGTAAAGAATATGAATACTTATCACATAGTCGGTACACTTTGACTTCAGTGTGAGCAGTTCCATATGTTTGATATTATATATGACAACATGTCACTTTATGTGATTCTGATTGGTCCAAAAAATCCCATTAAATTATTGTGCAGTATTCTCTTTACTGATTGGCTGTGATCGTTTGAAAACATTTTTAACCATGGCTTTAGGACTTTTTTGTTTTCACTGAACATTATTGATTCGACTCGCGAAAGGGAATTGGGGAAAAAATGGTCACATCTGTTTCAATATTGCCAATTTACCCCCACAAGGGTTTGTTATGCCATGTATAACATAACACGAAATATGGCAAAACCCCCAAGACAAGAACAATAACAACGAAAACTATCGGTATTGCTTAAATCATAACACGGTTGGGAGTGGGGATGGATGGGCGGTATATCTGTAGCTTAGAATCCACCTTATATATAAGTTTGGTTTAAATGTGAACGTAGTGAAGTAATTAAACTCACCTTTGTTCACAGAAGAATATAGACATAAACCAATCTACCCAAATGACAGAACTTTATCCAACCACAGCATATTTACGAGGTAAATATATGATGCAAGCCCGACTCAGAAAGAGATTTCTTTACGTCTTTTGTACAATCTAATGTTCCAAATCAAATACTGCAAATATCTGGTCACAAATACCTTTCAGTAAATATGTGTATTTCTGCATCCAGTGATCTTTTTTTTCAGAAAAATATCACAACAATGTAATGCTTGGTTGCGATGTGAAATTTCAACGTAAACAATGTTACTATGTTATAAGTCCAACTAAAAACCAGTTCTGTGCACCACATCAAACAATGTGACATCACATTCATTGAACATTTTGTGTTGATAAATGTTTTGTCTTTTGTATAATTTTGTTTATTTGGATGGACCATTATTCTTTGATTTATAGTTATCAAAAATGTATAATATTCTTTCAACTATTTCAACTAATTTTTACGCATAACAAATGAAAGGTCTGTTAGAATAAATGAAATTATTGGTTCTTCAGTTTATCTAAATAATTTCTACTAAAAAAGACTATGTAATAAAAAAGAATCTCAAATGGGTAATGATTTACTATTAAATTTATGAAACTCTAAAATATTGTCTTTAGTCCAAAATCGAGATAATGGTCTAAGTAACTAATGATGTTTAATTTGGAAACAATATAATGCATAGCTGAGGTCTCTACGTTAGATATTAAATATTGAGATCACTAATAATTGTAAACATATTTGCTTCATTTTGAGTTTTGATTTTAAACATAGAAAATTCCAGAAAAAAAATTTCCATTAAGTTGAGAGAATATTTCCAGAAAATGGTAAATGCGGCCAAGAACAAGTTTATGGCACGAATAAACTTCTTTACTTAAGGATTATTCATTTTTACGTCAATATCCGAACTTGATTCATTCTTACTATTGTGTCCAGTTTTTAATTTGGGTGTATTTATTTATAATTTATCAACTTATTATTTACTAGAATTGCATAGTGCTCAATAACAGACTTGGATTAAAACATTATAATGGAAATATAGTGAATTCAGTATAGGACATTTTGGATCATATTATTTTGACACATCAAAAGACTCTTAACACATAGCTATATTACAAGCTATTGGCACAATAGGCATATCCAAGACTACAGGGATATTGGAAATGATTTGGAACACCACTGAAATTCAATGGAACTTCATAAATTTGAACTTGTGATATAAGTTTTAGGATTATTTGGGACTTAATTCAGAACACTGTACTTTTTTAAACTTACAATATATATTCTATGGAAATACATGGCTTGTTAAACTTTCAAAATATGCCACTAATTTTAAGACAGTAAAGAAATCTGTAGTCTGAAAGATGTGTGCCAATCAGTATGGAGAAATTGAGAAATCTCATGTATAAAAATTACACATTGTAATAATAAAGAAAGCAATATGCCTCCGCTTATATTTCCTTAAGTAAACGCTGTGATGGTAATTGGTACTTTTCACGTCTAACAATTTGGTTTGTAATCAAATTATCGGTATGTGGGTAGGTTAATGGAAAAGACGGAATGAAAAGCTTTCATTAAATATGCAATGGAGTGTTAACAGTAACCGCACAATGCGATGTTACATGATAAGAGTAATATAAAATTTCCTTCGTTGATCAGATTATTGTTACTGAAATTCGACTTTTGCCACGACAGTACTAGGATTTGTGATAATTGGAAAACATATCAGGTATATTAATATAAAAACGAAGAACTCTGTATCAGCTACGCACACTTACGCGCATGCACACTGAACACTTACAAGATATCATTAATAGCTGCAACATGTAGAAGGAGGATCGCTATATGGTCACAATTTTTTTTAACTCAGTCATCACAATTCACATATTTTGACTATTTTTAATTAAAATTTATAGTAATTCGCATTCTGACAATACAGAATTGAGCAAACAAGTTTGAACAAGTGAAATGGCCACAAAAACGTCTTTAAGCAATAAAGTATAAATGAGTAAAATTGCACAAATAGGTCTGTCAGCAATTATTTATCATATGTAAAATGACCATAAATGGGTCTTGAAGCATTATAGAAAGGAACATCAATAATTGAAATTATCACAAATATGTCTGTTAGCAATAATGTATCAGCATGTGAAATGGCCACAAGCAGATCTTTAAATGTTTAGTTCCAACAAATTTCTTACCACATCTAGACTTTATGATAATTAATTTACTAGGGTGCTAACGTGATTGACTTATAATTGGAAAACATATCAGGTATATTAATATAAAAACATATCAGGTATATTAATATTTATTAACACACAAGTTTCTGAAAAACATTGTCTTATATTTGTATTTGCCGCGGGGAACAATACTTTTTGACATGATTTTCAGTTAGCAATGAATAATAATTCTCTAACATTTTGCCTTTGAAATGAGAATGGATAGCATTGATACAGGCAAAAACAATAACAAAAGTACTCGTAGAATGCTAACATAATAATAATAATAATAATAATAATAATAATAATAATAATAATAATAATAATAATAATAATAATAATAATAATAATAATAATAATAACAGTAACAACAACTCGAGTGTTGCTTTTGTGCATTATTCCAACGATAATTATAATTGACATTGCATGGTCCTGAGAACTCCAAGATATTTAGATCCCTCTCATTATATAAGTTGTAGATCATGATATATAATTAAAATGTTGTCCGGCAGCTCACTAATTAATGTTTCTTCAATAAATAGCAGTAAAATAAATAATATAAGTAGATATTTTATTGTATTGTCAGTCATCAAAATCAATCAAAGGGAATCTTTCATATTTAAAAATAACGCGGATCCTTTAGCCAGAGCGACCTCTAGCGAAGAAGGTGTTAGCAATATCTCGGACAACGAATGATAAGTTTCAAACTGTAAATGCATAAATTGAATACACAATTGACATATCTTAACATTCTATATGAAATGGAACTTTCATCGCAAGCAGTTGCATACAACGTATGAATTAGGGATATTGCTGTGTAATTCAAAATATACACTATCAAATGTCGAGATAGGAAACATAACTTTAAACCACCACTGCATAATTAGACATATAAAATATAGAAACTCGCTCCTGAAAATTAAACTTTAAAGATCTGTTGCAACACGTGAAATTCTCGACATACAACATCGAAATTTCAAGTGCAACTTTCTGATTGGACAAGCTTTTGTCTGCTAAGGCTCTTCATATAAATCTGGCACGTACTTACCAATTTTAAAAGTCGGCCTGTTGAATACATTGGAAAATTTCACTTACAATTTTAAAGCAGACTCTATTTTGTTTATTCTCGTTCGTCGTCTTATCGTGCAAGTTCACTCCACTGTTTTGTTTTTTTTTTTATCACCTAGCACATAAAATCTGAGAGTAATGATATTACAAGGAGAAAACTGTTTTTAGAATGTGTTGAAAACATAAAACAAATATTTTTTATAAGAAACATTTTGGAAAATGTTTTGTTATAAATTAAACCATTTGTCGAAATTTATATCAATTTGTGAAATGTAAATCTTTTTCTCCCATGATATATATACTTCCTTTTTGTGAAGCTTTGAGACATAGCAGGTCGTCAGTTGGTCAACTCATAAATTTCTGCAAAAGTCGAGTAATCGTTTTACAACAGCAGAAAGGTCCAGACCAGTTCCAATCAGGCAAATGGCGCAAAAATGCAAGCAGCGTTATTAAGAAGCGGGCTTCCGAAGTCACATGACGCTCGAGGTAGAGAGATTACACTCTCAACTGATAGATCTAGACGACGTATAACTGTATCACATACATAGACTCACATCCAGGACTTTTGTAATAATTATAGTCATCTGGGATGAGTTTTAAATTGATGCAAAAAGTTATTATTTAAGCAATTCGTATATGTAATTAGAAAACATACGGGTACGTAACAACAAATTTGTGGATATAATTACAAAACATATGGGTAGCTAATGACGAATTTCTAATGACGAATTCGTGGATATAATTTTTAAAAAAAAACATACTGGTAGGTAATGACGAATTCGTGGATGTAATTAAAAAAACATATGGGTAGGTAATGACGAATTTGTGGATATAATTACAAAACATAAGGGTAGGTAATGAATATCACTTGTCAACTAACACTGAGGCAGAACGTGGGTTTCATTATGGTTCTTTTGGCAGTGATTCTATAAAACTATGAGAGAGAGAGAGAGAGAGAGAGAGAGAGAGAGAGAGAGAGAGAGAGAGAGAGAGAGAGAGAGAGAGAGAGAGAGAGAGAGAGAGAGAGAGAGAGAGACTTTTTTTCTAAAAAGACAGTACTAAAACGCACTGTCTCATGCCTTCCGTCCTTACATTCTGCCAAGGCAGCACTGAAACGCATTGTATCATACCTCCCGTCTTTTCGGTTTACCAAGACAGCCCTCAGTAGTAAAGGAAAAGGAGAATTTCAGCCCTACGATCCCTCTCCCCACACCCTCCAGACCTCCAAACAAATACAAAATTACCACTCCTCTCTGTCCTAAATTCTCACCCCCAATGATATACACATACAATTGTAAAGCAGATCCTAGCTCATAACATGTATACCTTACTTGGTAACATCAGTTATCTAATCAATATCATCTATAGAACCAGCCAAGCTAGAACATGTATACCTTACTTGATAACATCTGCTACCTAATCAATATCATCGTATAGAGCATAGTCAAGTTTTAAAAACCCAACCCAAAATCCAAAGTCAAATATTCTTTAACTACACAAAAATCTGGTTAAGTGGCAGATGTATTTTTAAGGAAAAGGAGGATGTGAGCCCAAATATCTTTTTTTCAATCCTTCAAACAAATACAAATTACCTCTATGAGAGACCTTAAAAACCCAACCCCTACACAAAATCCAAGGTGTATAACTATACAAAATACCTAGGTAATTTAATCAATAATCACGCTAAGATCCAATCTATAGAACACCTGTTACAAAATACCTAGGTAGCGTAATGAATAATTGCGCGAAGAACTAAGTTATGTAATGGATGTTAATAATTCTATGGAGACCGAGCCAAGTAAAATGTTTTAGTAATATTGTATACGTCATACGGAGATCACGTGATTAGAAGGAATGTTCTCGAATAAGAAAATACTATAATGTTCATGCGTGATTGGAAGTTTCTGGAACATGAAATACTCTAATGCGCATGCGTAAACGCCTGTATCAAAGGCAGGTACACGTCTAATCACGCAGTTTGAGGGAGCGCTTCATCAGATAACACCCACACGGAGCGGACATTTACAAGGCGAAATGGTAACTACATTATTTATATTTCACCACCAATGATTAATGTTTCAACTGTTGATATTAAAAATACTTCATTATCACGATGATAGAGACTAAACTTTACTTTACCACTCACACAACGACGAGATTCCAACAACTCTTTTATTTGTGGCTTGTTTAGAGGATATTTGTTGTCGATAAAATATACCTTTGACCGATCGAGATCAATTGTAAGTTTAGTATATTTCTGTTGGCTAATCAGACTGTGAAAGTTTTTAAGTTCCGCTAGTAACCTTTGATACAATTGTTCGAGATAATTAAAATACTCGCTGTCATCAGATCTGATGAGCAAAAGTTTTAGCTTATCACGTGTTCCACTAAAACATATACCTGATGTTTCATTATTGATTTCAACTGTCAATTGTTTGCCGTCCATCATTAAATTTTTGATTTTGTTACTGTAGCTATTTGTCACTGTTAAATTTTCAAACATTATTTCTTAAGTTTAGATAAAAGTTCAGTTGGAAAAGATAATGTCAAGTATAGATCTATCATCATGACAATACCCTAGTGCAAGTGTATCTACTCCATTTTCGCAATAACGCTTATCATCAAAATTACTCAATCCGCGTTTGATAATGACATCTGTTTCTAGCTTATGATGTTTAGTCCGAATTGCCATAGCTCTCATAAAACTAACACCGCCATCAAACGCGTACTTGTAGTCATCAAATTTCATAAACGTTTTAACAAAATCACGAGGCAGACCTTTTGCTTTTTTCGTTATTTTATTATTGTCTAATAATACGGCATACATTTTACTACGTAATTCGATAAAATATTTGATAGCGTTCGAGTTTATTTCATCTTTGAACTTGCTAATCACCTTTTTATTTGTGTCGTCATGAAATTTACTGTCACGTGGGTAATCAGAAAGATCAAACAGATGTCGATTATTATACATATCCTGATAGATGTCCTCGCATTCGATTTCATACACGAGTGAATCAGTATCAGTAAACAATAATCTACTGGCCGGCCATTGAATTTTAACAAAATTATAATGAAAATCGTACATCAGCCACTTTGGTAAATCTAACACTGAAGCTCCAACGTAGATCGGCTTGTTTAGTTTTAGATTTATTTTTCTTCTTTGTATCGCAATAAGATTCTCATTAAAATTTTCATGCTCACAAAATCATCGTCTGACAAAAGTTTGTTTCTACGATTGATATCATTAACTAGCTCGATATTTACGCGTTTCCTAATTATCTCCATCGTCTTACCAAAAACGGAATTGTTTATCAGTTTAAAGAAGTTTTTCTCAAAATCAGTTTTTGCTATAGCTCTTCTTGAAGTGCTTGAGTTAATGTAACCTCTCATCCACGGCGACTGATTAAATTTTAGTACACGATGAACTTTTCTCAACACAAGACCAGCATCGACTGCTTGTTTTAAAACTTTGTAATGCAAAACATAATTACGTTTATGAAGCAAATTTGGTACTAGTATTTTGACCATGGAATGTTGTCTTGGTGAGGCTAACGCTTGTTGTTCTTTAGATAACAAACTATAATCTATAACCATCGATTCTGCGCAGAACGGGTAATCGTTATGCAATTTGTGTAGCGAACTTGGATAATCAAGATAAACTTCAACGAAATATGAAACATCTTCGGGTATCTTTTTTTCTGTTTCAGATAGAAATCGATCAGCCGTGATCCAGTGAAATCCACCAAGAGGCATTGGTTCTATCATTGAACCACTGTAAAGATTATTGCAATCCAGATAAACTATATACTTCGAAGGAAGCTCAAGGTTATACTTTTTCAAAAATTTGTTGTTTGCTTCAGCATATTTTTTGTTATCACGCTAATACCGCCTCTGATACCTTTTTCGATAAAATTGAACATATCGACGTCAGTCAGTAATTCCAACCTTACCTTACCAAACTTTAGCAGAGCATCCCATGACAACCCAGGGGCAGAATAATACCAACAAGGATCTAATCCGTAATTATTATAACTTACTTCTCGAAAACTTTCAAACAAATCTGCTAATAATAACACGTCAGTTTTCAGGTATAAATCATGATAATCACCAAAAGTCTCACAATCAAACTCTTTCCAGATATCTTGTGCATACTTGTACTCGTCATCGGTAATATTTTCATTTCTAAGTTGTGAGTAAAATTTATCTTTGTTTCATCAAATTTACTCCAGTCATCGAGATATTCGTATGAAAAACTCCTTTTTTAGCTAGTAGATTAAATTTATCTCCAAAACAGTCTCTTAGGTTATGAAATTTACTTCAACCTTTTACTAGCTCATCTAACGATGCTGCCATAAACTGCAAGCTGTCAATAAAACGCAATTTACCTAGCGTAACTGACATATACTTTTCAAAATTATTTGGAATACAGTTGATGACGTTATCGAGTTTTAGACGAGCTTTTATCTCAGGATCACCAAAAGCTTCTACTATAATGTGACTATCATATCCTCGAAAATTTGTGAAGAATAACTGGAATAAAATCTGGAGCATGAAATTTTAAATTACACTGATTATGAGCCTCTCCACGGTACTGTCCGGTCAAATGGCAATGGTCATGTACTTTTTTGTTATCATCAAAAGCTTTTCCACAAATATGACAAATTTCTGCTTGCTCGTGATCAGATTCTTGTTGAGGTGTTAATTTTAACATTGGCGTTACTCTTTTCAAACGATAAGTAATATTATCAACTTCGTTAATCAACTCCTTGAGAAGCCAGACAGCTGTAATTTTACCACGATAGTATTTAATTGGTTTAGATAATCTCGAATCAGTACAACAAACTACCTTGTACGCTACTCCATACGGAACATGATTTTGAACTTTTCTTGTACTCGATTGATTAGTGTTATTTTCTACGCCAAGTACAGGTTGAAGTAAATACTCAAAATCAGCGTATATGACGAAAGGAATTTTTCGTTTGTGATTATGATGGACAAACTGTAACACACTATCTTTTTAAGATGGCATTGTTATTCTTTGTAAATCACTACAATTCTGCAAATGTTTTTGTAATTTTTCATGGTCATTACAACTGTGCAAGCAGCGATAACAAAAGAACGTTTTCTTTTTTCGTTTATTATACTGTCCACCAACTAGTCCATGAAAGTTTTTGATCCAATCATAATGATTTTTATAAAACAGAAAATTGATAGTCGATTGTGAAGCTTTTTCTGAAATATATCTCGGTTATACGTTTTCTTTTTCATCTAATCCGAAAACGTTAATCGAAATATTATTTTGCTTTTCAAATTTTGGTATTTGATTTTCTGCCACTGGAAAATCAATACCAGCACAATTTAATCTTGACACGTGACTTATATACTTCTCAACGCGATCAGCGTGTTTTTCTGCTGGAAATAGTGCAGAAAGAACATCCCATTGGAAACATTTGTTATCTACGTTTTTGAAGTTTATACAACATCTTTAACTTTTTATTTTTGGTGGCAGGTCGATGTACGAACTACCTCGTAATGCGTCATATTTCATCGTGTGAAACAATATTTCTTTGATCATTTCAAACTTCTAACCTGAACCTAATTCAGTAAATTCTTCTATTTTTTCCCCAGATTTCTTGGTGTATTTCATCAACTAGTGACAAAAGATCAGTCCCAAGTAAAACACGTCTGGATTTCGCGTTGATGTAAGGGTCTGCAATTTCCTTGTTAGTTGATTCTTCCGTCACAAGTAGCTTCGAAAATATAGTATGATATTGCACTAATAATCTGATACTTTTGTGTTTTTCTAGCTCACGTTTCACAGTTGTCTGTAGTAGATGAAAGAGATTTGTTGCAGTAAAATTTATCAGTACGATTTGATTATCGAACCGATAACTATTGTCAAATCCTGTGAAAGCAGTCGTTTTTTTCAGGTACTCCCATAAGGCTCTTTTTGGCTATATCACGCAATTTCGACATTGGGATACTATACTCTAAAGTCTAATTGATTGTTATATCGATAATTTACCACACACAGCGCATGCGCCAGGTTGAAAAAACAATTAGAGATATACAAAATTACTATAGTATAATGACACAAAATCTGACAAGCGCATGTGAGCAAGAGGTATATCACGTTCACCCAAAGTACAACTTATACGCTGGAAATGCATTAGGTTCGGGTATTAACATCAAAACTAGAAATTCTGTTGGCAAAGCAAAGTCAGCGGGTTATGAGATGAGTGTAAAGGGAGATAATACCGAGAGGATTACAATGCTTAGAAAAGATTTTATTTACACGTTGTTCTGCGATGATAATCCAGAGGGACAATGTGTATATCATGTGAACGGTGCAGTCACTGATGACAACATTGAAAACTTATCCTTACAAAACGAGTTTCAGCCGCATCCGGTCTTTGATTTATACGAGGCTAACGATCGCGGTATTATTAGAAAAAGAAAAACTAAAAAAGTTCCTGGTACTATAAGTAATATGGGGTTATCTCGTAGTAACTGTTAGAGGAACACTAGTCGATAAATTTACTCATAAATCTCATCGTTTTGTTTACGAGGTATTTCACGGATCTATACCCGATGATCTGGTCATTAATCATATCAATAACGTAAAAACAGACAATCGATTGGAAAATCTAGAACTAGTGACGCAGAAGGAAAATGTGAAAAAAGGACGAGGTGGTAGTATTAATTATAGATGCCAGCAAAATCTGTTGTTTCGTTAAATCTCGAAACGGACGAGGATGTGAAATTCAAATCGATTACAGCTGCGGTTAGATATTATAATATACATCCTATGACAGTAAAATTTGTAGCTGATAGAGTAACAAGATTAGCTTTTTCAAGCGAATACAATGCTAGGATTTGCTTTAGATATGATGATTAATAATATTTTGTAATTCGGTTTTAGTCAAACAATGATGAGCAAATGCTATAACATCATTACGATCCAATTTTAAAGTCGTTACTGTACTTTCATTAATTTTATTTTTCTGCTGCTGTTAATAATATTTTATGAGAATCACCTTGCATCACAATAAAGACAACAGAGTATACACTATAACCCGACAAGCATTTTCTTACCGCTTCGGCTAGTTCGTTGTAATTTACTATATTAACCTTTTGGTGATATTTTACCTCGTCGGTCATCTTATAATAATAAAGTAGATAAAAATATATTATAATAATGGACGTGATGAAACGATTCGCTGAATTATACGCAGAAGATACCACTGCCAGAGATGTAAACATTAACGATAAAGTTGCAGACAATATTACAATCACTAACGATATGATAGACAAATCTATTGGTTATAGCGAAGATGATATTTTATACAACAACGAGTCTGACGATGATGATAAAAAAGTCAACGTCATTGATAGATCAAATTACAGCAGACCAACCACTGGAAAATATAATGTCAAGTATCACATTGCTAAAACAAATAATGAAATTTAATTTTACCGTTGCAGAGCAACAACTGTTTTGGCAACTGATCAAACCTTTCTTAAGCATTAACATTCCAGGCCGACAGAAAAATATCAAATTCGAGTTCATATTTGTTAAAACTTTTAATCTAATGACGATCTCTGACGATCGCAAGCAGTATCTAATATCGTTATGTAAACCAGTAAAATGTAAATCTGTCAAACGAAGGTAAGAATTAATTTATAATAGCATTATATCATAATCTGTTTGGTTGGAATCCAACTGCTATTAAATTTATCGCTATACCCACGCCATTTGACTAAACTTTTATCTCCTTTTTTCTAATCACTTTTTCGATAACGAAAACATCTTGTTCAGTTTTCTGTAGTTCTTGTTCGTAAAAACTACCTATGATAGGTTCCCCTGCCAGATCTTTTAACGCGTACGTTTCAGGTATTGTTAAAAGTACTTTATCAACAACAAATACTTCTTCGCTCCAGTTCGGAGTAAATCCTTTTGCAAATACCTTTTATATCAAAGAAATTCTAACTTTATCACCAACCTTAAATTTATGTATGCGGTACATGTTTTCGTTTGCTAATATCGGATTTTTAATAGCATTATTGGGTGACATTTTGATGGTTTGATGCTTCGTGTTATTATACTTGTCCACGATTTGAGAAATGTCATCGATGTACCTGTTGGTGTTTTAAGCTGTCAAATGTTTGTGTATTTTTTTCATTTAACGTGCGATTAAATCTCTCGAGAACAACGCTTTTGCCCTCGTTCCCTGTAACGTATTTTTTTATATTATTTTGTTCTAGAAACTGCTCAAACTTTTTGTTAAAAAACTCTGCTCCGTGATCAGTCCAGATTTTATTTGGTTTTCTTTCTGTACTCGTTCTTATTTGTTTTAGCGCATCAGTCATTGAAGTTCCTGTCTTATCCGAAACAGGTACACTGAAAGAGTATTTGATAAAAACATCTATAACATTAAACAAATACCTTTCTGGAGCGCCATCAGCGCCAACGTTAAACTGAGCTAGATTGGATACATCCACCAAATCTATTGCCCAGATATCATCTACGGCATTAGCGACAACTTTACGTCTCGGAAACTTTATTTTAGGTCTATGTAGTTCGATTGCAAGATCATCGTATAATTCTTTTCCGAGTCCGAGTTTATATTTTGCTCCAATCATTCCCTGAACAAATCTTCTATCAAAACGTTCTCGTAGATTTGTTGGCTCCATATCACGTAATTCGTCTAACATTACTTTATCACAATCTGCTTTCGAATTTTCGTGATCACGATAACAGATATCATGACGCATCGCTATTGCATCCACTTGATTATAAGGTTCTTGTCCTGACAATGGATTATCGTTTTCATCTACTTGTTGATCTAGCGGATTGTAAGGTCCTGTATACCGATGACCTGACAAAGTCCAATCACCTTTTGGTTTTGGTACTTTTCCAATAATTTTATGTATATCTATACCTGTTCCTTCTTATTTCTCTGTTGTTACAACATTGACAGTATGCGACAATTTTTTTTGCTCAAGACAAAATCTCTGTCAGAATCACAGTTGCATATCATTCTATATTTTTAGTTGTCTACTAAAATAATATCAGGGCAACCAGATCCTATCTACACTGTCGCTGGGAATACTGTCGCTGGGGACTTTTTCTTTAAAAATATATTTTTTCTTTTTCCACAGATTGCACAAATAATTTTTAACATCATCCTGTTGTTTTTTGTTTTTTCTGTTGTTTCATTAATATATTCTGTTTTAGTTCTACACTTGAGACAATATGTTGACATTATTATACTTGTAAATTTAGATAAAATTAATTGCAATCTCATCATTAACGTGAGAAGGATGCTTGTCAAACTGTAAAATAAATTTTAAAAAATTGAGATTTCTGCTCATCTGTCGTATAAACATAATACAATAATATCCGCAAGCGGACGTTCCAACAGGTTGGAGTTGATTTAATGAATAATATTCCTTTTTAATTTTTTTGTTCATATACCTTTTTATTACATCGCTTGGAGGAAGTCCAAACGAGTCAAAATGATTATTATTATAAACTGCTACCCAATGCGTACCGGATCCGTCATTGAAATCTTGCAAATTTATCACACACGAACTTACAGCTGACGACGATTTTATTGCTGCCAGTTCATCTTTAGAATAAACTCCGTGAAATCCAGGAACCGCTTTTAACTTATTAATTATGTTAAAATTACTCAACGGTTTGGTCGTGTTCCCCGTAATGTTAGACCACGTCCGATTCCTAAAAGATTTGGCAGCAGACTTCCCGCTAGTCCCGCCAAAAGTGGAGCGAAAAGAATAATTTCTCCTTGTTTTGCTTGTTTCCGTTTTGTTGTTTTCATTTTTTTTTGTTGTTGTTTTCTTTTTTCTGACGATTTTGTTTTTCGTTGCGGCATTATAATATATCAATTACATAAAATTTACAATTTTTTTATTCCACTTCCGCGAATGATACCATTCCCCTCAACTATTTTTTTCCTTGCGCCGGATATTGCTCCCGTCGCTGCTGCTAGTCCTAATGTACCCAACGCCGGCAAAACTTTAGGTATCATTGTACTAGCTAATACTGATAATGCTGGACCAAGAAAACCACCTTTAACGACAATGTCGTTTGCCAGCGCTGATATCTGTGCAGCACTCAAATTTAAAACAAAAGCATTTTTTACGATTATACTTGTTTACTTGAGTTTTGTCAGCATTAATTTTGTTAAAACACCATCAGAAATATTAGGATTGATTTCTAATGATACCTCTTCTCGCTTTGCAACAGCAGCTACTAATTGTTTAACTTGACCATCAGTCAAATATACTTCTTTTACAATATATTTTGTCATTTTATATAACAACTATAGATTAAACTTGAACTGTCATTTTACCTCCAACAGAATCTATCGTGATAAATCTATCACTAATCACTAATACGTATACGTACAACGGCGCTATTGGAACCGCTCTAAGTGTCCAGGTAATTTCAATATCCGCTGTGCTGTCTACAGCTCGCTCGCTATGTTTACTAACATCAAAATGAAATATAGGATAAAGTGTACGAAATTCCTCTGCTGATATATGAGATCCATCCTCAACATCCTGATATTTCTGAATTGCGTCAAGCAGGTACATGTACGGTCGAGAAATATTTGTATTAGCTTCATCAGCAAAATTACATTCTATAGCTCGTTCTGGATATTGCTTCGAATTTAGTCTAGCGTATATTCGTCTGACATCAGCGTGGTCAAATATTGCATTATTTTGGTGTTGGTTGCCACGTCGGGCGTGCTGTTGAAATACGACAAATATTTGTCTCGGCAGTTGTTCGCTTGATGTTGTTGTGACCTTCCACATGTAGTCAGTAGTATTTGGAACCGCTGTCTGATATACCTTATGCTGCTTAAAATAAATTCTGTTTGTATGCTTCTCAAGTGTGCTATCTAGTTCTGATATTTTTGGGATCGACGGTGTTATACGTGGCATCCACAGGGCAAGTTTGTTTATGATAAACTGTACATCAGCCCCTCCAGATATAAACAAGCAATCGTTTTTTCTGCTCGATCTAAGATAAGAGTATGTTTTACTCCGCGAAATACTTTATCATGATCGCGACAAAAGCCGAAAATCATACTTAGTGGAAGCATCATTGCAATTTGTCGTGATCCTGCTGCAAATTCTCTTCGCCTAGCAAAGCCTTCATTATAACGTGGATTTCTCACGTCAAGTATGTTAAGAATAAAATCTAACATTGCAACGTTTCTACAGCTGCTCCTGGTGGCGTTATATTAAGATTAGTAAAAGCTGCAATAAGTGAGAGTCTTACAGCGTCTGCATTAGCAACTGCTCCTGGTGCTGCTATACCTAGCGCGTCTGCATTAGCAATGAGAACATTTCTCACAATTACAAGATCTACAGCAGCATCAGCTCCGTGCACCATAACACCTCTCTTTAAAAATTCAGTTGATTCAGCTATACCCCGTCCAGTATCTTTAAACCACATCATGTTGGTTGCAGTTGATCTCGAGTAATCATCTGAAAACGAGATAATGTTTAAAATTGTACTTGCTACCTGTAGATGACCTGAAATATCTTCTATAGTTTGATTGGCCAGCTGATATCTAGCACTTTTGAATAAACACCAGCCGTTATTTATAAGAGCTACTTCTGCTCCAACTGCAATTGCAGCAGGTGGATTGGCTACTGTCATAATCTGACCACGAACTTCTAACAAAGCCTTATGTGGCAATAGAAATACGTCTTCGTCTCTGGTATTAAATGTTCTGATACCAGCTTTATTAGGAAGAATTTTCATCGAGATACTCAACATACTCAAATTCTGTCACATCATTGTCAATGTGATGAGTTTCTGTTAACACTAGATAATTTTTAACAGACATTTTATTTATTAGATTGTATAAAATTTTATTGCGGCACTGTTACTGTAGATATTAATTTTTGTATGATCTGTTCGCCCTTTGGTGATAATAATTTTTTTGTTGTTGTTATCATAGCTCGTTGAGTTTCTTTTGTTGGAGCGATTTCTGAGATAGCTTGTTTTATTTCAGATGCAGTCGGTGGATCTCCTTTTATTTTATCAGCTATTTTTTGTCCCACCGCAGTCTCAGCGGCAGATGCAGCCCCAGTTGCAAAAGCTTTACCAGCGTCAATAGCAATTGGTGCAACTTTACGCGCTATACCCAGAATATTTTCAATAACTTTAGTGAATATATTTCCAAAAAATCCTCCTACTATTTTTCTTCGATAATTTTTTTCATTGTTTCATTATATCCGATGTTGTATAATTTTTATTATTGCTCGCGTAGATGTAAATAATAAGTTACAACTTCATTATTAAAATGCAACTGTTTTCCTGATTGATCTGACAACTGTATTATTATACTTGATATTTGATTTTTAAGATTTAAAGGCTAATAGATAAAATGTCGTGGAGTTATTTGCATAAGAGAACCTGGCGGAATTTCTGGTGAGAAACTGTAAATCGTTTGACCTTTGCTGCCTTTTGATGTATAAGAGCCAGAAGCAATAGAGCAATTTACTAATATCGTATTTACTTCTGTTATATTTACTGGCTGTTCACTGTCTTACGTAAGAGCCTGATCAAGTGCAGTGTAAGTTTTTTCAGTAAATCCTAACAGTTGTGCAATACTTCTTTCTCTTGGTTCAAGACTGATTACTATATTTTTTCAGTTATCCTAGCTCGCAATGTGTTATAATTTGCTGCCAACTCAAAATTATCAGCCACACCGCCAGCTTTTGTGATGAGCTCTTTGATTGTCCTGTTTAGATCAGTAATATTATAAGCTCCTTGTGGAATTTTTTTTTTTGTTGTAGATATTGAAGATGTTGTAATCATAGTAAACCACATTTCATTGTTAATATCATTTTTCACGTTAGGCATAGCATTCCAGTAGGTACAAGAAATTAATCCAATCTCATATTGTTTTGCAGGATCTAGTTGTATAGGCGGAATATAACTTACTGAAAAATTTGCACTATCTTTCGCAGACTCACTAGAGTCTAGCAATAATGTTGTTGACATTTTTGTATATTATATCATTTTTCAAAATTAAGTCGCGGTGTAAAGTTTCATATTCGTCGGATTTTAATAATCCGCTCGATCTTAGACGATCAAGTATGTCAATGATTTCATTATCAATTTCAACACTAACATTCCCAGTTTCTTTTGATGATATTAATAACATTAATCTACCTATCATTTCAGTAGTTGATGTAAATATTTTTACACCAGTTCCTGTTTTTTTTTTCTATATTTTTCTACACGATGTTTATCAAAAGTAAAAAATTTCCTTCTAAACCTCCACCTCGGACCAAAACCGTTTGGTCTACCAGTTTTTGCTGTTCTTTCAAATGTTGAAGCAATAACACTATATCTCATTCTATCATGAAGTGGAAGTATATTCTCAGTTTCTGTAACCGTGTTTAATTCATTTTTAGCAGCTGCTCCGTCTCTTAACATTTCATCTAATCTATCGATTAATGTTTTATATTCTGCATCAGTCCACTTATATATATTATCAACATCTGCTATATTTTCTTTCTCTAAAAAAATCATTGTACTCATTAGGATCTATCGTATTATTTGCTCTTCTTATAAAATAAAGTCTTTGCTCTCCAACCTCCATAAACTTTACAGTAAGCTCACCAACTCTTTGTTGCTCCTCTTTGATATCTTTTATAATATTTGTTATTCCTTGCGTTGTTAACTCTGCTAATCTTCGCTCAAGTTCCAGCGGATTATTTATCAAACGATCTATTTCAGCTTGTCTAGCAGCAGGATCAGCTATATTTTCTGTAAGTGTCTCAGTTAGTGCTCTTTTTTCTTCATTAGATCTAGTAACAATTTTTGCAGCAGCTGCTTCTTGTTGTTCTTTAATAATTCCAACCAACCCTTTTTCTTGCAATTGTTTAAGTTCTTCTTCTGACAGTGGTTTAGTTTCAGGTTGTTTTCCAAGTGGAGCTTCAGTAACTGTTTTGAAAATTGTAGCTGTTGCTTCTGTAGCAGTTACTTGTCCACGCCGTGCTTGCTGTACTTTTTGCTTAAATAATGCCTGAGATTGAGCATTTTTTTTATAGATCTTTTATGTGTTGTCTGTATCTTGCTCGTTTGTCCATTATTATTATTATTATAAATTTTATAAAACTAAAACTCTTTACTGTAAGTATATGTTAATACAACAGCGAAACATTTTAGTTGGATCTTTTGTAAGTTTATCAAAAAAGAAAAAGTTGTATTTATCTTTTGTAGCATTACGACAAAGTTCAATAAATTTATCTTTAGTAACGTCACCGCATTGCTCGCTTGCGATATTTCTAACGTCAACATTGTCCAGTCCTGGAAATAATATAAAACAATCCGTATTTCGCCGAATAAATCTGTCAACATTATAAAATCCTTGAGCGAGATAAACAGAATTACACTGTTTATTACGTGACAGTGAGAAATACGATCTTAATTTGTTATTCATCTCCATGTTATTTAGCGGAATATCGTCAAAAACTACTATCTTATGTTCATCTGCATCAAGTTGATTAACTGGAACAAGCTCTTCTGGCTGCCTAATTATAACAAAATCTTCACCAGCCTTAAGATCATCACGAAGCTTGTTATTATACTCGCTTAATAACTCACATTTATCTTGCTGTGGATTGATCGTGTAAATATACACTCTATCGTAGTTAAAATTATCACCAAGAAGCAAATTCATAAGCAAATTTGTTTTTCCTGATCCAGTTCGCCCAACAATAAGATAATGACAATCAGGAAGTTCATTGTTATCTTTATGCTTCACCAGTCTCTCTGTATCAAAGTTGAATAGTGTCGACTTTGCCATTGTTGTTATACTTTTATATAATGTTGATAATTTTATCTAGGACAGTAAATAATGAGTTACTATACAAAATTTGGAACATTAGCAGGAGGTGTATCCACAGAAGGTTATCAAGGTGACTTATCAAGGTATGCAACTCTTGATCAGCTCAAAAATGAAATCAATAATTTATTAAATGTTGCCAGTGTAGATCCAAATGAAGTCGTCGTTTTCCAGGACAAACAAGGACGATTAAAAGCAAGTAATGTTCAACTGTCAGATGTACTCGTACGAAATCCTACTGAAGTTACTGATAATATCGTGACTTTTAACAATCGAGGTAAGATACAAGATTCTGGTAGGTCAGTGAATGATTATGTTAAAAAAGCAGGTGATGTATTTACTGGGACTATTATTATGAACAACAAAAATTACAGATCTTGGATATCCAACTACTGATAATGATGCTACAGCAAAAACATATGTTGACGATCAAGAATCAAAGTATGTGTCAGTCAATGGTGGTATGAAGCGTGCATTTCTAAACATGAACCATAATGCCGTTACTTACCTCAGAACACCAGAGTCTGATTTTGATGCTGCAACAAAGAAATACGTCGATGATCAGGACGTTTCAATCAATAATGAAATAACTGCGCTCAAAAATGAATTTCTTGGTCACGTGAACACGTTTTTAAGTTTTCGCAGAAACATAAACACACTCAAAAATGAATTTTTTGGAAATCCATCAAATGTTGACATTACACTCGCTAATATTAACGCAAACCTCAATTATATTAATATAAAACTCAATGATATTATTAGTGGAATTCCTAGTATTGTTGAGAAAACAAGTATGATTAAAATTCCTCACAAGCAGATTAAAATATTGTGTATACAGTTGATGCTGGATTTGGTGAATGGACGAGACAAAACAAGTCTATCAAGCATATTGCAAAAATTACCGGTGTGTATAGATTGTCAGTCTTTAGCGGTGCAAAGTTTAGTATATACACTAGATATCTATGGAGTCACTCAACTGATATTTTCTCTGGAATTGTATTAATAGTATTAAACAAAAATGCTGAAGAAGATTTTATACTTGAGCCAGCTGATAAAAATTTAACAAATGCCTCTTATCGGTGGTGTTTGGAATTTATAGCTGAAACACCGTGATTACCTATTTAACCTAACATGAGACTATGTGAACTAATATTATAATGAAAAAAGTATAGTTGATTTTAATCATATTTCAAAAGATATTCCAGGACAGGATGTAGACGCACTCATACAATATTATAAATATTATCATAAAAAACTGTGGTGCGTGAAAAAAATGTTACAAATACTACAACAAAATACTTCGAATAATATCATATCTACCTTTGTTAATGACCAGTTCTGATATAATTTCAAGTGGAGTATCATTAAATCCGTTTTTGTTAATCATATCTGGTATTGGTGTCTCTCTTTCAACAGCGTGTAAAAAAGTTGAACCTAGACTCGCAACTAAAAAAAAAATAATTGCCAAGCGGCTACTATAACCTATAAAAAATTACTCGATCAGATGCGATCTTACTTGCGTGGTATAAAATATAATATGTACGATTTAATACGCGAGTTCCGTATTATTGATAGTATGTTAACATATATTTTGCCAATGAGGGTTAGCAAATATGAAAAATATTATCAAAAGAAGTATGATATAATATAAAATTTTATCTAAACTTAATAATAATGTACTTACGTTTTCACAAATGCATAGTTTAATTTCTGTCTGGGTGTTAACATGATCTCAGTATAGCTGTTATCTGATGAAGCGCTCCCTCATACTGCGTGATTAGACGTGTACCTGCCTTTGATACAGGCGTTTACGCATGCGTATTAGAGTATTTCATGTTCTAGAAACTTCTAATCACGTATGAGTATTACAGTATTTCCTTAGTCGAGAACATTCCTTCTAATCACGTGATCTCCGTATGACGTATACAACATTAATAAAATATTTTACTTGGCTCGGTCTCCATAGAATTATTAACATCTGTTACGTAACTTAGTTCTTCGCGCAATTATTGATTACGTTACCTAGGTATTTTGCAACAGGTGTTCTATAGCTTGGATCTTAGCGTGATTATTGATTAAATTTCCTAGGTATTTTGTATAGTTGTAGACTTTGGATTTTGTGTAGGAGTTGGGTTTTTAAGGTCTCTCATAGAGGTAATTTATATTTGTTTGAAGGATTTGAGGGTGTGAAAAAAAGATATTTGGGCTCACATCCTCCTTTTCCTTAAAAAATACATCTTCCACTTGACCAGATTTTTGTGTAGTTAAAGAATATTTGACTTTGGATTTTGTGTAGGGGTTGGGTTTTTAAAACTTGACTATGCTCTATACGATGATATTGATTAGGTAGCAGATGTTATCAAGTAAGGTATACATGTTCTAGCTTGGCTGGTTCTATAGATGATATTGATTAGATAACTGATGTTAACAAGTAAGGTATACATGTTATGAGCTAGGATCTACTTTACAATTGTATGTGTATATTATTTGGGGTGAGAATTTAGGACAGAGAGAAGTGGTCGTTTTATATTTGTTTGGAGGTCTCGAGGGTGTGGGAAGAGGGGTCGTTGGGCTGAAATCGGCCTTTTCCTTTACTACTCCCTCAAAGTCTACTAACACTAGTCATCAATGGAATCGTATAAACTACTTAATGATCTTTCTTTTAATGATCTGTAAACTTAACAGTATGAATATAACGAGCGAATTTTAAGTAAAAAGACACAAAGACAAAAAGAAAATGAAAAAGTAAGAAAACTGGTTTCTACAAGATAAATGTTTCTATGCATGAGTGATTTCAAAAAAAATTTCTCCTGGTTTCCAGTGTGCATGAACATAGTGAACACAGATGAAAGAGGTAATTATCCTTGCCATAATTTTACGTGCGAATGGGTAAAGTAATGTATTTCTTGCTAGCTAGATTCTTTATGTAGAAGTAAATTGGTACATTTATTGAGATCAAACAGATTATTGATAGCAATTAAAGAAAATATTTTGCAATAAAACGCTGGTAAACTTTTAAACCTTTGTCTCGGGAATGCTAGCTTATATATTACGGTTTTCTCCTTTTCATGTATAATTCTAGTCATTCTGAACTCCACTTTGATATCATAAGCAATAATTTGTTTTGTTTCTTTATGTTTTTTGCTATATAAAGAGGTATTGAAAGATTACAGTGAGTGAGTATTACTCATAAACAAAATAAAGCATATAAAAATTGCGAGGAAACAGGGTGTCAAGGAAACTAAAGTAAAATAAAGCTAATTAATAGAATGCACAACATCCTTACTTGGCAATACATTTATATTTAGTAACTATTGTGTAGTTATAGAATTTAACTCTATTTTCAGCACAAGATGTGCTATACATGACGGCCAGTATAAATGGTGCAGGAAGAAACCGGAAAAATCACGGAAAGAACCACCGACCCACGAGAAGCTACAGGCAGACTTTATCACATACCCACATTGGCCGAACCTGAGACTCGAACCCATGCAGACAGAGGTAAGATAACAGTGATCCGTAACGGTGAGTTCTTTAGACCAATAGGCCACTCCAGGTCCCAACATTTATATTTAGACATTATGCAATATGTAAGATACAATTTTGTAATTATCAAAACGTATCTGAAACTTCGGTAACTTTGGCCTTTTAAATAGTATATTTATTTTATTTATTCAAATAAAGACCTTTTGTATATTAAACTATATAGTGCTATAAATCACCGTCAGCGATGTTCGAATAATGAAATCATATTTTTCATTCAATTCATTTGTGCATTTGCTTTTGAATTTTTAAAATTGAAATCAAATTTAAAACACATCGCCCAAATTAGGTTTTAACATGGGAGAAAAACCTAATTTATAAAATGAATTCATTCAATTTAAACTTTTTTTGAACATCAATATTTTAACTGAAACCTAGTAGTTGATTATGAATTAATCTTTTCTGAAATACTTTCTTTTTTGCACGATTTTTTATTTCAAAGTAATGAAGTACAAATCTGTCTTTCTTTTTCTGGTTTCTCTTGTTATAGGGTATAAATCCATATTTCAGCACAAGATGTGCTATACATGACGGCCAGTATAAATGGTGCAGGAAGAAACCGGAAAAAGCACGGAAAGAACCACCGACCCACGAGAAGATTGAAAGGTATATTATAGTAAATATGGCAACCACATCTCTATTTGACTTATATAAATTTGGTGTAGTGTGGTTATCATTGTAATTACGTTCTAAGGTTTCTTCTACCAAGGTGGTACATGTCTTGGTCATAACAGTAAAACCATATTGTTTTGACATATAAACGTTGTCTATTTTATAGTAACCATGGTTATCCACGTCCTTGTTTACTCACTTCAGCGTGATTTATATGTCATGAGTTGACTTGTACCCATATGATGTATCATAGTAATTAGGTCTTAATTTGACTTTTATAGATTAGGTATATGCAATACCATAGACGCTTTCATTTGACTTTATAAACTTGTTATACTATGACATGTATGCTTTATGTTTGGCTTATAAATTGATTTGAGGTGACTTGTATACACGTAGAATATATTACAGTTATCCCGTCTTGAGGTGACTTGTATAAACATATAATATTTTATAGTCATCTCGTCTTCAAATCACTTCTATAAACGTAGAATATATTTTAGGTACCCTGTCTTGAGGTGAATCGTATAAACGTAGAATATATTATAATCACAGGTCCTGAGGTGACTTGTATAAAGGTAGAATATAGAATAGTCACTCTATCTTGAAGTGTCTTGTATAAACGTAGAATATATTAAAATCACACGTCTTCAGGAGACTTGCATAAAAGGTAGAATACATTATAATCACACGTATTGAGGTGACTAGTATAACGTAGAATATATTATAATCAAACGTTTTGAGGTGATCTGTATAAACGTAGAATATATTATAGTTACCCCGTCATGAGGTGACTTGTATAAATGCAAAATATATTATTGTTACCCGTCTTAAAGTGACTTCTATAAACGTATATTACAGTCACCCATATTATAGTCACCCAGTATTGAGGTGACTTGTATAAACGTAGAATATATTATAGTCAGCCATATTATAGTCACCTAGTTTTGAGGTGACTTGTATAAACATAGAATATATTATAGTTACCTCGTTTTGAGGTGACTTGTATAAACGTAGAATATATTATAGTTACCACGTCTTGAGGTGACTTGTATAAACGCAGAATATATTATAGTTACCGCATCTTGAGGTGACTTGTATAAATATAGAATATATGATACTTACACCGTCTTGAGGTGACTTGTATAAACGTAGAATATATTATAGTTATCCCGTCTTGAGGTGACTTGTATAAACATAGAATATATTATAGTTACCCCATCTTGAGGTGACTTGTATAAACGTAGAATATATTATAGTTACCCATTCTTGAGGTGACTTGTATCAACGTATAATATATTACATAACCCGTCTTGAGGTGACTTGTATAAACGTAGAATATATTATAGTTACTCTGCCTTCAGGTGACTTTTATAAACATAGAATATGTTATAGTTACTCTGCCTTCAGGTGACTTGTATAAACGTAGAATATATTATAGTTACTTTGCCTTTAGGTGACTTGTATAAACGTAGAATATATTATGTTCACCCTGTCTTGAGGTGACTTGTATAAACGTAGAAGTTCTTTTAATTAATCGTCTTGAGTTGAATTGCATAAACATTAAACATATTATAGTCAACCCGACTTGAGGTGACTTGTATAAACGTACAATATATTATAGATACCCCGTCTTGAGGTGACTTGTACAAACGTACAATATATTATATTTACCCCGTCTTGAGGAGATTTGTAAAAACGTGCAATATATTTTACTTACCCCGTCTTAAGGTGACTTATACAAACGTAAAATATATTATAGCTACCCATTCTTGATGTGCTTTGAATAAACGTAGAATATATAATAGTTACTCAGTCTTGAGTTTACTTGCATAAACGTAGACCAAATGGTTAACCATCTTGAGATGACTTGTATAAAAGTAGAATATATTATAGTCGAAAATATTATAGTCACCCAGTTTGGAGGAGACTTGTATAAACATATTCACCCCGTCTTAAGGTTACTTGTATAAACGTAGAATATATTATAGTCACTCCGCCTTGAAGTGACTTGTCTGAACTTCGAATATATTATAGTGACCCCGTCTTGAGGTAACTTGTATAAACGTACAATATATTATAGTAACCCTGTCTTGAAGTGATTTGTACAAATGTAGAATATATTATAGTTCACCGTCTTGGAGTGACATGTACAAACGTAGAATATATTATAGTTACCCCGTCTAGAGGTGACTTGTATAAACATATAATATATTATAGTCACGCCGTCTTGAACTGACTTGTATAAACGTAGAATATTTTATAATAACAGGTCTTGAGAAGACTTCTATAAACGTATAATATATTAGAGTCACTACGTCTGGAAGTGACTTGTATAAACGTCAAATATATTATAATTATAGGTTCTGAGAAGACTTATATAAGCGTAGAATATATTAGAGTCACTCCGTCGTGAGGTAACTTGTACAAACGTACAATATATCATAGTTATCACGCCTTGAGGTGTCTTGTACAAACGTACAATATATTATAGTTACCCAGTCTGGAGGTGACATATAAATGTAGAATATATTATAGTTACCCCGTCTTGACGTGACTTGTATAAACGTAGAATATATTAGACCCCCCCCATCGTGAGGTGACTTGTATAAACGTAGAATATATTATAGTTACTCTGCTTTCAGGTGACTTCTATTAACGTAGAATATATTATAGTTACTGTGCCTTCAGGTGACTTGTATAAACGTAGAATATATTATGGTCACCCTGTCTTGAAGTGACTTGTATAACGTAGAATATATTATAGATATTTCTTTTGAGGTGACTTGCATAAAGGTATAATAGTAACCCAGTCTTGACGTGACTTGTATAAACGTAGAATATATTAGTCACCCCATCTTGGGGTGACTTGTATAAACGTAGAATATATTATAGTTTCTCTGCTTTCAGGTGACTTGTATTAACGTAGAATATATTATAGTTACTCTGCTTTAAGGTGACTTGTATAAACGTAGATCTTATAATCAATCGTCTTGAGTTGAATTGCATAAACATAGAACATATTATAGTCACTCCGCCTTGAGGTGACTTGTATAAACGTACAATATATTATAGTTACCCCGTCTTGATGTGACTTGTATAAACGTACAATATATTATAGTTACCCCTTCTTGAGGTGACTTGTACAAACGTAAATTATATTATAGCTACCCCATCTATATGTGCTTTGAATAAACGTAGAAAATATAATATTTACTCAGTTTTGAGTTTACTTGCATAAATGTAGACCTAATGGTTAACCATCTTGAGATGACTTGTATAAACGTAGAATATATTATAGTCGACCATATTATACTCACCCAGTTTGGAGGAGACTTGTATAAATATAGTCACCCCGTCTTAAGGTTACTTGTATAAACGTAGAATATATTATTGTCACTCCATCTTGAAGTGACTTGTCTGAACCTCGAATATATTATAGTGACCCGGTCTTGAGGTAACTTGTATAAACGTACAATATGTTATAGTAACCCTGTCTTGAAGTGATTTGTACAGACGTAGAATGTATTATAGTTCCCCGTCTTGAAGTGACATGTACAAACGTAGAATATATTATAGTTACCCCGTCTAGAGGTGACTTGTATAAACATATAATATATTATAGTCACGCCGTCTGGAACTGACTTGTATAAACGTAGAATATATTATAATCACAGGTCTTGAGAAGACTACTATAAACGTATAATATATTAGAGTCACTACGTCTGGAAGTGACTTGTATAAACGTCAAATATATTATAATCACAAGTCTTGAGAAGATTTATATAAACGAAAATATATTAGAGTCACTCCGTCTTCAGGTAACTTGTATAAACATACAATATATCATAGTTTCCACGCCTTGAGGTGACTTGTACAAACGTACAATATATTACAGTTACCCAGTCTGGAGGTGACATATATAAATGTAGAACATATTATATTTATCCCGTCTTGACATGACTTGTATAAACGTAGAATATATTAGTCCCCCGATCTTAAGGTGACTTGCATAAACGTAGAATATATTATAGTCACTCCGTCTTGAAGTGACTTGCATGATCGTCCAATATATTATAGTGACCCCGTCTTGAGGTAACTTGTATAAACGTACAATATATTATAGTTTTCCCATCTTGACGTAACATGTACAAACGTATAATATATTATAGTTACCACGTCTTTAGGTGACTTGTAAAAGCGTAGAATATATTATAGGTAACCCGTCATAAAGTGACTTCTAAAAACGTATATTATAGTCACCCATATTATAGTCACCCAGTTTTGAGGTGACTTGTATAAACGTAGAATATATTATAGTTACCCCGTCATGAGGTTACTTATATAAACGTACAATATATTATAATTACCCCATCTTGAGGTGACTTGTATAAACGTAGAATATATTATAGTCACTCTGTATTGAAGTGTTTGTATAAACGTCGAATATATTATACTCACCCAGTCTTGAGGCAACTTGTATAAACGTAGAAAATATTATAGTCACCTCTTCCTGAGGTGAAATGTATAAACGTAGAATATATTAGAGTTACGCAGTTTTGAGCTGACTTGTGTAAACGTACAATATATTTTAGTCACCCAGTCTTGAGGTGACTTGTGTAACGTAGAATATATTATAGATATTTCTTTAGAGGTGACTTGCATAAAGGTATAATAGTAACCCAGTCTTGAATTGACTTGTTTAAACGTAGAATATATTATAGTTACCCCTTCATTATGTTACTTGTATAAACGTAGAATATATTATAGTTACCCCTTCATGATGTGCCTTGTATACACGTAGAATATATTATAGTTACCCCATTTTATGGTGACTTGTATAAACGTAGAATATATTATAGATAGCCGTCTTGAAGTGACTTGTATAAACGTAAAATATATTATAGTCACACATGTTATAGTCACTCAGTCCTGAGGTGACATGTTTAAATGTAGAATATAGTTACCCCGTCTTAAGGTGACTTGTACAAACGTTAAATATATTATAGTTCCCTGTCTTGAGGATATAAACATAGAATATATTATAGACACCCCGTCTTGATTGACTTGTATAAACGTAGAATATATTATAATCACAGGTCTTGGTGTGACTTGTATAAACGTAGAATATATTATAGTCACTCCGTCTTGAAGTGACTTGTATAAAAGTCGAATATATTAAAGTCACCCCGTCTTTAGGTAACATTGTTGTTGTTGTTCTGGGGCTTAACGCCATTTTTCAGCACATGATAGGCTATACATGGCGGCCAGTATTAATGGTGGAGAAAGAAACCGGGAAATCCGCAGAAAGAACCACCGACCCACGAGAAGCTACTTGCAAGCTTTCTCAAATATCCACAAGTGACTTGTATAAACGTATAATATATTATAGTCACACATGTTATAGTCACCCAGGCTTGAGGTGACATGTATTAATGTAGAATATAGTTACCCCGTCTTGAGTTCACTTGTACAAACGTAGAATATATTATAGTCACCCCGTTTTGACGTGACGTGTATAAAGGTAGAATACATTACAGTCAACCATTCTTGAGGTGACCTGTATAAACGTAGAATATATTATAGTCACTCCGTCTTGAAGTGACTTTATATTAACGTCAAATATATTATAGTGACCCCGTCTTGAGATAACTTGTATAAAAGTACAACATATTATAGTTACTCCGTCTTGATGTGACTTGTACAAATGTAAAATACATAATAGTTACCTCGTCTTGAATTGTCTTGTATAAACGTTGAATATATTATAGTTACCCTGTTGTCAGGTGACTTTTATAAACGTAGAATATATTATAGTTACCCTCTCTTGAAGTGACTTGTATAAACGTAGAATATATTATAATCACAGGCCTTGCGGTGACTTGTATAAACGTCGAATATATTATAGTCACCTCGTCTTGATGTAACTTGTATAAACGTACAATATATTATAGTTACCCAGTCTTGAGGTAAGTTGTATAAACGTACAATATATTAAAGTTACCACATGTTTAGGTGACTTTCTATAAACGTATAATATAGTATTGGTAATATCTTGAGGTGACTTGCATACACGTAGAATATATTATAGTTACCCCATCTTGAGGTGACTTGTATAAATGTAGAATATATGATACTTACACCGTCTTGAGGTGACTTGTATAAACGTAGAATATATTATAGTTACTCCGTCTTGAAGTGACTTGTATATACGTATAATATATTACATACCCCGTCTTGAGGTGACTTGCATAAACGTAGATTTTATTATAGTTACTATGCCTTCAGGTGTCTTGTATAAACGTAGAATATATTATAGTTACTCTGCCTTCAGGTGACTTGTATAAACGTAGAATATATTATGGTCACCCTGTCTTGAGGTGACTTGTATAAAAGTAGAAGTTCTTTAAATCAATCGTCTTGAGTTGAATTTCATAAACATTAAGCACATTAAAGTCAACCCGACTTGAGGTGACTTGTATAAACGTACAATATATTATAGATACCCCGTCTTGAGGTGACTTGTACAAACGTACAATATATTATAGTTACCCCGTCTTGAGGTGACTTGTACGTGACTTGAATAAGCGTAGAATATATTAGTCCCCCCATCTTGAGGTGACTTGTATAAACGTAGAATGTATTATAGTTACTCTGCTTTCAGGTGACTTGTATTAACGTAGAATATATTATAGTTACTCTGCCTTCAGGTGACTTGTATAAACGTAGGATATATTATGGTCACACTGTCTTAAGGTGACTTGTATTAAGGTAGAAGATCTTATAACCAATCGTCTTGAGTTGAATTGCATAAACATAGAACATATTATAGTCACCCTGCCTTGAGTTGACTTGTATAAACGTACAATATATTATAGTTACCCCGTCTTGAGGCGACTTGTACAAACGTAAATTATATTATAGCTGCCCCATCTTTATGTTCTTTGAATAAGCGTAGAATATATAATAGTTACTCAGTCTTGAGTTTACTTGCATAAACGTAGACCAAATGGTTAACCATCTTGAGATGACTTGTATAAAAGTAGAATATATTATAATTGACCATATTATAGTCACCCAGTTTGGAGGAGACTTGTATAAACATAGTCACCCGGTCTTAAGGTTACTTGTATAAACATAGAATACATTATAGTCACTCCGTCTTGAAGTGACTTGTCTGAACGTCGAATATATTATAGTGACCCCGTCTTGAGGTAACTTGTATAAACGTACAATATATTATAGTAACCCTGTCTTGAAGTGATTTGTACACAGTTAGAATATATTATAGTTCCCCGTCTTGAAATGACATGTACAAACGTAGAATATATTATAGTTACCCCGTCTAGAGGTGACTTGTATAAACATATAATATATTATAGTCACGCCGTCTTGAACTGACTTGTATAAACGTAGAATATATTATAATCACAGGTCGTGAGAAGACTTCTATAAACGTATCATATATTAGAGTCACTACGTCTGGAAGTGACTTGTATAAACGTCAAATATATTATAATCACAGGTCTGGAGAAGACTTATTTAAGCGTAGAATATATTAGAGTCACTCCGTCTTCAGGTAACTTGTATAAACGTACAATATATCATAGTTTTCACGCCTTGAAGTGATTTGTACAAACGTACAATATATTATAGTCACCCAGTCTGGAGGTGTCATATAAATGTAGAATATATTATAGTTATCCCGTCTTGACATGACTTGTATAAACGTAGAATATATTAGTCCCCCCCCATCTTGCGGTGACTTGTATAAACGTACAATATATTGTAGTCACTCCGTCTTGAAGTGACTTGTATGATCGTCGAGTATATTATAGTGACCCCGTCTTGAGGTAACTTGTATAAACGTACAATATATTATAGTTTTCCCGTCTTGACGTAACATATACAAACGTATAATATATTATAGTTACCACCTCTTTAGGTGACTTGTAAAAACGTAGAATATATTATAGGTACCCCGTCATGAGGTGACTTATATGAATGTACAATATATTATAGTTACCCCATCTTGAGGTGACTTGTGTAAACGTACAATATATTTTAGTCACTCTGTATTGAAGTGTTTGTATAAACGTCGAATATATTATACTCACCCACTCTTGAAGGCAACTTGTATAAACGTAGAAAATATTATAGTCACCTCTTCCTGAGGTGACATGTATAAACGTAGAATATATTAGACTCACGCAGTTTTGAGCTGACTTGTGTAAACGTACAGTATATTTTAGTCACCCTGTCTTGAGGTGACTTGTATAACGTAGAATATATTACAGATATTCCTTTTGAGGTGACTTGCATAAAGGTATAATAATAACCCAGTCTTGAAGTGACTTGTTTCAACGTAGAATATATTATAGTTACCCCGTCATGACATGCCTTGTATAAACGTAGAATATATTATAGTTACCCAATTTTATGGTGACTTGTATAAACGTAGAATATATTATAGATACCCGTCTTGAAGTGACTTGTATAAACGTAAAATATATTATAGTCACACATGTTATAGTCACTCAGTCTTGAGGTGCCATGTTAAAATGTAGAATAAAGTTACCCGGTCTTAAGGTGACTTGTACAAACGTTAAATATCTTATAGTTCCATGTCTTGAGGAGACTTGTATAAACATAGAATACATTATATTCACCCCGTCTTGATTGACTTGTATAAACGTAGAATATATTATAGTCACTCCGTCTTGAAGTGACTTTTATAAACGTCGAATATATTATAGTCACCCGTCTTGAGGTAACGTTGTTGTTGTTGTTCTGGGGCTTAACGCCATTTTTCAGCACACGATAGGGCTATACATGGCGGCCAGTATTATTGGTGGAGGAAGAAACCGGGAAATCCGCAGAAAGAACCACCGACCCACGAGAAGCTACTTGCAAGCTTTCTCACATATCCACAAGTGACTTGTATAAACGTATAATATATTATAGTCACTCATGTTATAGTCACCCAGTCTTGAGGTGACATATATTAACGTAGAATATAGTTACCCCGTCTTGAGTTCACTTGTACAAACGTAGAATATATTATAGTTCCCCGTCTTGACCAGACTTGTATAAACATAGAATATATTATAGTCACCCCGTTTTGACGTGACTTGTATAAAGGTATAATATATTACAGTCAACCATTCTTGAGGTGACGTGTATAGTCACTCCTTGAAGTGACTTATATTAACGTCAATATATATTATAGTGACCCCGTCTTGACATAACTTGTATAAAAGTACAATATATTATAGTTACCCCGTCTTGATGTGACTTGTACAAACGTAAAATATATCATAGTTACCTCGTCTTGAGGTGACTTGTATAAACATAGAATATATTATAGTTAACCAGTCTTGAAGTGTCTTGTATAAACGTTGAATATATTATAGTTACCCTGTTGTCAGGTGACTTTTATAAACGTAGAATATATTATAGTTCCCCGTCTTGAAGTGACTTGTATAAACGTAGAATATATTATAATCACAGGCCTTGAGGTGACTTGTATAAACGTCGAATATATTATAGTCACCCCGTCTTGAGGTAACTTGTAGAAACGTACAATATATTATAGTTATCCCGTCTTGATGTGACTTGTATAAACGTACAATATATTAAAGTTACCCCATGTTTAGGTGACTTTTTATAAACGTACATTATAGTAAAGGTAATATCTTGAGGTGACTTGCATAAACGTATAATATATTATAGTTACCCCGTCTTGAGTTGACTTTATAAACGTAGAATATATTATAGTTATCCCATCTTGACGGTCGGCATATAAAACGGAACAATGTCCAAGATTAATGGTTTCTTGTCACTACAAGTGCCAAAAAAGATGAATCCTTTCACACAGCATGTATCAAACAAGGGCGACCTCGAATGCGATACTGTGCCTTGCGGAGGCATAGATGCCTCACGCTGCGACCTCAGTGATTCAGGTTTAAATCATCATGGGAACTTTGCTATAACTACACCTGCGATGGAAATTGATGATGATGGTATACGTGTCAAACCTGATAGATGCGAATGAGATGACACTCGTTATCATTCATATTTTCACATTATTTGTGGATGGCATCCTCCACCGGAAACAATGCGTCTACCACCCTACGAATGTCATCCACAAATGAGCAAACTTCTGCATATTTCACCGTACCCTCATCGAAATGACCTGTGAAAGACAAATATTTGTTCACAGTGCGCTTGTCTGAATACTGCGACTTTAAAATTCGATTTCAAACCTTCTAAAGAAAATGGCCAAAATATCTGGGAGGACCTACCCCGAAGAATTGGCTAGAGCCGGATGTTTCTACTTGGGCCAAGGGGATAAAGTTAAGTGCTTCAGTTCCGGTGTATCACTTAACGAGTAGGAACAGAAAGATTCTGCTTAAATGGAACATGTTCGATGGTATCTGAACTGTCACTACCTACCTTTAATAGAAGTTGAGAGAACGCATCTACCGAGAGTTGGTCAAAACACAAGTTAAACGCAAAAGCAAATTGCATCCGTTACATCACCGATGTTGGAACCAATGGTACTTAAATGCTATAAGAGGACCAATTCTGATGAAAGTGTTCCAGTACTCAGATATTCATCAACTACCTGAGGGCGAGAAGGGTTGCTTTTTCCAATTCTCTTTTCTACAATGTACATTTACTCCAACGAATTCCAGAAGAAGAGTAAGAGGTTTATCAAACTCTTGTACACAATGTAACATTAGATAAAGAGAGAATTTATGAACGACGTTTGATGTGCAAGTTAGTGACACGTCGATGCAATAAGACCACTTTTGTGCAAAAAGTATCTTTATTTTCGCATACAAAGAAAGGTCTAAAATGTTCAACTTTACAAGAGAACATTTGTGGCTTAACTGTGGAGTTGAGAGAACGCATATACCGAGAGTTGCTTAAAATGCAAGTTAAATTCAAAGAACCATTGCATCCTATACATCACGGATGTTTGAACCATTGGCATCTAAGTGCTTTATATGACCGATTCTGATGAAAGTGTCCAAATGGTCAGACATTGATAAACTACTCGTGGGCTAGAAGGATTGTATTGTTGATAGTTATTATTTTTACTACCAGGTACACTTACTGAATCAAATTCTAAAAGAAGAGCTAGATGGTTTCCAAAATCTTGTGCACAATGTAACCTTAGTTGAAGATGAAACTTATGAATGGCTTATACTGTTCAATTAACTTTATAAATATTTTTATATGTCAACGGAATACGACCATTTTTTGTGCAGAAAGTACACTTATAGCTGTCGGAAAAGAGGATATGAAAACGTTCTACCATGCCACGAGCTCTATCATTCATGAGACAACAGATTAAGTGGAAGGAAATCAATGACAAGATTCAAAACGTGAAGGATTGCCATTGCCTTTTACGAGAACTGTCCATTGAATTGGGGTCCACGTGTCGTGTAACTTGCTTTCTGTAATTTCGTTTACCAGTCAATTCTTTGTGGACTCTTTACGAACAGTACCTACCACTCAATAAAACATGAATGTATTCCCTTCAATTGTCCACGAGAGACTCATTCTCCTCCAAACTTCGCGCTTTCATCTGTATACTTCTCGGCCTCCACGGCAAAACTGAATTTATCAAACTTTTGTTTGAACATAAACATCATTTGATCAATAGCCTATATCAGTGAATCGTGTACAAAGGGTGGCAATCGGTGCACAGCTTTCTACGACAAAGTCATGGTGATTCCATCGTCTTTGTGGAAGGCATTATTGTAGAAGATGTCAAACGACCTCGGACGTAATCCTTTAAATCTGATTGAAGGATGAAAACTTACTTTAGTCTCTTACAAACGATGGATGGAATGCCATCGTTGGCAAGAACAGAGAACCCCACAATTAGCTCACAATCACCATTTGACTGAGATGTCTCAGTTGCAACATGAACTGCAATCGTTGATAGATCGCAACGATTTGTCAGAAACAAAACCTTTAGACGAAAAAGCTCCACCTACTCTGAAAGATTTTAAGACCTTGATGAAAGGTCCATCACCAATGCCCCCCCCCCACTGCAGTGGTGAAGACAGAAAAAGGAGAAGAGTTTCAAACTCCACCAGAGAAAGTACACAAGGTAACAACACCACCAGCATCCAAAGTTGGTTGGCTTAAACAAATGATTTTCTCAAAGGAGAAAAGTAAGGTGAAGACAAAAAAAGTTAAACAAGAACTGATTGCTCCTGTTCAATCACCCTCCTCGTCCACACCTATTGCTCGTCAGACATACAAAGCTTTACAAATCATAAAATACCACACGAAGACAAGACAATTGTTGAAAATTTGATCACTTATTTTAAAAATGGAGGTCTTTGCCTGTATTTACTACTATCCATCCCATCCTGTTAGTTACGGAGGAATTCAGAAATTGTATCGTGCTGTCAAAACAAGACTGAAAAGTGTCCGTTTATCTCAAGTGCAATGATGGTTACAAGGACATGCCACGTACACCTTACACAAACCCGTTCGACGAGAACTTTCTAGAAGTCGTACCCTAGAGGAAAGCATCAATAATCAATGTCAAGCTGGTTTAGTTAATGTCTCTCTTTTGGCCACCTACAATCCTGGCTACAAATATTTGTTTTGTGTCATCGACATCTTTTCCAAATTTGATTGGGTCAAGCCATTGACTTCGATGTCGAGCAGTGAGTTAGCGCGAGTCCTCAGACTGATGTTGAAACATAGTGGTCGTCACCATCTTAGATGGCAAACAGACAAAGGTATCTAGATTCTAAAGCATATGTTTGAGAAAAAAATTGTGAAACATGATATTCATTTTTTTTTCACCACCGAGAATTCCGAATTCAAAGCCAGCATCGTGGAACGTTCTCAACGCACCTTGAAAGAATGCATGTGTAAATATTCTATGCATCAACAAACTCTCAAGTACATTGACGTCTTGTCGCACCTCGTCCATTCGTACAACCAATCTCACCATCGGAGCATTAGACGTGCCCCCCCCCCTCCAGAAGCGACTCTCGACAATGAAGTGACTGTTTTCGAGCACCTGCTTAGTACGTCTCTGTCAGTAACTGACCCCAAAACAGGTGGATTGCTGGCCGCATGGGATTAGGTACGCATTGACAAAAACAAACGGACTTTCCACAAAAATTCCTTACCGAACTGGACCACCTAATTGCTTCGGGTTACTAAATGAGTGCATGATTTTCTCTCGTCTATAGATTAGAAGACATAAACGTGGAAGTGTTAAAAGGAACGTTTTGCTTACCCGAGTTACAACGTGTGACCAAAAACTACGACGACGTGTACGAGATAGAAAGCATTCTTGATCGAAGAACACGAAAAGTGGGAAAACGACGTGTCAACCAAGTCAAAGAACACAGGAAAAGATATCCGTCAAGTTTTGACTCTTGGATCGACGCTTCTGAAATAATCGAGAATAAAAAGATGTGACCGCCATGCAATTCAACACAACCTCGGCTCCTAGAGTTATCACTCATTTCCCCAATTCTCTGCAAGATCTACTAAAGCAACCTTTGTGGATGTGGTGTGGTTTATTGTGTCATCGGTGCTGTCATTGACAATTTGAGTTTGCAACAAGGAGACAAACAATTTTGGACCGTTTTACTCAGCAGTTGCATAGGTTACTATCTTCCCATTCCATCTCTGAAATATTCATCTACAGGAAAGAACAACAACGGGAGTCTTGTGTCTAACGTTAGTTCCAACAGTCACTTAACCATCCTCTTTTAGACACTCATCTGACTACCAGTGACACCTCAGACACTAGAACTATGGAATTATGAACAATTATGAACAATCAATTTTATTTAACGTAAACAAGTGACAGTTCCATGGAGGCGTTAACAAATAACACTTTGTGCTGTTGCACGGCCAGGTTACCTCAGACCATGAAATTGAATCATTAAGCCCATTGATAAGTGGCTTTAGTGAAAATGATTCACCATGCACAAATCAAAAACATCATTGAAAATCAAAACACTTTTACTGTGAAAGTTCATGATGAGCAAGTGCAATTAGTTTTGGATGAACGTCCCGCTGCAGTTGACTCTGAAAATATGCAGTTGACTGAAGTTGACTCTAATACCCGGAACTCCTGTTGGTTATTATTTTAGTGGTCAACATTTGGTGAGCACCATTGCCACCAATTTAATGCCATGTTTGGAAAAGTCCTGAAGAGAGTCCATAAAGTGTCACGATCGAGTACCACCAAGTAGTTCGTCGCCTACTGATCAAACTTTTAAAGGACAAATATTGGCCATTGAATTTTGTCCTGAATTGTATGACATTTTGGGTGGAGACCCTAGGTTGATCGAAGTTTGTGTACACCAATGTGGTATAATAGTTATGTATTACAAAGAGATGAATATTGTTTGCCTTAATTATGAATTTTAATAATCTTACCTGAGTTTTTATTTTCATTAATAGGTTGTGCAAATACTCAGTTCTATAAACATGCATTAGATTTAATATTATACTCACCATCTTTGTTTAGAGAGCAATCATTGACTAATGTGGGGGCAGTGTTATGCCGGTACATGTGCCTTAAGTCGACAGTGTCGTCTTTTGCATGTTTACATCATTGAATTTCTCGTTCATTGCACCATCTTAACACATATCTTGTTCATAAAGTGAGCTAATCCTTTCAACAATCCTATTATACATAATTTTTAGACTTTAAATGTCACTTTTAATTCACAGATGTATAGACGTATTTTGGCAGACGTGATTTGAACGTTCATTCTTGTGGAGTACATGTTGTTTATTGCCGCTACGATGTGTTGTCGAAGGATGTTGTAAGAAACTTATTTCGAACTGATTTGACATTGTAATTACATGGCTTGTCTACTTATATCTTAAATTTATGATGCATTGTGTAGTTGCATTTTATTTGTAATCATTCGGGTGAAAATCTATAGAATTAATTCTTTAGCTTGTCTCGTGTTCTTGGATCTTCATGTTTATACGATTATGTCACTTTCAGCATAGAATGTTTGATGCTTCAATTCGATGGGTCAGTAATTCTTTCTTGCCCGATGATCGCTAGCGCTAAATTCTGATTGGTCAATAATAAAGAGCATACAAGGAGGTTAGCCCAGAGGAATTTAAATGTGATCCCTGTACGAAGTCCCTGTACGAAGCTACCGGACAACTAGGAACCAACACCGATCACGATATTTCGTAAGAAGATTATATGAGGTTACATTTTGTAGGCCTTTGCTTTCACTCCAGACTAAGGAAACGACGAGGGACATTTCCACCCTATAAAATCTGGTCAACTGCGTGTGGAATTTCATTCTGCAGGTGCTTTCGCCAAGACGGTGAACGTCATCCTGTATGCCGAATTTGATAATACTGTAAAAATCAATAGTTTGAGAGAAGTCATTCTACATTATTAGAAACAATGGAAGACACTTATCCTTCTTTGAAAGGTGAAGAATCTATGGAATCGAAGGTCAACGTGAAAGCAGAACCCCAAGACCAAAAGGAAGAAAAAATAGTGGTCACATCCAGATGGTCAAAACAAGAACAACATTTAGTGTCATGTTTTGCTAAACACATGGCGGCTAAAATTACGTAATATGTCAAGAAAGGTTGCTATGGATGTCAAAACAATCATCCCAGTCAAATTCAGCACGATAAATGTCTGATGATAAACCAAGAAGAAATATTGAACTGGTATCTGCAAGAAGCTTGGGGTGTCATCTTAGAAGAAGTAGTGTTGCATGATTGATACAAAGGCTTGCGTGATCACTCCTGTCCTCCATTATCTACTCAAGAGATCTATCACATTGAAGCTCTCTTACCCCAAAGTTGGGAAAAAATGCGAATACATGGCTACTTGTCAGATATTTACAAGCAAAAAGTTAGAATTGAATTGATGACTTGTCATTGCCTTTGAAACAAGGGATAAAACAACAAGAAAATAATGGATACGTGGGAACTTTATAACCTTTTGAAGAACAGTTTGCATACAGCTTCTTGTCGTGTGTGCTAAAGATGAACTACCTCTTCGCACACCTCAAGACCATCAAGCTTATGTCATCAACATGGACGACAGTCATCTTCCGGGAACTTATTGGGCAAACATTTACTTTATTCGAAACAATTGTGTGGATTATTTTGATTCGTATGGATTACCCTCTTTAGAAGACGATATAATTGACATTATGAAAATGCCCATACAACACGATTCAATATTGTGAAATTACAAGGCAACGATTCCATCGTGTGTGGACAATATTTTGTGTATTATCTTCATCAACGCAGTCTGGGATATTCTTTAGAACATTTAGTAACTTATTTTGATCGTGACTCTTCTAGAAACGATGAAAAAATAGAACGATGGTTTTGTGACCGTTATAGTTATATTTTTTCTTTAGCTAGGAAACGTTGTGTACTGTATTTTGTAAAACAAATTGTCTGTCGTTTGTTTTAAAATAACACACTGTGAATAAATGCTCTTCGACTTTCTCTCTATCCATGGCATCACATGAGCTATAATAGCGTTCCAACATTAAAACCAGGTAGGGATGTTTCCTATCGCGTCCGCATTTAAATCATATAAAGTAGGCAGGTCTCCTGTCTTAAGTCTCCTGTCTGACCATCTGGGGCCACGTTACGGATCACTGCCATCTCACCTCTGTCTGTCTGGGTTCGAGTCTAAGATTTGCCAGTAGCTTCTCGTGGGTCGGTAGTTCTTTCTGGGGATTTCCCGGTTTCTTCCTCCACGTGAAGGCTTAGCTCGGGGACAAGCGATCTTTAAAGGGACTACCGACCAGCCTGGGGCCGCAAAAAAGTCGCAGAATGCCAAGGAGTGCAATACACGACTATAATACTTAGTCAGCAGTCAGTCTGACCATCCACTGCTGACTCGTCAACCTATGAACATGCCTTCCAAACTAGCTAAACTGAACGAATATTACGTTCAGGTACATTGCGAAATGCTAAACTTGATGCCTAAACCTGAAGATATAGACAATGTCTGGATGCCAATCAGCCTCCCACTTCCCTCACAACCATATGCATCAATTGGAAGCAGGACTGGAGCAAGCGTTGCGTGTGTGGTGCCAGCCCAGGAAGGTGCCAGCTTTAGCCAAATGTAATTGGAGTTCTAAAAAAAAACAGCTCTTCTCAGGGCTAACCAGATCTCTAGAAAAGAAAAACGATTCAATTTGCCATTTTGTATAAATGTAGTGTTGTGTGACTAAGGTCTATCTTCTTTACTGATGTGTGAGTGTGTATGTGTGTGTGTGTGTGTGTGTGTGTGTGTGTGTGTGTGTGTGTTTGCATGCTCCTTCGTTGGTGTGGATTGTATATTTGTATGTTTTATACTTGCTCGCTCGTTAGTGTGGATAGTATATAGGATGGTGTTTTATGCTTTCTCGCTCATTGGTGTGGATAGTATATTTGTGGGTCTTATGCTTGGACTTTCATTGGTGTGGATAGTATATTTGTGGGTTTTATGCTTGCTCTTTCATTGGTGTGGATAGTATATCATATGTGCAGTGAGTGTAATTGATGGGGTTTTTATTACGTCTGTACTTGAAGTATATAAAATCATAGCGTTCGTCATTCGTGCCATTCTACACAGAATGAAAAAGGAGAAGAAAAAATGGAAGTATTTAATCATGTAAGAAACAATTGCATTGGATAATGGATGGATCCTACGTGCAGGATAGGGTTGAAAAATAATGGAGGTTTCCAGGCAGCATAGACTTAGTGAACAGACTCAATGTAGCCATCTATCATTTGCAAATAATAATACTGGAGGAAGCATATGAGTTGAGAGGCTTCAACTATCGTAAATATGTTAAATTAGGAACCTTGAAGGAAGAATTTTCGGTATTTTTATGAATGTGAGATCTTTTTTGAGAAGTTATCTTAGATTTAACAAAGTGGACTTTCGTTAAAAAATAGGCTTAGACAATTTAAAGAAAGGCAAAGACCGGATGAAAAAGACAACGGAAGAAGAGGTCAAGAACAAGAAGATTAAACAGACCTGGACAAAGGAGAGAAAGGAAAAAGAAAACCAGGTAAAAAAGGAAAGAGGACTTGGACAGGCGTAATCAGAATTGGATGAAAATACGACAAAAGTTTCAAAGATAGGACATCCAGAATGGATAAAAGAAGAAGAAAAGAAAAAGAAAGAATCATTGGAAAAGTGAAAAGCTGGTGGAAAAAAATGGAAACAATTAAATCAAAAAACACATTGGCCCTTTTCCGGTCCACTTCCTATAGTCCATTTTACGATTATGATCTCCCCTTGAGAACACCAGAGGGCATCTCGGTGCAACTCACTTCCGGATAGTTCAATTAAAAATTATGTCAGATGTAGATCAAGAAAATGTGACAAATCTCTCACAATTCCGCAAGCAAGCTCGATATATCACTATATTAAAAAGAAATTCTATCAATTTTTGATCAATTGGTTTTTTATTCCTTTGTTTTTTCAGTAACTTGCGCTGTTCCCAGCTTTCAGATAAATGTTCTCTGCCCATTTCAAAACTTCATTATCTTTCCATTACTACCTCATGCTCCAGCTTGTATTATTTGATTGTGCGAAATTGCATCGCTGCGTAAAAATATTTTTACTGCAATTTATCTCGCTTTAAGTTTTATGAAAATATGTTTATTACAGCTTTAATCATTGCAGTTAATGGAGGATAAACGACAACGAGAAAAAATTATAACTTTTTTAATGAGACCAGATATAACAATTTTCTTTTTATGTATGTAATTCATACAAATTTTAATTTGACTCTAATGTTTATAAATTACATATCGTAGGTGGGTAGTGATTATATTGCGCGGAAAATACCACGATTCCGTAAATTAAATTTCCAACAGTAATATAGTAAAAAAAATAATAAAAAATGTCACTATTTAGATTAAATCCCAAGAATGATCACTGTGAATGCTGGTGTAATTTTCTTTGCAAACAAAATTGCATCTCCATGACATTTGTGGCTCTCACCTATCTGCCTCTCTGTCTAATCGGATCATTTAAACTTACATATTTGATGCATAGAAAGCCAAATAGAATTAAACTAAATTTAAGAAAGCTCTTTCAGATTAATTTAATGGTGGCAATCAGAAATGTATAAAGATCAGCAAATTTGAGAGTTATTACAACGTGTCAGCATAGGCAAAGAAAAATCATACTAAAGTTATTGGATGTACCGTCCGATGCTTGATATTTCAAGTTTTGAGAAAACCAGCGATACATGTAAATAATTCAATATTAGGTTGAACGAATAAATGAATATATTTGAATGGACAAGGCAAGAAAAAAATACGTGTATGAGGAAATACTTTTTGAGACCCTTCCCCACCACCACCAGCACCACCAAAAAGAAAATGAAGCAAAAAAATATATCAATGAGCATGTTAATTAATCTGAATATTGTACAATATTTACACCCAAATATCAATAAATATTCCATCTGCATTAATTATATTCCTTTATCTTTATAATAGCTAATGTAATTATTGGTTTGTTAGGTTTCTCTGAATACATTAATATACGGTGTTCTATTTTAAAAAAAAAAAGATTTCTGGTCTAAAATATTCAGTATTACAGATCAGCTGACTCGTGTTATAAATTTCTTATCGAAATCGTGTTTAACTTTCTTTACTCATGTTATAAACGAACTATATCCCTCGAGAAAATAACCGAGAAGGACATTTAACATATGAATAATGAAAATTATTGAGATGATTTTCATTAAAGTTATGCAGCCAGAAATGTGCAATATATGTTTAAAATCGGAGAGCAAAATGAAATGTTCCTTCAAATATATCTGAAATTATGGATTATGAGTGTATATTATCTGGTATAATATAAAAATGAACAGTATATTTAAATTAATTATTTGATATCATTTAAGTATGGACAGTAAATTTTATCTATTGGATATAATAAGAGTATAGACACCGAATCTAATTATCTGATGTAATGTTTATAATTATTCTCATAGTATGAACAAAATATGTTAGACATATTTAATTTATTAATTTGTTTAACCATAATGATTAGTAGTACAGCTAAGATTCTGAACTATCCGGAAATGGAAATTTTTGTGGGCATGCGCATAGGAACTAAGGGAGATAATTTACGCGCTAAGGTCAGTAACTCCGTTACAACCGTGAAATGCCCTATACCTCGAATATACCTTAATTCTCATTCTGCCATATATGTGTTTTCTATATTTTCTATCAATGTCTGTATCTATTGTACGTGTCCCTACCTAGAATGATAGCTGTGCGTATTTAGATCAGCCCCTTGTTGCAGTGTTGCAAGTGTCCGGTACCTTGACGTCATGTCACCTGTTCCATTCCTCTTGTTCCTATACAAAATTCCCATTATGCCCTATAGTACACCAGCCTGATTTTCCTTCTTTGGCCTCATATGTCCTACTGTGCTCCTATTACTACTGGTGTTCATTGAGACATTCTATTGAAATCGTGACATCTCCTCGTACGTGCAAACTATCAACATCGTCATCTCTGTGATCGTTTGCTCTGGATAATTCTCTACAAGATATTGTCATTCCACAAAGTTTCATTGATAAAAGGGTATTCTATTGTACCAGCTTTACTCCTAATGGCTTGCTTGACTTTACCACAACGACGTCTAAATTTGGCCGATTTATACAAGTATTTCTTCCCGCGTTTGTTACAAATCGTGCTCTGAAATTAAAATTCATTTATCTGCTAAAAATTACCGAGCTATCGCATTGTCAACGCTTGTAGTTAGAGTTTTTAATTTGGTAACTGTATTGTAGAAATAAAATTTAAAATATACAAAAGATGCGTCAGAGTGTTAGTTTTAAGTCATGATGGTGATCGCTGTTTATATTCAAATATCAAATCTAAGTTGGTATGTAAAGATTTTACTTTTATTTAGTTTGTTAAATGTTACGTACCTTAAAAGTCATTACTTGTTTCATAAAATACATTTTCACTAGTCGAGAATCCGACATGTTAACATATCTATTCCTTGGCGGATCAATCGGATGTTTCATTTTGTCCAACCGATAGCTATTGGAATTCCTGAGCTGCCTCTCTTAGTATGTAATGCCAACAATAGTGTGAAATAGCGGTGATTTGTACTCAGATAGAAGATGATGCCACCAATTTACTTCAAAAGGATACGTTGCAAGTTTGAATACGCACAAGAGAGTGGAAAATTGCTCTTTTTTTTTCATTCCAGTTGTGTGTTCCATTTGTCTCGATCATGTACGAATATTGCTCATATTTGAAGATCTTGATTTTGATTGGATGCAGTGGCTTGCGTCTGCATCCAATGAAATTCACAGATCCCAAGCATCGAAATATCTAAATCGATCCTCCATGGAGTAGATATATTAACATATCGGAATCTTGGTTAACGATGATGCATAAAGTAGTGTTGTGGAGTTTGTTTGTTTGTTTGGTTTTTGTTTTTTGGGTGGTTTTTTTTTCACATGTGGTAATACATGTCATTAACGAATAACGCTTTGTATGATGTTCAGGTAAATACTATGGTATCAAATTTGCACATTTTTTACAATCACGTCACATGTATTTTTCGGTCCTGGAGTGTTCAAAATGTTTCTATGCTAATCGTGGTTTGGTTCCTGAACTATGGAAAAGGGAGATCTGTATAGAACTATCTCTGAAACAAAATGATTTGTCCACGCTACGCGTTTAAAATAGACCATTGTTAAATGCGTTTTCTGTAGAATTATATGAATATATTATATTAATATTTACATTACAGTTTTCCGTACTAGATATAATTAATGCAAATTTCCAAGATTTTCAAAATAAACATCAATTAAATTTAAATAATCCAGATCATGCTAAAGTGTTTTACGTTGTCTGTTGTGACACGTCATAGCAGCGTCGTCAACTTTTCTTCAATATCAAAAAGACTGCATTTATATCCACCAGATCAAACTAATCAATTAGATTACCGGCCAAAATACTCTCCGATAACAGACCCCCTTAAGCGGTCAAAACTATCAAAAAAACTTTTGGTGACGTTATATTGATACCGCCAAATTATCGAAGATATAGTAGTGACCTGATACTGGTCAAGGCTAATCGTAATCGGAACATGCCAGTAACTTAACTCGCATGGGATTTTACATGAATTCTTTAACTTGTTATTGCAAATGAAAAGGCACTGCTCTGCGAGTATGTTTTCACTTGTGTGTGTCTTATACACAATTATACATCGATTCAATTCTTAACAAAAATATGTATCCGCCATGTTGGTCGGCGTAGAGATGATATGCAAAAATTGTATATGGAACTGGCATAGTCGCTTACTTAGGTGGCACTATACAGTTTCATATTTAGCATATGGTTAGAATTTCAAAGTAAAAGAATTTCCTTGGGACTCCTCACTAGCTATACTGGCTATTTAGAAAAGACTTTGCATATATTAAATATTGTTCAAAGAACCTTTAATTCCCTTTATATTTGCATGCAGGATGGATGGGTTTAATATAGGTTACAGAGTATACAATTTGGCTTTACTCAAGATGTGCACCTTTCAAAAAAGTACTAGCTCTACTTGCTCATTTTCACTTCACAAACTTTAGAGGTAAATTGTAGAAAAAGAGCCGATAATTTCTTTTACATGTTGTATTAGGCAATTCATTCATTTGCACTTTTAGAAGCTGGTATTGTCTAGTCTGGCAAAATTCATTTTCCCTATTTTAATAGCTGCCAAGGATATTGTATTTTAGACAAAGTCAGGTTGATGTTTGGAGCACAAGGGAGCTGTTATTTCAGTTAACAGTGTGCTGAGATCATTTAAATTTCCAAAAGTACAATATCCAAAGAAATGTCAGTCACATTACATGAAAGTAGCATAGAAGTATGCCAACATTCTCTCCACTGTGCATGTTTTAAATGCAGACAACTTCACCTTACATACATCACTCTTTCAAAAGTACATAACTGGCGAGCGCCACCTTAGAGACGATAGTGCAGTGTGCTTGCGTGCGTAACATGAAGAGTTCCACCAACAACAAAAAATAGTCGCATTTATCATGACTATGCCGTGACTGAGGCATCGTCGTCAAACGAGAGTTTCCTTATCTCACAGTGACACTCTATAATTAGCTGAACAAGACTTTAGTAGCTACGTTCAAAGGAATAAAAATACATGCTTGGATGGAAAATAATAAAAGGTTTTGTCTTTTAAGGCCATTTTACATTTTCAAAAAAAAAATATGTTTGCATGCCAGAAAAACCAATGAACTAAGAATTTGTTTAACGTTTGTTTCTGACAAATTAGATTAAGAATACATCTGTCTTCTCTGTATTACCTGCTTTTTTTCTAGCATATCACGGATTTAAAGTACCTTTATACTCTATGTGAAGTGCTCCCGGATATCTGTAACACACTTAACTAGATAAAATTTTCAGGTCAACGTTCAAATGAATATAAAATATTTTCCTTAAATTATAGTGCACGCTCTAAAAGCATTGAATTACCTGTTCTGATTTGAACGATTCTAACTTCTAAGTGCAGACTTAACGCTATTATTTTTTTTTTACATTAATTTCAGTGAGACCTTGACTTTAATGGGAAAAAAAGTAGCATCTATGTGTAATTGTTTAATAAACGAGAGAGAGAGAGAGAGAGAGAGAGAGAGAGAGAGAGAGAGAGAGAGAGAGAGAGAGAGAGAGAGGGAGAGAGAGTAATTATTTATCGTTTTAAATACACCTAAGGGATATAGTTTTAAAAGGAAAAACCAAATTTAAAGCACATTTTGCCACAAGTGACGATCGCGTCAATTGTGAAGGCTAAGGTTTTGACAAGAGTGGGTGGGGGAGATACATTATAAGGGAGGGAGTACATCAGAGGTGACGGACACGAGCTTAATCTTGAAATAAATGCAATAACCTGAAAAAAAAAATAATCATGTGTGACAAAATTGACTCCCATGACTAGTTTTTACCTTGCCTTTCATTTAATTAAAAGAGTATGATAAATTTTATTTCAACATTAAATTCGCGTCCGTCACCTGTAGGTTACACAGTAATCCAAGATTCCAGCGTCCTAAGCCATAATTCGCATAAAGTTTACGCCCCCCCCCCTTGCCCATCTTCCAAACTTCGATTTCTTCAGCATAACATTTCTAAGGGTTAATTTATTTCAGCAAAATTTGATGTAACTTTAAACTACGAAAAAATTATATGGGCCTGATTACAGCGTTGCTCAACGGATTTACAGGAGTTCAGTCCCTTCACTTCTTGTTCCCCTAATGCGGGTCACAGCGGCCTAACGATGGGATTGTACTAATGATATAGAAGAATGGAAATGAGTCTGGAAACGGGTTAGGTGTCAGGGTAGAGTTTCGTAAATTTCTTAACATAATTCTATAGTGTGACTTTTTCAGTTTTCAGCTATTATCGTTTACTAATTAAAGATATGAATATATTTGTGAACTAGGTGTTTCGCGCTTATGCTGTTCTTGAAGTAGATGTCGGGCATGTACATCTTTCATAGTTACTCTACAGTATGTTGATAGTGAAATACCAATAGTCGGCTAGAAAGAAGAGCTAGCCTCTCATAGCAATAAACGCGTGAGTTTGGGGCAAGTAGAATATCTGAAAAACGATTTGGATAACAACAATTTTCAATGTTTTGCAGAATTGTCATCTAGGTAAAAGGGCTTTTGTTTGCATTGTGGGCATCACATGGTGTCAAAAATGACCTTCGGACATGAAAATTGCAGGTATAAATTTGGGGTTGGTGTGCAAAAACTTCTGCTTTGAACTGCCATTGACTTCTCTGGTCAAGTGGAAAATATTATGCATTGTTTTTATATAGGTATCTAAAATATGTATCTTCTTGACCTCACTTGGGTATTTGAATCTTTATGATTTTTTGTACTAGGTCAAATATTGCGGCATTAAATTTGTACATAAAAACTGGCCACTGGCCCCTTAGCATCAAAGAGAATGTAATTTATCTCATGTAAGATCTGTAGCCTTCAATATGATGGAGAAATCGAAAAGCTGCCGAAAAGGATCAACCTTTATCGACCTGATTGGATGGCAAAGAAGCTATAGAGAAGTCCGGTCGTAGAACAATTCTCCTCCCTTGGCCACATTTTCAGTGATATAACTCTTATTGCGATTGCTCACAACTCCGACTTGAGTTCCAAAACCAGGAAAGAAAAGTAATCTTACTGGATATGTCGCCTCTGAACATTGAAACCAAGGGATTTAAACCAAGAAGACTACAAAAAGACAGCCATGCACAAATGAAATTATCTTTTGCAGCCAACACATTTTCTTTTGTGTGGTTCTCTAAATATTCTTAATAGCCCATTTTAAAATTACTGCTATAACAATAAACTGTCCGGGATATAATTTGCGCTTACATAAATTTACATAAAACAACATATGACGTTATGGGTCATCGATTTCTGGGTCAATACAAATATTTTCCAGTATCTGCAACAAGTTGAAATAAACTAACTGAAACATAATAAATTTAAAAGTTTAATTCCTGTAGGTATAATTCATGTAGAAACAGCCATGCAAAGTTTTGCAAATACAACTGTTTTTCTGTTTTATATGTTTGCTTTCTCTCTCTCTCTCTCTCTCTCTCTCTCTCTCTCTCTCTCTCTCTCTCTCTCTCTCTCTCTCTCTCTCTCTCTCTCTCTCTCTCTCTCTCTCTCTCTATATATATATATATATATATATATATATATATATATATATATATATATATATATATATATATAGGCATGATTCCACATCTCATGCAAATTCAAAGTTTAACATTTTATGAAATATCAAATTAGTTCCCCCTTTTAGTGAAAAGGAATTAGACAAATATTTTATAATTGTTGGGAAAGTAGCTGAGAATTCAAAATGGCCAAGAGAGTATTGGCAGGTCAGAAATATCTATATATCTCTATCAGTACAACAAAGTTCTGATTACGAATTGGTTAAGGAATGCATCTTAAAAGGTTACGAGTTAGTCCCTGAGGCTTATCGACAAAAGTTCAGTAGTTTCAAAACAGAAATTAGACAAACTTATGTTGAATTTGCTAGGGAGAAAGAACAGTTGTTCAAAGATGCTGTCTGTCTGAGAAAATTAAATATGATTATGAGAGACTTGAACAACTGGTATTACTCGAAGAGTTTAAGATCTGTATTCCCATTTGTATCGAAAAACAACTTGAAGATCATGAGGTCAAAGTCTTGGAAAATGCTGCCTTGGCTGCTTATAAGTATTCCTTAAATCATAAGGTTCCTGCTGTCAACAAAACTTTTACTCAGCAGTCTACTGATAGAAACAAATACGACTCTCAGTAAAAATCAATCTAGCACAAATTCTAAAAATCAAGCCTCTGAGAGACTTGATTCAAATTCATTGTCTCCACCTATGTGTACCTATTGCAAGAGAAAAGGACAAGTCACTTCTGAGTGCTTCAAAATGAAATAGAGGCACCAGAATCAAGATAGACTTATCCCATATGCTCTTATTTCTAAGAGTTCAAGGTCAAAGTCATGTACTGAAAACAATACATTTGTTGGGTTTGATAAACGTCAGTCAGATTGTGTTTTGGAAAATTTGGAACCATTCATGTCGAAGGGTTCTATATCACTCTTGGGTGATTTGGCCAATCCTATCCCTATTAAAATTTTATTGAATACAGGAGGATCTCAGAGATTTTTAGTTTCATGTGTTTTGCCTTCTTCTGAGAAGACCTCTTCTTATGAGTGTTCTCGTTCACGGAGTAGAGTGCGGCTTTGTTAATGTTCCTCTCCATTGTGTTAATTTGTCCTCAGACTTAGTTTCAGGACCTGTGACCGTAGATGTAGTGTGAACTTTGCCCTTTGAGGGCGTTAATTGTTGCTAGGCAATGACTTAGCTGGAGACAAGGTTGTGGTTAATCCACTTGTAACTGACAAGCCTTTCTTTGAATCAGAAAGTTGATCCTATTGAAAAAGAAATCCCTGATTTATGTTCAGCTTGTTCAGTTACAAGGGCTATGGCAAAGAAAGTTTATTTGAATGATTTTGATAAGAACTGTGTTCCTTTAGCTGACACATGTATTGGTCAGGCTTTTGATGTAACTTTCATTTCTAATTTGGATCAGTCGATAGGTATTGATCATTGTGATCCTCTTTTGAATACTCGTTCTCTTTTATCTGATCAGGGTGATAAACGACAATCAATTGTCGTTTAACATGGTAAGGATCATGAGATTTCCAGTTTGTTTCAGCGAGCCGTTAGTGAAACTAAAGCAACTGAAATACCTGTCTGTTACTTCATTAAAAGTGGAGTTCTTATTAGAAAATGAAGACCTCCTGAGGTACCTGCTAGTGACGAATGGTCAGTAAAATATCAAATTGTTGTTCCGTAACCTTACAGACAGGAAATACTTTGTTTGGCCAATGAAACTCCTCTGGCTGGTCATTTGGGGATAAGTAAAATGTATCACAATATCTGGACTCAATTCTTTTGGCCTAAAACCAAAAGTAATGTTTCGAAGTTTTGCATGTCTTATTATGACTGTCAAATTGTAGGAAATCCAAATCAAAAGATACATAAAGCCCGTTTGAAACCATTTACTGCATTTGACAAACCATCAAATAAAATTATGGTAGATTGTATTGATCCCTTACCAAAGACCATGCCATGTAACCAAAATTTGTTGACAATCAAGCGTGTGTCAACAAGTTTTTCAAAAGTAATTCCTTTGAGGAATTTTGCTCAATTTGGCCTTCTCAAATTTGATCAATCTGGTCAAAGGTCAAATTTCAAGTCTTGGATGTTCCAGCTTGTCACACTTGAATTTGGCATTCAGCAGTTCAAATTCAAGTCGAAAGTGAAACTACATTTCACCAAATGTTACTAGAGAGAATTTCTTATTCCTGTGATAGGGTCAATTGTCTCTTGCTTATAATGCAGAATTTTCTGCAATTAAGATTTTGTGGCCCTTACAAAGTAAAGAAGAAAAGTAATGAGTTAAATTACAATATTAGTGCTCAAGTCTAAGTATTATTATTTTTTAAAGAAATAGCCAAGTAAATCATGCAATTAATATTGTGTACCTGTCCCACTAAATGCAGATTTGAATGAAGGCATTCAGTAGGATTCTACTAATCTTGAAACAAGTATTCAGAATTCAGAAGTTATGGAAAATCTAGACCATAAACTTTCTCATTTGCAAGATCAAGAAAAAGTGAACTTAAACAATTATTGTCTGAATATAAGCACTTGTTTCCAGACGTGCCTACAAAGGCAAACAAAATTTTTCACAACGTTGAAATAATAGATTCGAAACCCATGAAACAACACCCATACATGATGAATCCTTTTAAACAGCAATATATGAAAGAAGTTTCAGTATTTACTAAATAGAGCCCAGTAAGAGTGGTTGGAGTTCACCGTGCATTCTTATTCCGAAACCGGATAAAACTTTCCGAATGTGTATGGATTAAAGAAAGGTGAATAGTGTGACAAAAACAAAATCATTTCTACTGCCAATAATCGATTATTGTATCGACAAAATTGAAAATGCCAAATATGTCACTAAGTTCGACCATCTGAAGGGCTTTTGGCATAATCCCCCTAACGGAAAGAGTAAAACAAAATTCGGCATTTGTGACTCCAGATGGTCTTTTTGGATGAGAGGTTTTCAGAGTAATTTTAAACGCCTTATGACTGATTTCTTCTGGTATAGACAACTGTGATGCATACATTGATGATGTCATCATGTACAACACCTGGAGGAAAAAAAAACATCTACAAATCGGAACTTCTTCGACAGACTAACAAATGAAAATCTGACTATTAATTTATATAAAAATGAGTTCTGCCAAGCACGTGTTTTCTAAGACATATTGTGGGACATGGTCAGATTAAACCTATAGGTTCTAAGGTCGAGGCTATTTCTGAATTTCCAGTTCCTGTCAATAGATAATAGCTGATGCGATTCTTAGGTATGGCTGGGTATTATCGTAAATTTTGTTCTAATTTTTCTGATGTTATTGAACATCTGACAAACTAGTTGAAGAAAAAAAATTTCTTTGGACTGAAAAATGTCAAGAAATTTTCGATAGACTAAAAGCCATACTTGAAAGTTTTATTACATAAATCTTTCTTTTTTCCTTTATGGAGTAAAGTGTTACGACCCTGTAGTTTAAGAGTGTGTGTGTGTGTGTGTGTGTGTGTGTGTTAAGGAATCAATTCTGTATAAATCTTTTTATTTCATTAAATGTAATTATTAATATGATTATATTATTATCAGTCTTAAATGCTGATGAAAAAAATCGTTTACTTGAGTCGTAAGTATTGTTTAACATATTTACATTATTTCATGTTTTCTAAGAAAATAAATTATTTTGGTTAAAATTTATAAAGCTTGTTGTCTTCACTTTCTTTATGTTACTTTAAACGAGCCGATAAGTAACAATATATATATATATATATATATATATATATATATATATATATATATATATATATATATATATATATATATATGTGTGTGTGTGTGTGTGTGTGTGATACTAAATTGCTTGTAAGGTTTAAAGTTTAAATTTAAAATCTTTATATTTCATCTCTGTTTCATTGTATTTAATTGCAATGAATATTTTTCTCGGAATCGGGATTCTATTTTTAGTAGAGATATTTTTTTAGCACAAAGCTATTTACTTAAGACGAAATAGTAACACGTACGAATTAACATTGAGTTCGTCTTAACTTCGTAACAAAATCAACAGGGAGTTAAAATGATTGGTTAGCATCACAGACATACCTTTTGCACGTGATCACTGTTTGTAAACCTTTTTATGATTGTTTTTTTTTAGTGAGTGGCATTAGCCTACGTGTGAATTTTAGCGTACTAAGAGACCACATGACGAATCTTGCGAGATTTGAAGTGATATCTTGAGTGTAAATACGCATTCTTAATATTGTTTTGGAGTCATTCAAAATCCTTAACAAACAAGGTGATGTTTTTAATTTGTTGCCAGGATATTTTATTCTTCTTTTGATTTTTGTATTCAATAATTTATTTTCCTGGACACTCAACAAGTTAACTTTTTTATAAAAAAAATTCTGAAAGATATTAAAGGAAATTATTTCTGGAATTGTTCGAAAAAAAAAAGACTGATTCAAGTGTGGAATTATTGTCATTCATATATTGGACTACATCTAACGTTATCGCCCTCGATATTCATACGTCGTCGAGACTCTAACCCGGATTCTTAAAGGACTATTTAGTGATAGGACTTGTATTTTGATTCTTAGAATCATATTTGGATTATATTCACATGTTGAAGTCATTTTTACAAATTTTTACATTGTTGTCTAGAAAAAAAATTGTTTTCTTGAACTATACAAAGCTTGTTTGCTTTCACACTTTTCTTTTTTACTGAATACAAGATATTTTCACGTAAAAAAAATTGGGGGTTCATCCGGGATTTATAAATTTTGGTTAAATATTTCAGAAAAGTTCCTTTTGAAATTTAAATTTCCCTAGTTTCTAAATCCCAAGTACTATTTTTATTTGACATCTTAAGTGAAATCAACAGGCTATCATTTACAATATCTTCAAACGTGGATTTTTTGTCTAATCCAAATGAACAGCAGTTGAATAGTCTTAAGATGAGTTGCTTGAACTTGCCAGATCTTTCTGAAGCAAAATCTTCCTTAACGAAACGAGATATTAAAATTTTTCTGATCCAATATTTGGTGGGGGAAAATGTTTTTGATAAGTGTTTTGGCATCAGTCAGTAAAACTATGACAGACAATGATGTTAAAGCAATGGAAATAAAAATGAAATTCAAAATAGAAATAGAGTTAAGGAGGCTTTAGCTTCAGAGAGAAGAAAAAGAAACAAATGCAGTTACAAGAAAAGCAATTGCAGTTTGAGAGAGAGAGAGAGAGAGAGAGAGAGAGAGAGAGAGAGAGAGAGAGAGAGAGAGAGAGAGAGAGAGAGAGAGAGAGATAAACAGTTACAATTTGATAAAGAGTGGAGAGAGACAAATGTAAAAAGAGAAGAATGAAAAGGAATTTCAAATTAGAATGAAAGAATTAAGAGCTGGGAAAAGGAAATTACTCCCATGCTTTTGAAGAAATATAGTATATAGATATTTTCCTTATTTTGAAAAAGTTGCTCAAAGTTTCAAGTTGCCAAGGGAGTACTGGACTCTATTATTGCAATTTGTACTTTTCGGCACAGCCCAAAATATATATGCATCTTTGTCAATACACCAGAGTTTTGATTATGATTTGGTTAAGGAGTGCATATTAAGGCTATCAGTAAAAGGCGATTTGATATTTTTGGATATGGCTGGATATTATCTGACGTTTTGCTCAAATGTTTCTCTAATTGCCAAGCTTCTTATCAATTTATTTAGTAAGAAGACCAATATGCATTGGTCTGAAAAATGTAAGGAGGCTTTCGGTAAATTAAAGGTCATACTACTTCAAAGTGCACAATTTTTTTTCAGGTTTCAAAAAGTCATTTAAAATGGGTATAATGTAGAGGCTGGTGGTGTAATTATTTGGTAAGATAAATTGGATCCTCCAATGTGCTATTTCTCTAAAATATATTAAACAAGCACCATAGAAATTATTCCACCATTAAGAAGGAATGATTGGCTTTAGTTTTGGATTTATAACACGTTGAAGTATGTTAATTCAGCTCCTCCGATTACTGCATTCATTGATCATGACCTCCACTTACTTTAAAAAATAAAATGAATAATAAAAATCAGAGATTGCATAGGTAGGGTTTGATCAGGCAGTTTGGTGTCCACCTTTAAGGAAATGAACTGCCAACTATGGAGTTGTCAGACATAATCAGACATAATCCCATAGTGTCGGCCCTTCCAGAACTGAAAGGCATTACAAAAAGCCTTCATTTCAAGTAGGTTGATGTGCAGAGACATTTTTTTTGGTCCTCATTTACCAATGACTGGACTGAAGTCAGACAAACAATGTGTTCCCCAACTGTATGTACTGATATCTGTACATACTGTCATTTCTCAAGAGGAATTCCTGTCATAAACCAATTATTGTACCTTGTTTGTGACAGACATTATGTTTGGTCAAGTGAACTCTATTGAGTTTGATGATCAACATGATGTGAACATGTGGGAGACAAATCTGGCAGATTCATTATAAACTCTGTACCCAGGACATAAAAAATATGCTTTGAGAGAAGCAAGTCCAGAAACACCACTGTAGCCTTAGAGGAAGTCAACAGGAACTATGTGACAACATAATCCATACTTTTGGAGCAAATTTATGGGGTATTATTTAGATCAAACAGAGGAACGTATAATTTATAAATTTTTATATTGTAAGCACACCAATCCCTGTTGAATAGGGGCATTAAAATGGGCATTAGCAAAATTGAGACTAATGGCATGTCCTTTTCTATGGAGTCATACAGATCTCACCATCACCGACTTACCTCTGGGAGAATCAATTTGTTTAGGCAACACAGGTCTATGATTGGCTTCAACTTGCCATAGACTTTTGTGACATGTGATAGCTGTGAACATAACTATGGAGATTGTGGCTTTCTCAAAATTTTCCACTGCATTTTTTTTTTAAAAATGAAAAAATGAAACAAAACACGAGAGCAAACAAATGGCAGTGTACATGAAACCGTAAATGAGTAGTGATAACAATATTTTCAAAATGGCTGTGTTGTGACAATTTCAATCAATTAGGAAGCCTTCTGGCAAAAACCACATGCTAACATAAATTTTCAATAACAATTTTCAAGATGGCCACTGTGGCACCCATATCAGACAACAGCACAGCTCCATTTTTCGTTAGAACCAACTAGACATAATAATTTTTCCAGTGAAAACCAAATGGCAATATGACTTTCCTTTCTAGTAATAACAAGATTTTAAAGATGGTCACTGTGGTAGTCATTTCAGGCCAAATAGAGATCTTAAAATGAAAGCCACATGCTGATTTGACCATCCATTCAGATATAGTAGCATTAAGATGTTCAATATGTCCAGGCGGCACCATTTTCATTTATGACCAACTAGACCATGAGCTGAATGTACGTGTAAAGTTTAATGTCAATCCTTTAAGCAGTTTAGGAGACACAATAACAAATTTCGGTTCACAGACAAACAGATAGATGACAAACTAATGAGAGACAACAATCTCAAAAACTTGTCTGGTCTATGACTAGTAAGCTAAAAATCATGGAAAAGTTGAAAATAAAATCAGAGTTGGTTCAAATCATCTGGATATTCAATGCTAGGAGAAAATTAAACTTTATTATAATTCAACACAAAGCAAATAGACTACAGACATGTTCATTTAGATGTTTCACAAAAATGTACATTACATATTTAAATAATACAAGAACATTTAGTTGAACAGATATAGCTCTATCTTATTAAACAATCTAAATTCAGTCTACAGACAATGCCGTATTGTTCCACCCAGTTTTATGTTTGTGAATTCTATCCAAGGCAATGATGTAACACAACATAAAGGGCCCAGTCACAGGAATGGATCCTTGTGTAAATTCTATCCAAGGCAATGATGTAACACAACATAAAGGGCCCAGTCACAGGAATGGATCCTTGTGTGAATTCTATCCAAGGCAGTGATGTAACACAACATAAAGGGCCCAGTCACAGGAATGGATCCTTGTGTGAATTCTATCCAAGGCAATGATTTAACACAACATAAAGGGCCTAGTCACAGGAATGGATCCTTGTGTGAATTCTATCCAAGGCAATGATGTTACACAACATAAAGGGCCCAGTCACATGAATGGATCCTTGTGTGAATTCTATCCAAGGCAGTGATGTAACACAACATAAAGGGCCCAGTCACAGGAATGGATCCTTGTGTGAATTCTATCCAAGGCAATGATTTAACACAATATAAAGGGCCCAGTAACAGGAATGGATCCTTATGATCAAGATCAGAAAATAAGCCAAATATAATTTTCCTGTCAGCAAATGATTGTCTGGAAATTAGTGTAATGTCAGCTGTCATTTATTTAAGGCACCTTCATCCATATTTCATGTTGTGGATATACAGCACTACTACCTTAAACAGGGGTAGGGACCTTATTTATATTGACAAGGGTAGGAGCCTTATAACATCTGACAGGAGTACAGGTCTTATTGCATTTGGCAGGGGTGGGGGTAAGTATTCCCTTTAGACATGGGTAAGACCTTATTATCTTTTTCAGGGGTAGGGTTTTATTACCACAGACAGGGGTAGAGGCTCTATTTCTTTTGACAGGGATAGGGGCTATATTAACTTTGGCAGGGGTAGGGGCCTTATTACCTCAGACAGGGGTAGGGGCTTTATTACTTCTAACAAAAGTAGAGGCTATATTAATTATGGCAAGGGTAGGGACCTTATTATGTTTTACAGGGAGAGAGGCCATATTACCTTTGGCAGGGGTAGGGGTTTAATTACCTCTGCCAGGGGTAGGGGCCTTTATTACCCTTGCCATGAGGCCAACCAGTCTTATCACTAACCTCTTAATGCTGAGTGCCTAGTGAGGCAGCTGTTAGTACCATTTTTATCAGTCTTTTGTATGACTCAGCCTAGGTTTAAAACCCACAACCTCCCACATCCAAGGCAGATGCTCTAACCACTAGGCCACAGGAGAGTTTTGTTGTAAAGCAATAAGGAGTAGTTTCAAAATACCATCTTCTGAGCCCCCTTATCTAGTAAGGATTAAATAAATTGTGTATATTAATCAAATGAAGTATAAAATTATTTCTTAAGAGTGCCTGAAAAGTATACTGCAGTAAAATCCGTTGATGGTATAAAAAAAATAAATCACTAGGCTAAAAATTGCTCCTGATGCTGAATACTCATGCACAGACCCAGATTTCAAATCCAACTGAACATGCAGATCTTTCAAACCCAACTGTACATGCAGATCTGCCAGACCCAACTGTACTATGTATAGCTGTGTACTATCTACTGAACACAGAAACAGGCCTAGATCTGCCAGACCCAACTGTACAATGACAGACCTAGATCTGTCAGACTCAACTGAACAATGACAGGCCTAGATCTGCCTGACCCAACTGTACAACGACAGGCCTAGATCTGCCAGACCCAAATGTACAATAACAGGCCTAGATTTGCCAGACCCAAATGTACAATGACAGACCTAGATCTGCCAGACCTAGACCTAGATCTGCCAGACCTAGATCTGCCAGACCCAAATGTACAACGACAGGCCTAGATCTGTCAGACCCAACTGTACAATGACAGGCCTAGATCTGTCAGACCCATCTGTACAATGACAGACCCAGATCTACAATCACATGATGCAATAGCAGACCTGAGTCTATGCAGTTCGTTTGGATTAATCAGTAGAACATGAACCCTGGTGCAATATGACATAAGATCAGTGTCTATGTTGTTTGCAGTTGATCCCGACTTACACATGTGTAGATTATGCTAACCTGAGACATTAACTTTCAGTAAGAAGCTGTGTACTATCTACTGAACACATGTAATACTCTAACAATCAAAACATTCATACAAAACCTGAAGATGGCTTGCCTTTACGACCAATTTAATGTACTCATTTAAAAATTAAGTATATGCCCAATCTACTGTACACATGTAATAAAATGAATTGTGCATATGCCGAATCTACTGTACACATGTAATAAAATGAATTGTGCATATGCTGAATCTACTGTACACGTGTAATAAAATGAATTGTGTATATGCCCAATCTACTGTACACATGTAAAAAAATGATTTGTGTTTATGATCAAGCTACTGTACAGGTTATACTCTACCAATCAACACATTCATACAAGCTACCAACCCTCCAGGCTCACAATTAGTAAAAACAGAGATAAAAAGTAGAGAATTTTTACATATATTCATTAAGTGGTCTTTGAGTCAGGGAATATTTGTCAGAATAAATGTTTAGCATGGGATCCAGCTGATAAAAATACATTGTGTTCAACAAGAAAACTCACAATGTTTCAGCACTGGTAGTTTGCAGGTCTTCTGTTGATGGCTTAACATATTCCAGAGTTGAAATCTGCTGGATTTCTGAATTTTCACAACCTCTGTGCTTTTTGCTACCAATATGCTTTCTCACATCATCTATGCCACCATGCCTAATGCTAAAATTTGTGGCACACTTTGTGCAACAAACATGATGTATATCGATATCTGATGGCTGAATGCTTGGCCAATTTCCAGTATGTACCAAATTAAACTTTACTTTTTGTGTAAAATATTTATTTTTCCTTGGTGGTGAAGACATTTTCAGCATCAATGCAGAATGGTAATTCAAATCATTGTTGGCAGCGCATGCACAGAACAAAAGGCCCCAGTTTTTCTCAAAAGCATTTGTAAAACTACTCTTATACATATAAATTAAAAAATACGCTAAAATGCTTGCTACCTCATTAACTGTATCAATCGGCTATAGTTCTACTAATATTGCAACCAGTAATGCCTGACTATTTTGGCAATTGCTGATATCACGACTAGCACTTAATGGGAAATCAGTTATTTTATTAAAGATTTAAAATAAATGAGAATTGGAGAATTCATGATTTTCTGGCATGAAGCTTGAATCTGTGAAGCACTGAAAAAGTCGTGAAATTCATGCCAAAATTGTGAGGGTTGGCAGCTATGAATACCTGAAGATGACCTATCTATATCACCAAGCTACTGTACACATGTAATGAAATGACTTGTGTATATGAACGATCTATTGTACACATACATATACTCCATGAATTAAAATATTCATACAATACTTAAAGATGATTTATATTTATTCATTCTATATATAAAACATTTTGTTGTGGAAATGACAGTACAATGCTGATCAAATATTCTCAAAAATGACCTTATAAAATACCATCTTGTCCAAGAAATGAGAATGCTGTAAACAATGAGTTCCCATAAAGCACGATTGTGTACAATATTAACTGATCACTTCTATGTACAGTCATGGCATCAAAGTGTCTGGTCATTTTTCTTGAAAGATTGTCATATTTCATATTTTAACCAGTCTTACTTAGGCAATTTTCATTTAAATATAAAACTCAGATCTGAATTTAAAAACCCATCTTCTTTGGGACATTCAAGCACAGGCCCAAAGCCCACAAAAGTTGATTGATACAGAAGGTGTACCTTTCTCATCAAAATCCTACAGTTTAGTAATGGATGTAGAGTTAAAGACAATCAAGGTTTTAAACTGTTCAAGTTTTGGGACCTTGAACAAGAATTTCTTGCAGAAATAGTTTTGAGAACACTAGACCTAGCCATGAAATCGCTTTCAAATAAACACCAGAACCTCATAATGTCAACGATTTCACAGTTCCCTGCAGTTTTCAAATACAGATAACCCCCAAATGAAGTGATAATTGCATTTCTGAGAGTGGTTGTGTAACTTGGTTTCACTGCCTTTAATATTCATTGAAAACTAAGCAATACTGTTTAATACTATTCATATCAGGCATTTACAAATCCTAATGTTTTAGGTCATTTTTGTTTTTGACAAATACATTCATTATTTTTTAATCTTAAGTAAAAATATACTTAACAAAAAAGAAACCATACAATCATTTATATGAAATTAATATAAGCTAACATCATGTAAGTTGGTGAATACCTGCATAATAATCTACCTTTAATTATCTGACGACCTGGCTAATGTGACCAATTTCTACGTTTCCACTTCAATGGACATCAACATGTCATGACAAGTAAATAATTAAATATCAACCAGTCTTTTTTCAATTTATCTAACTATCCCTTCTTCCTTCCATCTTTTAATCAAATCCCAATGACATCTAATTGATCACATGACCAACTGCCTGTCTCTTAATCAACCGCTGACGACATCTACCAGGATACAATGACCAAGAGCCTATGAAAGGGCGTACTGCACTGGTGTTCTAGCTAGTTCTTTCACACAGTACTGATTTATATATATATATTATTACAATGAGTCCTCATTTATGTTCTGAATTATATACATTATACAATATGTCCTGGCTAGTCCTTTCACACTGCTGATTTATACATAAATTGGTTTAGACTTGTGCAATGAAGACATATATTATTATGTATGACTCCATCACGTATGACAAGGTGCCCTGCTTAGTTTTTATACACAATGCTGATTTATATATATCTACTTGTGCAATAAAAACGTAAGTGCAACACTTGTGGGTGTGCATGACTTCATCACTACAACTCTTCTCATTATCTATATTTTGCTTGTGTATAATTTGCACTGAATTGCACAGAGCACAGGCCCTTATCCGCCATCACATAAAGCCACAGCATGCCAAGGTCCAGGCAATCAGCACAGTTCCATATTGTCCATCACATAAAGCCAGGACAGTGCAAAATGTTCACTATTTACAACAAAGGTCTTCACTATGCATGTGATCATGGTGATTCTGAATATTAAAATGGACCCTGATCCACTCAGTGCATTATGTAGCAACAGATTTAGGTCTGTGCGATTTACATCTGGGTGTATCTCATACACAAGCAAAATACACTGCTGGCCAAACTAAACAGTGCAGAGATAGGTCAATATCACTGTCACAGTGTAGCAATCACTGTTACAACAGATACACTTCATTAGTGGACCTATCTTTTCTACCCATCAAATGCCACCAAAATGAGAAGACATTAAAAATTTAAAGATGATAGCCATCATGTAAGGTAAAGTCTATGGTAATCATTGGCTCCAAAACCTGCATTACATTTTGGACACTTTCTCTGTCTCGTCTCATAGCGCGTCTTTAGGCACTCAAGACAGAAAAGGTGAAAGCACTTGGTCAAAACAGCATCTTTCCGGTTCACTTTACATGATGGACAAGTCAGTTGGTCCTGAAAAGAACAATAAATAGCCTGTAATTAGAAAGATGATAACAAAGTCTTAAATGCGAAAAAGATCACTCAAAACAAGGAATCAACTTGGGGAGGAACTGACATTTTCGTATATATATTTAATATTTTATAGTTTTTTCTTTTCTTCCTGACAACATTGGATGTTGAGATAGACTTAAATGATATTTTGAGCAAAACTATTTTACATGTATATGAAAGAGAGAAATAAGGTCACACTGTGACAGTGGGCAAGGAGTTATAGACAGAGAACAAGAAGCATCTCCATGCTCAACCCTTGCACTGCTGTTATGAGCTCCCTAGTGTAAGTCAGCTATTTGAAAAGTTTTTAATTCAGAGGTGTAATAAAGTCCCATCTGTAATCCATATGATATCTAAACTGAGCTCTTACAATCCTAGATGCAACAATGTCCTTTTTTAATCCATTAGACTTACAAATAGAGTTTATTAATCCTAATCCTAATCCCCTTCATTTATTTCTCTGATGCATAAAGATAGCTTTTAAATCTCAACTGTAACAAAGTCCGTTTTCTAATTCCTGAGGTATAAATGTAGGTCTTACATCCCAAGAATAATAAAATCCCTTTTTTAATCCCTCTGATGCATAAACTGCTCTTAAATGTCAGCTGTAACAAGAAAACCACTTTAGAAATCTTTCTGATGTATGAAATGAGTTCTGGATTTAAGCAGCTGTAACAAAAAACCCACTTTAGAAATCTTACGGATCACTGCCATCTCACCTCTGTCTGCGTGAGTTCGAGTCTAGGATTCGGCGAATGTGGATATGTGAGAAAGCTTGCCAGTAGCTTCTCGTGGGTCGGTGGTTCTTTCCGGTGATTTCCCGGTTTCTTCCTCTACCATTAATACTGGCCGCCATGAATAGCCTATCGTGTGCTGAAAAATGGCATTAAGCCCAACAACAACCACTTTAGAAATCTCTCTGATGTATGAAATGAGCTCTGGATTTATGCAGCTGTAACAAAATCCCTACTTTAGTAATCTTTCTGATGTATGAAATGAGCTCTGGATTTATGCAGCTGTAACAAAATCCCTACTTTAAAAATCTCTCTGACATATGAAATGAGTTCTGGATTTATGCAGCTGTAACAAAATCCCTACTTTAAAAATCTCTCTGATGTATGAAATGAGTTCTGGATTTATGCAGCTGTAACAAAATCCCTACTTTAGTAATCTCTCTGATGTATGAAATGAGCTCTGGATTTATGCAGCTGTAACAAAATCCCTACTTTAGAAATCTCTCTGATGTATGAAATGAGCTCTGGATTTATGCAGCTGTAACAAAATCCCTACTTTAGTAATCTCTCTGATGTATGAAAGGAGCTCTCTAATTCCAGGTGTAATAAAGTCCCTTCTATAATCCTACTGATGTTCAAACAGTTGACTTAAATAAAGCAAACATCTTTATGCAGTAAACATTTTCCATGGATCATGTATTAGAGCAAAGAACAAAACCACTTAGTATAATAAAATATTTACTGATTATCAATGTCAGAATTCAAGTCATAATTACTAAATTCAAATAAAACAGTTCAGTAATTTGGAGATTCAAAGAGTATAGTCCTGATTTTTGGATTTAAAGAGAATAGTCCTGAATTTTAAGATTCAAAGCAAATGGTTATCTATTACAAGATTCAAAGAAAACAGTCTTGTATTTTATGTTTTAAAGAAAATAGTGTTATGTATTTTTAACTTATATTGTGCACTTTGACCTTTGTCCATGATTAGAGTTTTGGCATACCTGACTATTGTTATGACTGAGGGTGTGCATACCTGCTTTTTATCAAGTAGTTTCCTACAATTTAAATTAAAAACCTGACTTTGTTTACAAATTAGTGAAGCTTTCCAGATAATACATGTACCACAGTGCCATTGATCAAAAGACAGTGTGTATATAAAGGACATGGTAAACAAATCATTCATTCCTGTTTTAATATTAGACTTTTGTAATCTATGATCAGAGTATATAGTTGTGTTCACCTATAACTTGAGAGAGGAATTACTTAAATTATTCATATGAATTACAAAGAGCTTGCTAAGTTTGTAATCACAGCAATACTTTAGGATTATTGAAGTTATTCAAAGACATTCTTTATTATATCACTCTGGTACATCAGCATATTCAAAACTTGAAATTCATTCGGAACGATCTGTACTTTTGGACTTGTGATAAAATAGTTAAGATTATTTGGTATTTAATTCACAATACAGTAGCCGTCTTTTGAAGTGTCAATTTTTATACTATGGAGGTAAATTATTCAATTTATTCAATTTTTTGGGTTTTGCTTGTTTCTGTTACATAGAGTAAGACCACAGAGTTATAACAATAGTTCTTCTGTATATAAAGATTCAAAAAGAATTGTCCTCTTTTTGAAGATTTAAATAAAACTATCCACTATTGGGGATTCAAAGAAAACAGTCTGCAAGATCAGGATTCAGAGAAAACAGTCCAGTATTTGAGGAATCAAAGAAAATAGTTCTGTATAAGTCAAAGAATATTCTCCAATATTTTAAGATTAAAAGAACACTGTCCTATACTTAAGGATTCAAAAAAAACAAAAAACTTGTGTATTTGAGGATTGAAAGAATATAGTCCTGTATTTGCAGATACAAAGAGAATGTTCTTCTAGTTGAAGATTCATAGAAAAGTCCTATATCTGCTGATTCAAAGAAGACAAGTCCAGTATTTGCAGATTCAGAGAGAATGTTCCTCTAGTTGAAGATTAAAAGAAAAGTCCTATATCTGCTGATTCAAAGAATATAGTCCTATATTTGCAGATTCAAAGAGAATGTTCCTCTAGTTGAAGATTCAAAGAAAAGTCCTATATCTGCTGATTCAAAGAAGACAAGTCCTGTATTTGCAGATTCAGAGAGAATGTTCCTCTAGTTGAAGATTCAAAGAAAAGTCCTATATCTGCTGATTCAAAGAAAACAAGTCCTGTATTTGCAGATTCAAAGAGAATGTTCCTCTAGTTGAAGATTCAAAGAAAAGTCCTATATCTGCTGATTCAAAGAAGACAAGTCCTGTATTTGCAGATTCAGAGAGAATGTTCCTCTAGTTGAAGATTCAAAGAAAAGTCCTATATCTGCTGATTCAAAGAAAACAAGTCCTGTATTTGCAGATTCAAAGAGAATGTTCCTCTAGTTGAAGATTCAAAGAAAAGTCCTATATCTGCTGATTCAAAGAATATAGTCCTGTATTTGCAGATTCAAAGAGAATGTTCCTCTAGTTGAAGATTCAAAGAAAAGTCCTATATCTGCTGATTCAAAGAATATAGTCCTATATTTGCAGATTCAAAGAGAATGTTCCTCTATTTGAAGATTCAAAGAAAAGTCCTATATCTGCTGATTCAAAGAATATAGTCCTGTATTTGCAGATACAAAGAGAATGTTTCTCTAGTTGAAGATTCAAAGAAAAGTCCTATATCTGCTGATTCAAAGAATATAGTCCTGTATTTGCAGATTCAAAGAGAATGTTCTTCTTTTTGAAGATTCAAAGAAAAGTCATATATCTGCTGATTCAAAGAATATAGTCCTGTATTTGCAGATTTAAAGAGAATGTTTTTCTAGTTGAAGATTCAAAGAAAAGTCCTATATCTGCTGATTCAGAAAGAATGGTCCTTTGTTTGGAGATGCAATGAAAACATTCCTGCATATGAAGATTGAAAGAGGGTCATGTACTTGAGTATTCAAAGACCCTAATTCCTTGAGTTACATACAATAATTTAATTTTATCAGTCACCCATCAGCAGAACCAATAAAATGGATATTTTACAACAGTAACAACACTATTAAAGTATGAAATGTAGTAACTCAACTATTAACATCTCCCTACCCTGAACAAAAGATGATTATTCCCCATCTAACACACTATGAAACACATTTTGAAAAAATGTAACTCTTCATGTGTTAGAAATTTTGTACAAGGACTGCGGTTAAGAGCATTCAGTGTTTTAATCTTCAGTAAAAGGTCTTGTAGAAGGGTCTAAAATGTACATTTTATATGACTTTGTTACAAGTAAGGTGGAGAAGGAAAGAGAAAATGGGAGGAAAGAGGAAAGTAAGATGTTAGGCAAAGAGATAGCAGATATTACAAAAATGCAAATGCATGCTTTGAAATTTATAAAATTTGAGAAACTTTAAAAATGTTATTTTTTTTTAGGTGCAGGAATTAAGTAAAACAAGCCAGGTTTCTAAAATATGTAAATCAAACTAAAAAAAAATTTGCTAAGAAAGGATTCTTTATTCAAAAAACTGATTTTATAGATTAAATTGAAGCAACTAGTACCTGAAATGCAGCAATAAATTTTACTACGCCAACAAAAACTAACAATTCAATGATTGGTTAACGGAATATCACATGTCAAGGACCATTTACTGTTGCCTCTCTTGTGCAATCATGTTACAGTCTTGTTTGATTCACTACAGTAAATTGTCTTGTTTGATTCACTGTAGTAAACACTGTCTTGTTTGATTCACCAGAATACACAATTTAGTGTCCTTATTCCAGTGGAGGGGAAGATGAGAAAATTTCTTCACTAGCAGCAAATCATGTTCACACAGTGATTCACCCTTGTGGAAAATGACTTGCCTTGGCTGTAATATCTGCCCCTAACATCGGCACTAACATTTTACAAAGCCTGTCCCATACTATGAGCAATAAATATTTAACAAATCTGTTCATCTAAATTTCATCCACTGTACACAGTAATTTTAATCCCTAAAGCAGCAAGAGCCAACCATTTTGCTCTATTTGTTAATTTTTGAACATAAAATTATCTTTTCCAAAGTGGTTTCTCAAAAATTATATCAAACATCAATTAGCTGCTGGATGGTCAAGGAATGTTGAAAATCTCCATTTGCATGCAAAAAATAGCATGAAAAATCATTTGTTTGGACAAAAATCTACTTCACCATTTTCTTTACAAGAATCTCATGTCCACACTCCAAAAGACCATACTAACAAAGCTGTAATAAATACAGATGAAGGAAATAAAGTTTATCTGTTTCACTTAATACTGGAAAATTAATTTTAACTGGTCAATACAAATCTTTAAAGTAGTTTGAAAACAGTATTTTCTTAGATACTATCTTTCTTATTATTGAAGCCCAAAGAAAAGAATAATTTATCTCAACAGGTTCAAAAATAAATTTTAGAACCAGAGAATTCTTTTTTTATTGTGCTCATTTATTTTTTTTAAAAACAAATAATTTATTTTAAAAAAACAAAAAAGAATCAACATTTTTGCAATATTGTTTAGAAAACAGTGTGGTTCCAATATCTACACACATATATAATACTTTTTTTTACAGTTTTTTTAAGCAATACAGTGAATCCTTTAAAAGTTATTGAACCAAGACAAACTAACTGCTCTGGTGGCCTAGTGATAGAGTGTCTGCCTTGAATGCTGTAAGTCATGTGTTCGACCCTGGCCGAGTCATACCAAAGATTATTAAAAATGGTATTAACAGCTGCCTTGCTTGGTGCACAACATTAAGAGGTTAGTGTTAGAAATGGTTGGCCTGGTGTCAGGATAATGTGACTGGATGGGACATCATTCTACATGTCTGCAGCATGATGCCCCAGTGAGACATCACTATAAACTGTCACACTGCAGATATTGTAGCGATATGACTAAAAAATTGTTAAGGCTATGTTAAAATTCTAAATCACACACACACAATCTAACTTATGTATGGCACAAACCTGGACAAAGCACATATAAAAAAAGTAACCAAAGGTTATTTCTCAATTTCTAAAACCAGAAGTATTTGAAAGAAATAACTTGATACTTTTAATGCAAGTGACCTTTCCAGAACTGGTGAAAATACCATCTGCATGCTCTTTCATCCTTGACAATAAAGTCAAGTCCTTGTTGTAAATGCAAATTAACAGTCTTAACTGATTACAAAACATCCAGGGACAAAAATAGGTTTTTCCTAGGGACTAGAACAGGATGCAATAACTGCTAGTTGGTACAATAGGTAGAGTGATACCTAAATGTTTACTTACAATAAGTTTCCAGTCTGTTATCCATGCATGAAAACAATTTCAGGTTTAAATTAAACAAAATACTGAACACAAGATCATAAAACAGAGTATCTTAACACAACATCTAAATCAGAACCTTAATGCAAGATCTTTAAAAGAAACCTTCATAAATAATCTTAACATGAGACACAAAACATTATAATAGATTCTTAACATTGTGGCAATGCTGATGTTGTGGTGTCTACATCTCATTATCTATTAACACAGGGACAATAGTAAGCACTGGGAAGAGAAAAGACCATTTCTGTACCTTGTATTCTTGTATTTCTGCTAAAAGAACCTCATCAGCTGCACCTGCCATCTCTATTTTCTTCTGACGCTCTAACTTCCTTTGCAGTTTGGCAATTTCCTCCTTAAAATAGGACAAAAAGAGTTTTACTACAACAATATTTCTTCAGAAAACACAGCTATGTATGAGGCAAACTGTCTCCAGAGAACACAGTCATATAACAGACCAACTGTCTTGACTGAACACTGCTATATTAGAGGAGACAACTGTTTTTGAGATTCGATTCTGAATGCATGGATTAATTTGTTTTTTAGTTTATAGTTTTGTGACTTCCTTTGAGAGACCACCTGTCTTAAGAGGCCATTTGTTATTGTCAGAAAGGGTCTTACTGCAATAAGACTATTTTTTTGTTGTCAGAAAGGGCTTTACTGTAATTCAATCTCATTATTTCCACCCTCATTCTGAAAATAAATATGACAGGTGAATTAGTAAATAATTATTTCATCTCATTATTTCTTACCCCTTTGTGAAAATCAATTATGCATACAGATAAAACAGTAAATAATGACCCCATCTTATTATTTATATCCTCTTTGTGAAAATCAATTCAAAATACAGCTAAATCAGTAAATAATGACCCCATTAATGAGCCAGCAAGAAGCAATCATTATTGACAGATTGTATTAAAATAAGGTTACACACTGCACTGTGTGTACCTTTAAATGTGAATGCTTGTGATATGCAGGTGGTCAGTACAGCAGATAACATAATATGCAAATGGTCAGTAAGGCAGGAAGTGTTATATGCAGGTGATCACTACAACAAGTTTTAAGTACAAGACTACTCAATATGTTATTGCAGACAAGATTATTAGTGGAAAAAGCTGAAGACTGGACCCGATTGAGTACATAAAAGTAAAAGATGTAATATGACACAATCAATCAAAATTTACATGGAATTAAAATTGAATTTGGCTCTGGACAAGATGTTATTATATTTTATCCATTTCTCAAATCACAGCTTTGAAATATTTTGCACACATAATTTGAGTGATATAAATTTTTTTTAAAAAAAAGTAAGAACATTCTAAAGGAACCATGTCTGTAATAAACCTACAGCATGAACGAGTGACCAAGAATCTGACAATAGTGTTTCAACCAGGCTGATGTGGCCTGACCAGTTATTTTAATTTCAAAACAAAATAGTTTTAAGAAAATCAACTCAGAAATTGACTTGATTTATTGTAAAGTTAAATACAGCATGGCAATCAGAAACAAGCTCATGTTGGGCCTATTTATGTCATAAAGTGACAGCTTAACTTAAAATCAATTTAGTACAAACCAGCTAAGGCATTAATTATTTCTTTCAACTAGTTTAAGGAAGAAATGTAATGGCCAAGAAGTTGAGGCAGTTAGAAATGATCCCTGAATGGTGTTACTTTCCTTTCCATTTGCATGGCATAACCTTCAAAGTGTTGTTGTGCCATAGACAACTAAGCCAATCCAAACTACTCAAAAGGTAAAATCATTTTTGTTCTATCTACATATGTCATAAAATCTGCCACTAAATGTTTACCTATTTAAGTCAATTGTATCAAATTCATCTTTTAGTCAGTTTTGTATCATTCATTGGATAGTTTTATCTAATTCATCTTTTAGCTTTAATTAATTCATTTTATAGTCAGTTTTATCTAATTCAACTGAGTAAATTTTATCTAATTCATCCAAGAATTTTATCTAATTCATCTTAGACAATTTTATTTAATTCAATTCATCTTAGTCAGTTTTATCTAATTCATCTAAGTTTTAGCTACTTAATCTTAATTTTATATAATTCAATTCATCTGATGTTTTATCTAGTTCATCTCAGTTTTATCTAATCCATCTGATATTCATCATCATCTAATTTATCTTATAGTAACATTTATCTAATTTATCTGACAGTCAGTTTCTTGTGATTATATCCTATCATACTGTTTGTTTTATCTTAGATATGTATCTAAATATGTATCTGAATTTCTCATACTACTATGCTGTCTGTTAACCTGAGAATGTGTATACCAAAGTGGACATGGATATTAAATCTCTTAATTTCTGGATGTCTTCTGCTTATATTTCATGTTTCTGTATAAAACCCAAGAATTCAACAACTCCCAATTTTTTACACTTTCTTTGGCCATCCTGACCACATACGTTGTAAGATATTGTCCAAGTAACTCAAATACCATAACTTAAGCCAAAAAAAAAAATTAAAAAAAAACAGGTCAAGTTATCTCCCCTGCTAAAAATGCTGCCAGGATTTTATCTAAGAGGAGGTTGGGGTGTGGTCTCCTTCCCCCTTGTTGATAAAATGGAGGTGTCATTGTTCATTATATCCCTAACTGTTTCTCTTTCTTACTGGTACACTCTATTAACGCTCTAGTCAAATCAAAACAATAGAAAGATGCCCCCTCTAGCTGTATAGTCATTATTAACATGATTTCAGAGGGCATGGTACATTGGGGAATAGGGTCCTGGCCTAGTTGGCAGAGATGAAAGGCGTACTCCATATTTGACTGCTCTAGCAATGTTGTCAAAAGACGAATCTCTTCTTTTATAACTATCATTCAGTCTGAATCAAATTATATGCTTGATTCAAAGTTGATAGAACCAGTTCTAAATGATACAAATGTTAGGTGTTTTTGGAGTTCAATGTTTTATATACTAAAGATGAAAAAATTAATACATTTGAATTCTGACTTACTATCAAGGGTAATTCAGATAAATCTGTTTTTAATGGGAGCCTCTAATGCCAGAACTCTTGGCATCATTGATAGTTTTGAAAAAAGATGAAGTCTTTCTCAGACAATTCAATTTTGATGCCGATTATTTTAGTTTTTTATAACATTGTGAAAATTCTCAACATGTATAAATTGCATAAGAAACACATAACATTGGATCAGGTAATTTATATCACTGGGAAAATACTGATAGGAATATGCTGAGATGGTAATCTTGTTTTTTAAATGTAATATGTAGTAGCAATATACATGCTGGCTCTACACTATTCTTAAATTTGTCTGTTCTTGGCTATTCTGTCATGGCTAGCAACACTCTGAACATAACAATAATTTCTGTATACATACACAAAGCTGACTTTTTATTGTTAGGCATGACTTGTTAATACATGTTTTAGGTTTTAACACATAGCTAAGTAAGCTATACCTGTTGAAAATAGTACATTATCACAAAAACTGAGATGGCCAGAAAACAGAAGAGATGATTTTATTAAAATGAGCTCCAACAAAGTTCTTTTTTGAATCCGTGCTTTTGCTGCCTAGCACGAAAGAATTTTTTTTTTGTTCTTTAATGATCTTTGAGGGTTTCAAGATGAGGTTAATTAATGACATAGTCTGCTTGTTCAGACATGGGTATTTTAATCAAACAAATATGAGGGGCCCCGAGTGGCTGAATGGTCTAAAGCGCTCTCCATTACGGATCACTGCCAGCTCACCTTTGTCTGTGTGGGTTCAAGTCTATGATTCAGTGAATGGGATGTAAATATTTTGTTATGATTGATGAGATGTATATATTTTGTTATGAATGATCTGATGGGATGTATATATTTTGTTATGACTGATGGGATGTAAATATTTTGTTATGATTGATGGGATGTATATATTTTGTTATGAATGATGGGATGTATATATATTGTTATGAATGATGGGATGTATATATTTTGTTATGAATGATGGGATGTATATATTTTGTTATGAATGATGGGATGTATATATTTTGTTATGAATGATGGGATGTATATATTTTGTTATGAATGATGGGATGTATATATATTGTTATGAATGATGGGATGTATATATTTTGTTATGAATGATGGGATGTATATATTTTGTTATGATTGATGGGATGTATATATTTTGTTATGAATGATGGGATGTATATTTTTTGTTCTTACTTTAATAATCCATTTTTGATGGTTTATTTATTGAGTACACTTGCCAGGTTGGTTTGTTTTTAGCTGACACATTGTTGGCAACAGAGCCTCATAGTTGGCAAAATGACAAATAGTTGACAATAAGAAATATGGTTGACAACACAGATGACAATGTAGCTGATAACACAGTTGGCAGAAGGGCTTCATAACTGGCATAATGGCAACTTGGTTGGCAACAGAGCAATATATCTGGCAGCAATGCACATAGCTGGGAACAGAGCAATAAGATTGATAACACAACAGTGTGATTGGAGGGTGGAGAAGCAACAGGATACTTTTTTTCCAAGAATTTTGAACTGGGAATTGGGAATTTTGACAAAACATAAATTTACAGAAATCACCTGCATCTTTTTATAAAAAGCAAAATTCAGGGTATGGTGAATACAAAATGAGTTGTACATGATATCAGCATCAAAAAAGCTTTTGGTGAATTTTTGTACATGCATCTCTGGTGTTAATGCCATGATGTGAAAGGCAACACATATTGTGTCACAGTTTTCAGTATTAACAGGGTGTTGGGATTAGTAGTTGGGATTTTTTTATATGATTATTTTCATTTGAATGCTGCAATAATATTCGTTTTTTTAAAATATTATTATTTTCATCTGAATGTTGCATTAGTATTAAGGATTTTTAATTTCATTATTTTTATCTGACTTGTATTAGTATTTGGGATTTTTAATTTCATTATTTTAATCTGACTGTTGTATTAGTATTGGGGAATTTTAATATTATTTTCATTTGATTCTTGCATTAGTGTTCAGGTTTTTTTTAATACAACCATTTTCATTGGAGGGTTGCATTAGCATTTGGGTATTTGAATATCATTTTCGTTTGATTGTTTCATTAGTATTTGATCTTTTCATATCATTTTTTTCATTTGTTACATTATTATTTGGTTACTTTTATTTGATTGTTGCATTAGTATTTGGGTACTGAAATATCATTATTTTCATTTGATTGTTGCATTAGTGTTTGGGTACTGTAATATCATTATTTTCAATTGATTGTTACATTACTGTTTGGGTTTTTAAATATCATTTTCATTTCATTGTTACATTAGTGTTTGGGTACTGTAATATCATTATTTTCATTTGATTGTTGCATTAGTATTTGGGTACTGTAACATCATTATTTTCAATTGATTGTTACATTAGTGATTGGATACTGTAATATCATTATTTTCAATTGATTGTTACATAAGTGTTTGTTTTTTAATATCATTATTGTTTGATTGTTACATTAGTGTTTGGGTTTTATAATATTATTTTCATTTGATTATTGCATTCGCGTTTGGGAATTTTAATATTATTTTCATTTGATTGTTACATTAGTGTCTGGGTTTATACCTTCATATATCATAAATATTTTATTTCCATTCAGTATTTTCTTGTTACATGTGTATGTACATGTGTTTGTGTGTGTACATGTCTGTGCATATGTTAGTGTGTTCATGTGTGTGTATATGTTAGTGTGTTTATGTGTGTGTATGTGTTTAAGTGTGTGTGCATGTTGTTTTGTGTGCATGTGTATTTGTGCTTGCATGTAATTGTGTTTGTACATGTGTGTGTGTATGCATGTTCATGCATGTACCTGCATCCTTTTGTATTTGTATGCCTCCTGCTCAATAGCACCAGTTTTCTCTGCCACAGCAACTTGTGCCTCTCTGAGTTGAGCCTGGTATTTGTCCAGGTGGAGCTTTAGGTCTGCTGCAGTTTGAGAGCTCTCAAGTGCCTTCCTTTTATGCATTTCCATTGCCTGTTTAGTCAAACTGAAAATGAGGATCCACAAATTAAAGTCGATATCTAGGAAAAATAGGGGAAATAACTTATACAAGTTTAAGCTATTCAAAATCCAAAGATGATTATGCTGAATCTTGGATGTATCTGGCAATGCTCCATTTGGAGACTAATTCCATGGTTGTATCTGGCAATGCTCCATTTGGGGACTAATTTCATGGCTGTATCTGGCAATGCTCCATTTGGGGACTAATTTCATGGCTGTATCTGGCAATGTTCCATTTGGGGAATAATTTCATGGCTGTATCTGGCAATGCTCCATTTGGGGACTAATTTCATGGATGTATCTGGCAATGCTCCATTTGGGGACTAATTTCATGGCTGTATCTGGCAATGCTCCATTTGGGGACTAATTTCATGGCTGTATCTGGCAATGTTCCATTTGGGGAATAATTTCATGGCTGTATCTGGCAATGCTCCATTTGTGGACTAATTTCATGGATGTATCTGGCAATGCTCCATTTGGGGACTAATTTCATGGATGTATCTGGCAATGCTCCATTTGGGGAGTAATTAAATGGATGTATCTGGCAATGCTCCGATTGGGGACTAATTTCATGGCTGTATCTGGCAATGTTCCATTTGGGGACTAATTTCATGGCTGTATCTGGCAATGTTCCATTTGGGGACTAATTTCATGGCTGTATCTGGCAATGTTCCATTTGGGGAATAATTTCATGGCTGTATCTGGCAATGCTCCATTTGGGGACTAATTTCATGGCTGTATCTGGCAATGTTCCATTTGGGGACTAATTTCATGGCTGTATCTGGCAATGTTCCATTTGGGGACTAATTTCATGGCTGTATCTGGCAATGTTCCATTTGGGGAATAATTTCATGGCTGTATCTGGCAATGCTCCATTTGGGGACTAATTTCATGGCTGTATCTGGCAATGTTCCATTTGGGGACTAATTTCATGGCTGTATCTGGCAATGTTCCATTTGGGGAATAATTTCATGGCTGTATCTGGCAATGCTCCATTTGGAGACTAATTCCATGGTTGTATCAGGCAATGCTCCATTTGTGGGCTAATTTCATAGCTGTATCTGGCAATGTTCCATTTGGGGACTAATTTCATGGTTGTATCTGGCAATGTTCCATTTGGGGACTAATTTCATGGCTGTATCTGGCAATGCTCCATTTGGAGACTAATTCCATGGTTGTATCAGGCAATGCTCCATTTGGGGACTAATTTCATGGCTGTATCTGGCAATGTTCCATTTGGGGACTAATTTCATGGCTGTATCTGGCAATGTTCCATTTGGGGACTAATTTCATGGCTGTATCTGGCAATGCTCCATTTGGAGACTAATTCCATGGTTGTATCAGGCAATGCTCCATTTGTGGGCTAATTTCATAGCTGTATCTGGCAATGTTCCATTTGGGGACTAATTTCATGGTTGTATCTGGCAATGTTCCATTTGGGGACTAATTTCATGGCTGTATCTGGCAATGTTCCATTTGGGGACTAATTTCATGGCTGTATCTGGCAATGTTCCATTTGGGGAATAATTTCATGGCTGTATCTGGCAATGCTCCATTTGGAGACTAATTCCATGGTTGTATCAGGCAATGCTCCATTTGTGGGCTAATTTCATAGCTGTATCTGGCAATGTTCCATTTGGGGACTAATTTCATGGTTGTATCTGGCAATGTTCCAATTGGGGACTAATTTCATGGCTGTATCTGGCAATGCTCCATTCGGAGACTAATTCCATGGTTGTATCAGGCAATGCTCCATTTGGGGACTAATTTCATGGCTGTATCAGGCAATGCTCCATTTGGGGACTAATTTCATGGCTGTATCTGGCAATGTTCCATTTGGGGACTAATTTCATGGCTGTATCTGGCAATGTTCCATTTGGGGACTAATTTCATGGATGTATCTGGCAATGCTCCATTTGGGGACTAATTTCATGGATGTATCTGGCAATGTTCCATTTGGGGACTAATTTCATGGATGTATCTGGCAATGTTCCATTTGGGGACTAATTTCATGGCTGTATCTGGCAATGTTCCATTTGGGGACTAATTTCATGGCTGTATCTGGCAATGCTCCATTTGGAGACTAATTCCATGGTTGTATCAGGCAATGCTCCATTTGGGGACTAATTTCATAGCTGTATCTGGCAATGTTCCATTTGGGGACTAATTTCATGGTTGTATCTGGCAATGCTCCATTTGGGGACTAATTCCATGGATGTATCTGGCAATGCTCCATTTGGGGATTAATTTTATTAAGGCTTTATATGGCAATGCTCAATTTGGGGACTAATTTCATGGATTAATCTGGCAATGTTCCATTTGTGGACTAATTTCATGGCTGTATCTGGCAATGTTCCATTTGTGGACCAATTCCATAATATCTGGCAACACTCTACATGGGGACTAGATCCATGGATGTGTCTGGCAATGCTCCATTTGAGAATTAATTCTATGATGTTTCTGGAAATACTCCATTTGAGGACTAATTCCATTAATATATCTGACAATGCTCCATTTGGTGACTAATTCCATGGCTGTATCTGGTAATGCTTTATTTAAGCCCTAATTCCATTGATGTATCTGACAATGCTCAATTTGGGGACTAATTCCATGGATGTGTCTGGCAATGCTCCATTTGGGGACTAAATCTATTATGGCTGTATATGGCAATGCTCCATTTGGGGACTAATTTCATGGCTGTATCTGGCAATGTTCCATTTGGGGACTAATTTCATGGTTGTATCTGGCAATGTTCCATTTGGGGACTAATTTCATGGCTGTATCTGGCAATGCTCCATTTGGAGACTAATTCCATGGTTGTATCAGGCAATGCTCCATTTGGGGACCAATTTCATGGCTGTATCTGGCAATGTTCCATTTGGGGACTAATTTCATGGCTGTATCTGGCAATGTTCCATTTGGGGACTAATTTCATGGCTGTATCTGGCAATGCTCCATTTGGAGACTAATTCCATGGTTGTATCAGGCAATGCTCCATTTGTGGGCTAATTTCATAGCTGTATCTGGCAATGCTCCATTTGGGGACTAATTTCATGGTTGTATCTGGCAATGTTCCATTTGGGGACTAATTTCATGGCTGTATCTGGCAATGTTCCATTTGGGGACTAATTTCATGGCTGTATCTGGCAATGTTCCATTTGGGGAATAATTTCATGGCTGTATCTGGCAATGCTCCATTTGGAGACTAATTCCATGGTTGTATCAGGCAATGCTCCATTTGTGGGCCAATTTCATAGCTGTATCTGGCAATGTTCCATTTGGGGACTAATTTCATGGTTATATCTGGCAATGTTCCATTTGGGGACTAATTTCATGGCTGTATCTGGCAATGCTCCATTTGGAGACTAATTCCATGGTTGTATCAGGCAATGCTCCATTTGGGGACTAATTTCATGGCTGTATCTGGCAATGTTCCATTTGGGGACTAATTTCATGGCTGTATCTGGCAATGTTCCAATTGGGGACTAATTTCATGGCTGTATCTGGCAATGTTCCATTTGGGGACTAATTTCATGGCTGTATCTGGCAATGTTCCATTTGGGGACTAATTTCATGGCTGTATCTGGCAATGTTCCATTTGGGGACTAATTTCATGGCTGTATCTGGCAATGCTCCATTTGGAGACTAATTCCATGGTTGTATCAGGCAATGCTCCATTTGGGGACTAATTTCATAGCTGTATCTGGCAATGTTCCATTTGGGGACTAATTTCATGGTTGTATCTGGCAATGCTCCATTTGGGGACTAATTCCATGGATGTATCTGGCAATGCTCCATTTGGGGTTTAATTTTATTAAGGCTTTATATGGCAATGCTCAATTTGGGGACTAATTTCATGGATTTATCTGGCAATGTTCCATTTGTGGACTAATTTCATGGCTGTATCTGGCAATGTTCCATTTGTGGACCAATTCCATAATATCTGGCAACACTCTACATGGGGACTAGATCCATGGATGTGTCTGGCAATGCTCCATTTGAGAATTAATTCTATGATGTTTCTGGAAATACTCCATTTGAGGACTAATTCCATTAATATATCTGACAATGCTCCATTTGGTGACTAATTCCATGGCTGTATCTGGTAATGCTTTATTTAAGCCCTAATTCCATTGATGTATCTGACAATGCTCAATTTGGGGACTAATTCCATGGATGTGTCTGGCAATGCTCCATTTGGGGACTAATTCTATTATGGCTGTATATGGCAATGCTCAATTTGGGGACTAATTCCATGGATGTGTCTGGCAAATGCTCCATTTGGGAACTAATTCTATTATGGCTGTATATGCCAATGCTCAATTTGAGGACTAATTCCATGGATGTATCTGGCAATGCTCCATTTGGGGACTAATTATATTATGGCTGTATATGGCAATGCTCAATTTGGGGACTAATTCCATGGATGTATCTGGCAATGCTCCGATTGGGGACTAATTCTATTATAGCTGTATATGGCAATGCTCAATTTAGGGACTAATTCCATTGATGTATCTGGCAATGCTCAATTTGGGGACTAATTCCATGGATGTGTCTGGTAATGCTCCATTTGGGTACTAATTGCAAGGATGTATCTGGCAATGCTCCAATTGGGGACTAATTCAAACGCTGTATCTGGCAATAATTCATTTGAGGACTAATTGCAAGGATTTATCTGGCAATGTTCCATACAAGGACTGGAGCCATGAATGTGTCTGGCAATGCTCCATTTGTGGACCAATTTTATAATGTATCTGGCAATGTTCCATACAAGGACTAGAGCCATTAATGTGTCTGGCAATGCTCCATTTGTGGACCAATTCCATAATATATCTGGCAATGTTCCATACAAGGACTAGAGCCATGAATGTGTCTGGCAATGTTCCATACAAGGACTAGAGCCATTAATGTGTCTGGCAATGCTCCATTTGTGGACCAATTCTATAATGTATCTGGCAATGTTCCATACAAGGACTAGAGCCATTAATGTGTCTGGCAATGCTCCATTTGTGGACCAATTCCATAATGTATCTGGCAATGTTCCATACAAGAACTAGAGCCATAAATGTGTCTGGCAATGCTCCATTTAATAACCAATTCCATAATGTATCTGGCAATGTTCCATACAGGGACTAGAGTCATGAATGTGTCTGGCAATGCTCCATTTAATGACCAATTCCATAATGTATCTGGTAATGTTCCATACAGGGACTAGAGCCATGGATGTGACTGGCAATGCTCCATTTAAGGACTAATTCCATGATGTATATAAAAATATTCTATCTGGAGACTACTTCCATGGATGTATCTGGAAATACTCTATTTTCAATCAGGTAGGCATTATGATGTCGGAGATTCAGCTAAAAGGCAGAGTTAAAAGAAGGTTTAGTACCCAGGTCACAACGTACTTGCACAAGGCAAAGAGTAAATGTATAATCAAAAATTTTCCTTGCAAACATTTCGCTGACTTATTAGAAAGTCATCTGGATCTCTGTGAAAAATCCTCAAAAACTTGTTGAAAAATAGCAAAATGAAAATACTTGTAATCTGTATATGTTATATAGCAAAACAAGCCAAGGTGTTTAAGCATTGGTAAACCAGACCATTTTATAGTTCAAAGAGCCTAGTACTACAGATGTTATTAGTAAAAAATTAATCAAACAGAGCTGAGCTTGAAAGTGGGCAATGATTTATTGTTACATTGAATAAACAACTTTTGACTAACAGCTGGGAGGGTGGGCCTGAATAGCACACTTATGGTTCAACCTGCACTTTTTGTGAACCACAGTGTATTGGACTGCCCAACAAAAATTCACAACTATTGGCAGCTCTAAAGATCTACCTAAACTGTTTGCTAACCAACCTGTATTTGACTCTAACTTCCTTCGTTCCCATAGGTGCCCCTTGGAGTTACCATTCACATAAAAGCTACCTTCCATGGGTTTTATGCAAGTATCTATGAGTGGTCTAAAGTGCTTACCGTTACGGATCACTGCCATCTCACCTCTGCCTTCGTGAGTTCAAGTCCAGACTCAGCTAATGTGGGTAAGTGAGAAAGCCTGCCAGTAGCTTCTCGTGGGTGAGTGGTTCTTCCCGGGGTTTTCCAAGGTTCTTTCTCCACCATTAATACTGGCCACCTAGTATAGCTTAACTTGTGCTGAAAAATGGTGTCAAACCCTATAACAACAATAACTGACAGCTGGTTGTAGGTAGGTGGAGCTTTGCAGTTTTTTTATTATATATTTTTTGAGCTAATCCCTTACAGGAAGTGTTAATATCATCAAATCAATGACATCAGGATGTACATGAATCAACTCTATCACATCATGACATGTAAATAATGCTTACAAAATATTTCATGAAATATCAAATTTGAATTTTGGTTTTCATAAGATATGTGTCAAGCTTTTTTTCATTAAGTTTTTGAAAACTTTATTATCTTTATTTAAGTATCATCCAGAACCAAAAAATCTTGGGTGGTATGCTTTTGATTCACTTTCCTCACAACCCTACGATTTTGGGTGACATACTTTGTATTACTTTCCTCACAAGCCAAAGATTCTGAGTGGTATTACATTCCTCTAGCACATGTCAAGTTTAGGCCTCTTCTGCTACATGAAAAGAGTTGAAGAAAGCAAGATGAATGGAAAAGGAATATATCATCCAAACCAACCTGAGTTCTTTCTCTATTGTTGCAATATTGTTTTGCAGTATTCTTTCTTTCTCCTCCAATTTTCTGACCACTAGATTCTGAGCCTGGACCTGCTGATGTATTGCCTGCACTTGGTCTGCCTGAACCTCCTTCTCCTCTCTCAACAACTTCTGAATCTGGTTTGCTTTAATTCTCTATCAAAATACAATGATATAAAACTATGAATACTAAACATTTTCTGGATGACTGCATAATCTGCTGGTTTTTGCTTCAGTTATTAAGGTCCCACATTCTTCAAGGCTAAGAACTAGCAGCTGGGAATGTGATGTATGCTTTAACACTGGCAGACAAAGATTTGGTCCTCCATAATCCCCCCAAAAAATCCCCAGAAAAAAATGTGCTGGAAGAGTGGTTTGGGGGTCTTCCACTCCCTACCCCCATGGGATATCAAGGGGCAGTGCATTGTACATTCATACAAAACTGGTCTTGATGAGCCTTATTACTCTAATATTTTGCAAAGTTGTTACATCATTCCCAAAATAAAAAAAATCACAAACTTTCAACAATACTTGAAGAATTACACAATGCTCATCATCCCTATTACATGTGCAAGTTAGTGTTCACTGAGTAATTCAGTCACAGTAATTTGTTAATCTTTGCAGTATATATCATGTTACGATTTTCTTTTTTCATAAATATAATCTGTTAAAAAAACACCCAGATACGTCAACTAAATACAAATTATCACATAAATTCACCTCTTTCCCGCTGGATACAACCTGTTGATACTCATATGCCAGTCTTGCTCTTTTGCTGCCTTCACAAATATTTTTGCTGCTCTTTGTTGCCGCTGACATTTTTTACTCAGTGTTTAATCTTTTCATTTTTTTGTCAACAAAATTTTTCTTTTCTTTCAACCACCTGCTTTGAACTGGCTGTAATTTGTGCTTCCGATATTCAATTTCTCTGCATGCAGCTTCATTTTAAAGTGCTGGCTGCTTACCAAACTTTAATAACCAAGATTAGAATATTAAAGTCTTTCTTGCAAAGATCACAAAATGCTAGTTCTCTGGCATTCAGTTTTCTTATGAACTAGCAAACACATTTCCATCGGCTTTCTGCTTTAAGCATTCCCATTTCCACACATCCTTCAAACCTTTATCTAAACTTTTTGCATTCTGTTTTCTCTCAAAAACTCAAGACACCATGTTTTGCAAGCAAGTTAATTCTTCCCGTTTAAAATGATTATTTGGATGAGAGGAAACTTTTGACCAATCAGAATACTCCTTACAGCAATCTGGTGTTAAATAATATATGGAATGAGTACTTATTAGGATCATTGCAAAATGGGACCAGACCATATTTTCAAAACTGGATGATACAAATGTATGGAATGCAAGTCCAACTGGACATGGTATCAAAATCTGATAAAGGCCTACTGGACATGGTATCAAAATCTGATAAAGGCCTACTGGACATGGTATCAAAATCTAATAAAGTCCTACTGAACATGGTATCAAAATCTAATAGAGTCCTACTGGACATGGTATCAAAATCTAATAAAGTCCTACTGGACATGGTATCAAAATCTGATAAAGGCCTACTGGACATGGTATCAAAATCTGATAAAGTCCTATTGGACATGGTATCAAAATCTGATAAAGTCCTACTGGACATGGTATCAAAATCTTATAAAGGCCTACTGGACATGGTATCAAAATCTGATAAAGTCCTACTGGACATGCTATCAAAATCTGATTATGGCCTACTGGACATGGTATCAAAATCTGCTAAAGGCCTACTGGACATGCTATCAAAATCTGATAAAGGCCTTCTGGACATGGTATCAAAATCTGATAAAGTCCTACTGGACATGGTATCAAAATCTGATAAAGTCCTACTGGAAATGATATCAAAATCTGATAAAGTCCTACTGGACATGGTATCAAAATCTGATAAAGTCCTACTGGAAATGATATCAAAATCTGATAAAGGCCTACTGGACATGATATCAAAATCTGATAAAGGCCTACTGGACATGGCATCAAAATTTGATAAAGGCCTACTGGATATGGTATCAAAATCTGATAAAGGCCTACTGGACATGGTATCAAAATCTGATAAAGTCCTACTGGACACTATCCAAATTTCAGACAAGTCCTGATGGACACTGTCAAAAAAATTCATAACATTTTCTGCTGGCTTTTGCCATAGTGTTAATAACTCACAAAGTATTTCAGCAAATGATATCAACCAAATTTTTATACTGATGGTTATCTTGTGACAATGAATTTTATTCTAGGGACAAAATGACAACTCAACAATAATTCTTTCTTACATACATGCTGTTAAGCGCTGTTCCATTTAAACATACATGGTACCAGGTGAAGGCAGTTTTTTAAAAATACATGCCAGGGTACTCTGATTTTACAGAGTTCATATTAAAATGATAAGAAAATTCTAAACTGCATCTAATGGTGAGTATGCCACATAAAAAGTGCATTCCCTGGGTTTCAGGTATATTTTACCGGAACAGCCCTAATATTTTGCTTGTAAATCATATTACCTCCCCATAGTAACACAATTCTGTAAAAAAATTATTATTGCTTGTCTTCCAAACTCTTTAAAGATTTAAGTTTTATATTTCACTTTAAATCTATGCACACTGTATTTGGCTAAAAGTTCACAGACTGTCCTAATATGTTAATGAACTGGACAAATATTGTCCTAATATGTTAATGAACTGGATAAATATTGTCCTAATATGTTAATGAACTGGACAAATATTGTCCTAATATGCCAATTAAAAGGACACACTGTCCTAATATGCAAAATAACATGGCACTGTCCTAATATGCAAAATAACATGGCACAGACTGCAATAATATGCTAAAAAGCTGGACATTGATTGTCCCAATATGCTAATTAATTAGATACATACTGTCCTAATATGCTAATTAACTGGGCATAAATTGTTCTAATATGCATATCTGGGCACAGATTGTTCTAATATGTTAATTATCTGGACACAGACTATCCTAAAATGCAAATTAACTGGGCATAGATTGTCAAAATATGCTAGTTAACTGGTTACAGATTGTCCTAATATGCAAATTAACTGGGCACATATTGTCCTAATATGCTAATTAACTGGTCACAGATTGTCCTAATATGCAAATTAAGTGGACACAGTGTCCTAATATGCTAATTAAGTGGACACAGTCTGTCCTAATGTAATTAACTGTGCATATATTGTACTAATGTGCTAATTAAGTGGGCACAGATTGTCCTAATATGTTAATTAAGTGGACACAGTCTGTCCAAATGTAATCAACTGTGCTTTATTGTCCTAATATGCTAAATAAGTGGACACAGTCTGTCCAAATGCAATTAACTGGGCATAGATTGTCCTAATATGCTAATTAAGTGGACACTGTCCTAATGTATTTAACTGTGCATAGATCGTTTTAATATGCTAATTGAGTGGGCACAGATTGCCCTAATATGCTAATTAAGTGGGCACAGATTGTACAGACTGTCTTTATATTTTAATGAATAGATCAAATATTCTGTTGTGAGTCCAAAGAGCAATTGAAAACCAAGGAAACTGATCAAAACCTTCAATGTCATTTTGAACTTAATTTTTAACACACTCCAGTGAAATACATCTACTGTAGCACCTGTAATTAAATACTTGGTACCTCTGACATCAGTTTGAAGTTGGCATCATCTTTTTCTCTCAGCTGCTGTAATAATCTTGTATTCTGCTCTTGCATGTCTTCAAATGCCTGGCCTGTTACATCCATCTCATTCAACAAGGCCTCTTCTCGCTGTGGAGACAAAACACTGACCATGTTACACAAATGCCTGCCCTGTTACATCCATCTCATTCAACAAGGCCTCTGCTTGCTGTGGAGACAAAACACTATGTTACACAAATGCCTGCCCTGTTACATCCATCTCATTCAACAAGGCCTCTTCTCGCTGTGGAGACAAAACACCGACCATGTTACACAAATGCCTGCCCTCTTACATCCATCTCATTCAACAAGGCCTCTGCTTGCTGTGGAGACAAAACTGACCATGTTACACAGGAGATGATGTAAACTCTTGTGAAATGTAATTAAATTACATGTTCAGGGTACTTTTCACTCAGCATATAATTTCCTGTGCTGGTGTGGAAAGTGGCAGAATAAAGCTAAGTGATATCCTGGTGTAGTTCTGGCACTGGCTGAACACTTCCCTACTTGGTGAGTATTCAAAACTGTAGGAACTCACCAAATAACATTGGCACACTTATGGTTCAACCTGCATTTTTTGTGAACCACACTGTATTGGACTGCCCAACAAGAATTCACAGCTATTGGCAGCTCTAAAGATCTACCTAAACTGTTTGCTAACTAACCTGTATTTGACTCTAACTTCCTTCGGTCCCATAGGGCACCTTGGAGTTACCATTCACATAAAAGCTACCTTCCATGGGTTTTATGCAAGTATCTATGAGAGGCTACACCTGGATATTACTACTCACTTTGAAATGTACTTCTCTGGGTCTCATGGATGCCCCCTTGAGTCACTACTCATAATAACAGGTACATTTTCTGGGTCCAATGGAATCCCCTAAGAGTGACTACTCAAATTAAAGGTACGCATCCTGGGACCATAGAACACTCTATGAGGAATAATCAAATTTAAAGGTACCAAACTTCAGTTCAATGGAAGCCCCTATAATTGACTTTCAAAATAAAAAGGTACCTTCCCTCAGTTCCAAGATATTCCTTATTAATGACTACTCAAATTTAAAGGTATCCTCCATTTCATTGATACAGCTATGAGTGAAAACTCACATCAAAATAGTATATTTCCTGGATCCCATGGAAGACCTAGGAGTAACAACTAAGGAAGCACATATGAGTGACTACTCACATATAAAGGTACTTTCCCTGGGTCCCAAGGTAGCACCTAAGACTTACTAGTCACATATAAAGGTACATTCCCTAGGTCCCAAGGTTGCACCTAAGACTTACTAGTCACATTTAAAGGTACATTCTCTTGGTATCATGGAAACCCATAAGAGTGACTTCATATTTTAAGTCACCTTCTCTGTATCCTAAATGTGCTTTATTTTGTACATCTCATAAAAATAAAACCCTAATTGATGGGGGACAAAAATCATTAGCAAATATTGCATTTCATTAACTTTTATAAACATACAAAATTTGATGAAATTAGTAAAAAAATCATTTACATTAATTTCATTCTCACAACTGCCATCAATGTTTTAAAACATACATATTGTCAATCAGTCATTTCCAAACATTTCTGGTCTTACAAATGCTGACAATATGGAACTATCCAGTAAATTTTTATGAAGCAGAGTAATTATTTAAACCTGTTTTTGAATGGAGAGATTCTTCTGTAATTCACTTATTTGTTCTTCCATCCTTTTTATCTTTCGCAGTGCATCTTCCTCTGCAAGCTTACGCTTTTCTTTCCTTTCATTTTCCTGCATTTTCCGAATCTGGCCTTTCAGATCTTCAATTTCTTGTTTGCTTCTCTTCTCTGATGCCATCAACTAGGAAAGAAATTAAAATTTCTTCAGACAATTATACTGTTTGATCTAATTTATTTACCCTTAACATCTGACAAATAAATAAGTCTATTAGTTTCTCCATCAACCTCAATTTCTTATGCTGCACAAAGAAAGGGAATAATTCAGCCTCTTTCAAAGATTTGTAAATGTAATTACAATAAAAAGGCACAAAGTGGACTTGTATATATGAGGCTTCAAAAAGAGCATATTGACCAGGTATGACAGGCAGTAGCCACTGACCAGGAATGACAGGCAGTAGCCACTGACCAGGCATGACAAGCAGTAGCCACTAATAACTTGTGGATTCGGCCATAAGACTATCCAATGGAAGGCAACTCTTATCTGGCTTCCATCTTGGAAAGTATACAATTTTCACCAATTTTTCCAATAATAAGTTGATAAATGTTAGCTTGAAAGTGCTTGGTTTTCTGTCAGTGGATGCACAATATATACTTGTTTAAAATCCAACTGCAAAGTGCAAAGATCCAGATTTGACGAATGGTCTATACAGTTTGTTGAGTAGAACAAAGCAGGCCCAGATATGCTAGCACATATGTGATGGCAGCCTATTTTGTTAGACTTGACTTATAAGTGAGCTTATACACTATTCCTAATGTATTAAAGTCAGGTAAGATCTGAATAAAAAAAAACATAGAACAATGACCTCTTTACCTGTTTCAGGAATTAGGCCATTAAATGGAAATAATATGGAAGTGGAGATCGATTGGTGGAAAAAGCCAGATACTAAAATTGTTATTCTGCAATTTGGACTGTGAATTGTTTTATTTCATGGCTGTAAGAATATACCAGTGTGGTGAAAAACAAACAACTATAAATGAATATCAAATGTTGAAACCATATCTCAATTGTATGTACCAATTAAAATCCATGCATCCATCCATATCTCAGTTGTGTGTATCCATTCAAATCCATTTTTGTGTGTACCCATTCAAATCCATGCATCCATCCATATCTCAGTTGTGTGTACCAATTCAAATCCATGCATCCATCCATATCTCAGTTGTGTGTACCCATTCAAATCCATGCATCCATCCATATCTCAGTTGTGTGTACCCATTCAAATCCATGCATCCATCCATATCTCAGTTGTGTGTACCCATTCAAATCCATGCATCCATCCATATCTCAGTTGTGTGTACCCATTCAAATCCATGCATCCATATTCTTTTGAAATTACCAAGTTGTTACATGTACTGCATAAAATCATTCATATGATGGTAATTTCATGTATATTCAAATTTCCACAGCTTATAGACATTAAAATACCAAGTCTACAAAAGAATTTATTACTGAGTTTAGCAATTCTCAGATATTCAATTGCATTCAATTTTTTTTTCTCAGACACAATGAATGTAAGATCATTTTATATACTGAGACAGTAGCCTAGTGGTCTAAGCTCTATCAGTTACAGATCACTGCCATCTCACCTTTGTCTCGTGGGTTCAAGTCTAAGATTCGGTGAATGTGGATATGTGAGAAAGCTTGTGAGTAGCTTCTCGTGGGTCGGTGGTTCTTTCCGGTGATTTCCCGGTTTCTTCCTCCACCATTAATACTGGCAACCATGTATTGCCTATCATGTGCTGAAAAATGGTGTTAAGCCCCACAACAACAATATACTGAGTCAACAAATATCTTAGACATGACACCTTAAACAAGATCACAGCCTACAAAAATGCCAAGTCTACAAGAATGAGTCTCTGACAGAATGAGTTATAGATCATAGTCAACAAATATGGAATCTCAGACACAATGAATTAAAATCATAAACCACAAAAAAAGACTAACAAACACAATGAGTTAAAGATCATAATCATCAAAAAGGGAGTCTCAGACACTAATAGTTAAGCAAGATCACAGTCCATAACCAAGTCCACACAAAAGAAAAACATTTAATGAAATCTTAACAAAATTATTAATGCCATGTGGTAGATGTGGCAGTGAATGCTATATCCTGCTTTTGCACATACACAGACTTTACAAACTGAATGGTATATCCTGCTTTTGCAATTATATGGACTTTACAACATGAATATCATGTGCTTTCACATTGTCATGGACTTGAAAACATAAATAAAAATATAAAATTAAAAATTGCTCCTACCTGAACTTTGTCCCTTTGTTCTTTTGGGGCACTCTTATACATATCCAGTAAAAGCTTCAACTCCTTTTGACTATCCTGAGATTTCCTAAAAGAAGAGGCCCAAGAGGGCCTGATATCGCTCATCTGGCATACACTTGTCAAAAAGGCAAATGTGGTAATAAAGAAAATGTCTTTGGTTAAAAGAAACACATGCTGGGATAATTTTCAGCTATTTTCTAGAAACTGGTGGTATCAGACAAAGTTTAATCATGTTTCTACTTTCAGCAATTAAGCTTGATGGATTGGCATCTTTTTATAAATGTGATGATTATTCAAGCTAGGATTCATATTTGATCTCATATGAAAAAGCTGTTTTGGAGGAACATCATTATCTGTTATATTTTTATGCAAATTTGTTACAATAGCCATAGGTGATGTGAAATAAATTTCTTCTATTGCTTTTAGACCCAACAGCTATTGAAGCATACTGCTGCTTGGGGAGCCACACTGCTGTTTGGGAAGCCATGCAGCTGCTAAGGAAGCCACACTGCTGCTATGTGAGCCACCATTAACATAATTTGTATAGAATATGAAACATTCCTACCAAGTTTCATCTGAATATGTGGTTTCCAAAAAGTGAAACCAGCCTTGTTGACAGACTACAAATGATGTAATAGGCAACAAATGCCAGATGCAGGGACATAACATAAGCTCACTTTGTCTTACTGCCAAGTAAGCTAAAACAAAATTTTAAAATTAGATCTTAATTCTAACAATAATATACTATATATTTGTTTGCATATTTTTGCACCAAAATAATTAAAACTTATGAAACTGTAAGGTTGTACATTAAACTAATTTTTTTTATTACCACTTCAACAAAATCTTTTTTTTCCATCACCTTTTTTGTGCCCATACATTAACTAATTAGAATCGTTGCTTACAGATACAATTAGCCATATGTTTACTGATTATTCTCATTCAGGATTCCGGCAAACATTTCCAGATACATATTTAAGATAATACAAGGAATGAGCATAAAACATGCATCAAACTAGAAATATTTCTCTATGCAGTGAATCTTGAAACATCTGCTGAACCAGAAATGTTTCCTTTTGCCATGAAAAGTTACAATATTTAATTTATATTATAGCATTTGACTTGTGCTGTTTGACTAAGAAAATCAGCTTAATTATAATATTGTTATTACCTAACAGACTGTCAACAGCAGCTTAACAATGGCAGTCATTTAAATAACATAGATGCTGTGAAACAAAAGTGTAATGATGCACATCATTTATAATCAGTAAATAAAAATGGTCTAACAAAGATAACAGGTAACAAAGGTGTGATAATCACACCTCATTCATAATCAGTAAATAAAAAAGGTCTGACAAAGGTACCAGGTAACAAATGTGTGATAATCATAATTTATTCATAACCAGCAAATAAAAAAGGTCTAACAAAGATGCCATAGAGATGCTCCCCCAGATTTTATCATAAGGAGGAATTCCTCCTTGTCAAAAAGAATAGAACAAAAATGACGGGTGTCATGTATATTTAATTATTTGTTTGTCAGTTTTAATTTTTTTATTCAATACATGTTACTGTAATGTAACATTGTTTACTAGACTTGACCTTGATTGAGTTCAGTTCTGTTTAATAAAAAAAAAATATTTTATTGATGTTAACAACTAAGAGCTTCATTATCCTCAATGTGTATGAGTTCAATGACCAAATTATTATTCAGGTAAACATGTCGATTTGGGTCAGTGTTTTGGGGATTCCAAAGTGAATTTTATAGGTTAATATGTTTCAAACAAACAAGGCTCATTAAATCATGCTTGAAAATTATTTTCCCTTAGGTAATGGTTGTTTTTTAAAAAATGCTAATTGTGACCTTGCGGTCAAGCAGAGAACTATATTATCTTCTGACTGTGAAGATTTTGCCAGTTGTGCTTTAAGATCTGGCACTTTAAAGATGCAATATGTTGTGACCAGTTTAGGCTGAATTTTATTTTCTTCAAATTATTGATTTATGTGATCATTTTCTCTGGAAATACAAAAGTGCTCTGATAAAATTCTTGGATAGAGACATTCATTGGAATTTATACTCAATTCAAACCTGGAATAATATTTATGTCATTCAACATGAGACTGTTGACACATCAGTTCAATGCAGGCTATAACATACATATCATTGCCTTCAATTTAAAAAAATATTTGGATTTTGGAATATGAACTGAGTTTTATTCAGGACTTTTTATCACTAGGACTTGTGTTTTTAATTCTTGGATTATTTTTGATTCAATGCACAATACTGTAAGTTCCATTTTTATTTTTCACTATGTATTCTAGGGAAATAAATTATTTGTTAAATTTTACAAAGCTTGTTGTCTTCACTCTTTTCTGTTACTTTTTTAAGAGCATGAACCCATACCAGGAGTTCAATATTTATAGAACACTTAGATATCCATCTCTCTTTCTTTTGTATTCCACTCTGTAAGACCCCTTTTGAAATAAAGTATAAAGTATGATATAGTATCAAAAGCAATTACATTTGCACAAAGTCTATAAGTTTTTATTATTTACAATTATAAATATTATCTTACTTCAATTATGCTGGGTAGAACTTAAACAGTGAAACAGTTGGGAAGCAGAGCCAATCTCTGGCAAGACAAAGTTAACTTGCAAGGGCAACTATTGTACCCAAAATGCACCTTGCTCTGATCCAAAAAAGGAGATACAAAATATATGCTTACATTTTCTACACCAGTTTTCCACAACAAAAGGAACATTGACCTATGAAGAAAACATTTGCCTTTATAAAACTGTTGCAAATACTTATAACTTACTTAAGCTGAGCTTTCAGATCTTTGATAATATCCTGGTCAGACTTTCCTTTCTCTCTGGCAAAGTCTATCTCATCTTTTTCATCATCCCTGAGAGTAACTGTTGATTCCTGTGCCTCTGATTTTGGGGTGGAAGTAGCTGTGGATATCCCAGCAGTTTGAGATGCTGGAGTGAAGACAGGCTGAACAGAAGCTGCAGGTTCTCCACTACCAGCTTCTTTCGTTTCTGAACATTCCTCCTGCTTCAGCTGTAATGAAAACAAGAGGTACTCTAATTTAATGTACAGAGAAATGGGTGATAACTTAACCTTTGAATTTCAAAATATGTATATGACTACTGTGAGACTGAGAACATCCTTCTGACTAAAATATTCCTAATAGCCCATTTGAACATGAAATCTGTTAACAGAATGCTTTCTCCATAAACTTCTTCCAATGCTGTTGATTGCACATGTAATGAAATAAAATGTTTAAATGTTTCTATTATTTTTGTTTTTTTCATCTGCTTTTGATGGCACATTAGTAATATTTGTAAGACAATGAAGGGCCTTTATGGCTGGGTGCCCTCTGTCAAACTTTGTTTAGTATTTTTTTCATAAAATTATTTTTTCATAAAGTTGTGGAAACATTCTTCTATCTCCAGTAATGGTAACCATATCTGAGTGATATAATCTGTATAAATCTGACAGGCCTTCAACACTGAATGCTTTCTGTCCATTTTGGTAAATTCTCTTGAGCAACTTTTGGGAAGTTGTAAAGATTTTTTAAAAAATAAACTAACTTTAGATACAGCAGGCAAATTTTAAAGCAGAGCAGCACCATCAGTACTAATTTAAAAGATCTTCAGGCCTGAAAGCTTTCCATCAAATTTGGTCAACTTATAGTAAGATGTTTACAAGAGTTTTCATTTTTTGTACTGTAGGCCATCTCTGATGATAAATTGGCATGATATGTGCGAATATGATAATCAGGATTCTTGTTGATAAGGTTGTTTGAATTACACCCATGTTTCCAAAATAGTTTGACTTGTCATACATTTGTTTCACACCTTTCTTTAAAAAAATAAAGGTACTGAACATAAATGTTAAACATGTATACACCACACTGCACTGTAAAGCACTGTAAAATTATTTTCAAAATATTGCGATAATAATAAATTAATTTGTAAAACATTTTAAGATTGGCAACAAATTTGGCTACAATAATTTACAAGGCATGGTGAATCTTCATTCTGAATTCAAGCTATGAACATACACTGTACACACAAGTTCTACAAGCTATGAACATACACTGTACACACAAGTTCTACAAGCTATGAACACACACTGTAGAAAAAAGTTCTACAAGCTATGAACACATTGTAAACACAAGTTCTACAAGCTATGAAAACACTACACACAAGTTCTACAAGCTATGAAAATACTTCACAAAAGTTCTACAAGCTATGAAAACACTACACACAAGTTCTACAAGCTATGAAAACACTACACACAAGTTCTACAAGCTATGAAAACACTACACACAAGTTCTACAAGCTATGAAAACACTACACACAAGTTCTACAAGCTATGAAAACACTACACACAAGTTCTACAAGCTATGAACATATACTGTGCACACAAGTTCTACAAGTCATGAACATACACTACACAAAAGTTCTACAAGCTATGAACACACTGTACACACAAGTTCTACAAGCTATGAACACTGTACACACAAGTTCTACACGCTATGAACACACTGTGCACACAAATTCTACAAGAGACAAATACACATTATGCACACAAGGTTTGTGTCAGACTAATACATCAGAGATGCTGCTGTTATTGTTGTTGTTTTTATATGGTTTAATACCATTTTCAGCACAAGATAGGCTATAATTGGCGGCCAGTATAAATGGTGGAGGAAAATCCCAGGAAAACCCCAGACCCAGAAGCTTCTGGCAAGCTTTCACATATACCCATACTGGCCGAACCCGAAACTCAAGCAGAGCTGGGATAGCAGTCATCCATAATGGTAAGAGTTTCAGACCACTCAGTCACTTAGGGCTCATCAGAGATGCAACCAGGATTTCATCTAATGGAGAGCTTCCCCTTTGTCACAAAATTAAGGGGGAAAACATAAAACAGCTATAGTTCAATATTTACCTAACAAATCAATAACCCTCTCTCCTTCCTACTCCACCCTGTTACAGCAGTCTGTTGAAATCAAAATCTTATAGATGACATCTGTAGTTCTTTCAGCATTAATTTGTTGATTTTTTTCTGAGCTAAATCTGTGTCTTATCTGTGTATGATTATTGTTCTGTGCTAGGATCTGCTGTCAGAAAAGGTATATATGCAGCTAGCTCAGCCATCTTGAACAGGATGGGAAACTGTTTTTCATATCTGTTATGTACAATTTCCCATAGCTCATAAGTATATCTTTTGGCTGATTCTGCTCCAAAAAAAGATTTGTCTCCAACATAAGTTCTGACAAAATTTCACTTTCTTAATCAGTGATTTGATGACTATTTTGCCAGATTTTTTTTATCTGTTCTATTATGATATATTAAGGTTTTATGTCCATCAATGCCAGCATCCTACCTTAGACAGAGATAAATAAATAAAAAAATATATATTTTTTTAATTTAGTTTCAGATTCTTATTTATTTAATTAATTGAAACTTTAGGGGGCTATATAGTTTTGTAGCACAAGATTTGCAGTACTAAAGTGAAGAAATAAAAAGTGAAAATTGCAATCTGCCTTTAAACTATTTGATTTTAATTTGGCTAGGTATTCTGCCTTTTTTACAGTTTTAAAATACCACTGAATAGTTGAATTTACCTGCATGCTGTTTTTGTCCATCCAGCATGTATACAAAACTCGTACATAATTTTCATGTTAGAAACCCTGACTGTATCTTCACTACTATTTTCCCAGCTACAAAAATCTGATATTGTTCATAACTTTAAAAATCACCATCAGTATCACTATCATCAGTCCTTATTTATGAAAATGAACTAGACTTGAAAGCAGCCATTTTGGTGTTCTTGGTGGCCCATAATAAGTATGTCTAAAATTTCCTTGATGCAAGGTACAAACTAGAAAAGAATGCTTGTTCCAGGGATTAAAGTACCAATCAAATTTACCTTAACAACAATTCATGTCAAACTAAAGAACTCTGAAGTGTTAAAAGGTGCCTGCCTGAAATGAGACAAATGACCATCAAGTGCTAGAGTACCTCTACCAGTAGTGTGACAAACACTTTAAGGAAAAACAGCTAAACAGAAATACTGCACTATGTACATTTTTAAATGAACTTTAAGCTAATTTGCAGGAAATTTTGCACATCACTACTCGTCAGGTGCACAACTTCATACAAATTGTAAATTCTGCTGTAGATTATGTGAGACTATGAGGATTTATGTTGGGATTTGCAGTGAGAGAAGGAAATCGCAGTCCAGGGGTTACATGATTTATCGCCCCATGAAGTTCTAACATGCGGGTAGGGATAAAAAAAATTGTAACCCAGCGACTGGGATTTCCTTGCTTTGGTACAAACACCAACACTGATTATTTTTTTTCACCCAAATTTTTCCATTTAAATTAAAATAAGATTGAAGTTTTCCAATACATTTACAAAACACAGTATTTATCAGCTAATATTACTACCTCTCTATGTGTATAAGGGTCATCAGGTTTTGCACTCTTCTATGAAAATAGGAATAATTGTCTAATAGAATCTAGCTATATGTTGCTCTTAGAAAAGAAACAAAATATAAAGAAAATAACCAAGCTATAATTGTTACATGTTGCATGTGCTGCATCAAGCCATGTGCTTGTAAACATACATTAATAAGAATATGTTAATGAGACAATGGGATGATAAAAAGAATATGTTAATGAGGCAGTGGGTTGATCAGTGAACTCTAAGTACCAATGCTCTGTGCAAAAGAAAATAAAAACAAAATAGTTTGATATTACTGTTGTATTATAACATTTAATTAATGGATTTTATATGAAAATAACAATAGTAATTAAACTTTTATATTGATAACTTTCTAATCTTAGAAAAAAATTATACAAAATAGTATGAAAAAGTACACAGCTGTAAAGAAGTTTGTAATAACAAGAGATTTCTAATTAAATGAATTTATATTTTCTGTCCTAGGAATACGTCAGTGTTGCTAGTACTGGTACAATGATAGGCTACATGGAAATTTGTTCTTGTGGAAAAGCATGTGGACTGATGAATGTACTAATAATGATTGGTAAGTGTAGGAATTTTCATCTGTCTACAATGTTTGATTCAACTGGGGCTGGTAGGTGGTGTTGACAAAGTTTGAAGAATGCAGGTCTGAAATAACACATTTCTGGTTGCTGCCAGCATTGTGGATGCTCTTGAGAAATTTTGGATTTTTTTAGCCAGTGATGTGTATTGCCTGTGTCTGGAACAGTGTTTCTTCTTGTACTTTCATCCACAGAGCATCAGAATTTTTTTCCTGTCTGTAGCTCAGTAAATTCTCAGGTAAACGTCATTTAAATCTAGCTAAAAGTACCTAATTCATTATACATGAAGGATTTAAATGAATTAGATACTTCTGGCTACATTTAATGACACTAACCTGAAAATTTACAGAATTACAGATAGGATATAATTTTACATTCTTGGTTTCTAACATGATACCAAATAGATCAACTTAGTCTGACACTCTGTGCATGTCTCTCTCAAAATGTTTTGTATGGTGAGTTATCAAAGTTGGAGAGGCATTAAATCACCAATAGCTCACTGAGAATACCTAACATACAACAAATCAACAATAGCTCACTGAGATTCCCTAACATACAGCAAATAACCAATAGCTCACTGAGAATACCTAACATACAACAAATCACCAATAGCTAACTTAGATTACCTCACATACAGCAAATCACCAATAGCTCACTGAGAATACCTCACACACAGCAAATCACAAATAGCTAACTGAGAATACCTCACATACAGCAAATCACCAATAGCTCACTGAGAATACCTCACATACAGCAAATCACCCACATGTGACTGAGAATACCTCACATACAGCGAATCACCCACATCTGACTGAGAATACCTCACATACAGCAAATTACCAATAGCTCACTGAGAATACCTCACATACAGCAAATCACCCACATCTGACTGAGAATACCTCACATACAGCAAATCACCCACATCTGACTGAGAATACCTCACATACAGCAAATTACCAATAGCTCACTGAGAATACCTCACATACAGCAAATCACTAATAGCTCACTGAGAATACCTCACATGCAACAAATCACCAATAGCTCACTGAGATTACCTTGCATAGAATAAATCACTAGTAGCTCACTGTAAATACATTACTCAGAATGAATGGCATTTATTTGTGAGTTCCATTTGTTGTGGATCTACCAAAAAGCAAAATGCCGACTCTAAAGACCACAGGACTCCCTTTCCCATCTGATAGTACTCTCTTTCCCATCTAATTTTACTCCCTTTCCCATCTGATAGGACTCCCTTTCCTATCTGATAGGATTCCCTTTCCTATCTGAATCATATTTACAAAGAATTTTTAAAAAATGTCCTTTTTCTGATGTAAATAAATGAACTCACAGTGGGCATTTCTTAGTACAATGTTGATTAAGTGAGATGTTATACTGATCTAGGTACACTGACCCAAGTACTATCACCTTATACCAATGTAGGTACACTGTCCCCAAGTACTTTTACCAAACAGGGGATCCTTGACCATAACAGTTATAAATAAGAAACCATGCTATATTGAGATGCTCTATCAGGGACTACCATACCATGACCATGCCTGTGACATATAGGAACACACTATATTAAGATGCTTCATGAGTGACTACCATACCATGACCATATGTGTGATATATTTTGGAAAACACTATACTGAGATGTTTTATGAGGGACTCCATACAACAACCATACCTGTAAATAGAAGAAAACAGTATACTGAACTGCTTTATGAGGGACTACCATACCACGATCATATTTGTGATATACAATGGATCAAGCTATACTGAGGTATTTTAAAGTGAAATAATCACTGTACCAATTCCATACATGTTATATATAAAATGATATGCTATACCCAGGTACTTTATAGCAAGAAACCAATGAACTATGACCATACCCATGATATAGTGAGAAACCATTGTATAATGACCAAACCTGTACCATAATAAGGACAATGATATACTGAGGTACTTTAGTGTGAGAAACCATTGTACAATGACCAAACCTGTGAAATATGAAGGAAAATTATATACTGAGGTACTTTTACATGAGAAATCATTGTACAATGACCATACCCATTATATGAGACCTTGCTTTACTGAGATGTTTTAACAAACAACCATGTACCATGGTCAAACCTTTAATATATATGGGGTTATGCGATATTGATGTGTTTTACAGGGAAATGTCATGTTACCAAGACCATACCTGTGATATGAAGGACCATGATATACTCATGTACTTTATAGTGGGAACCATTGTACAAAGCCATTTTATATTAAAGTGCTTTACAGTGACAAACCATTGCACCAGGAATATACCTGATATATGAGGGATCATTCTGTAACTGATGTGCTTTATATTGGGAATCATGATACCTTAATCATACCTGTAAAATATAATGAATCATGGTACGACAACCATATCTGTGATACATAATGAATCATGGTACCACAACCATATCTGTGATACATAATGGATCATGGTACCATAACTATATCTGTGATACATAATGGATCATGGTACCATAACCATAACTGTAAAATATAATGAATCATGGTACCAAAACTATATCTGTGATACATAATGGATCATGGTACCATAACCATATCTGTGATACATAATGGATCATGGTTCCATAACCATATCTTGTTATACATAATGGATCATAGTGCCATAACCACACCTGTGATACATAATGGATCATGGTACGACAACCATACCTGTGAAACATAATGGATCATGGTACCATAACCATACCTGTGATACATAATTGATCATGGTACCACAACCATACCTGTGATACATAATGGATCATGGTACCATAACCATATCTGTGATACATAATGGATCATGGTACCATAACCATATCTGTGATACATAATGGATCATAGTACCATAACCATATCTGTGATACATAATGGATCATGGTACCATAACCATATCTGTGATACATAAGGATCATGGTACCCTAACCATACCTGTGATACATAATGGATCATGGTACCATAACCATATTTGTGATACATAATGGATCATGATACCATAACCATACCTGTGATACATAAGGATCATGGTACCCTAACCATACCTGTGATACATAATGGATCATGGTACCATAACCATATTTGTGATACATAATGGATCATGATACCATAACCATATCTGTGATATACAATAATCATGGTATAATGAGGTGATTCGAAGTAACTGATAACTGTACCTGATATCCTATCTCAATGTTTTTCAGTTATTTAACTGTGAGAGCATGAAAATGAATAAAAAATACCTTTTTTATTTCCAGCTGTGCCTCTTTGAGCCGTCTCCTGTTTCTCTGTGCTTCACCTTTCAGTTGCTGATTGTGCTTCTGTAGGCTCTGGATTAAATTTCTCATCTCATGGTTAATAGGGCCTACAGAGATACACAAGCAGGAAGGATTAAGTTTCTCATCTCTAGGTTTATAGGACATGCAGAGATATACAAGCACTCTGGATTAAATTTCTCATCTCATGGTTAATAGGGCATGCAGAGATATACAAGCACTATGGATCAAATATCTCATCTCATGGTTACTAGTGCCTACACAGAGATATACAAGTACTCTAGATTTAATTTCTCATCTCATGGTTAACGGGGAAAACAGATACACAAGAAGGAAGGATTAAATTTCTTATTTCATGGTTAATATGGCCTACATAACTATAAAAGAAGGAAGTATTAAAATTCTGATCTCATGATTAATAGGGCCTACAGAGATATACAAGTGGGAAGGATTACATATCTCATCTCATGGCTAATAGGACCTACAGAGATATACAAAAGGGAAGGATTAAATTTCTCATCTCATGGTTAATAGGGCCTACATAGATATACAAGTGGGAAGGATTACATTTCTCATATCTCATGGTTAATAGGGCCTACATAGATGTACAAGCAGGAAGAATTTAATTTCTCATGTCATGATTAATAGGATCTACAGAAATATACAAGCAAGAAGGATTAAATTTCTCATCTCAATATTAATAGGGCCTACAGAGATATACAAGTGGGAAGGATTACATTTCTTATCTCATGGTTAATAGGGCCTACAGAAATACACAAGCAGGAAAGATCAAATTTTTCATCTCATGATTAATCAGGCCTGCAGACATACAAGTGGGAAGGATTAAATTTCTCATCTTAGGGTCAATAGTGGCTACAGAGATATAAAAGCAGGAAGGATTAAAATTCTTATTTCATGGTTAATAGGGCCTACATAGCTATACAAGCAGGAAGTCTAGAAAGTGAGAAAAATATTCAATACTGTCTCCAATATAAGTCATTTTACTCCAGACAAAAAATCATTGAAATATTCACATCAGGCTGCAAAATAATTTTTATTTAAGCACATTAAATATCACTCAAACTCCTTATTAAGTGCAGATTTCACTGTTTACAGAACTTTTACTGAATTAAGTTAAAAATTCATCTCAATAGGTCCAGTGATGACTGTTTCAAAAAAAGTAAGGTTCGCTGCTCATGGTAATTTATTTTAAAGTGTGACTAATTTACAGATAATCAATGTACATGTAACCTGTCTGCTTATTTACAATCATTGTTCATACTGCCTGTATCTACATTTACAATAACTGTGCTTACAATCTGTCTGCTCATTAACAATCACTGCACATACTACCTGTCGTATTATAAATAATATATAAATAATATGACAGGTAGTATGTGCAGTGATTGTTAATGAGCAGACAGATTATAAGCACAGTTATTGTAAATGTAGACACAGGTAGTATGAACAATGATTGTATACTGTGCATACTGTCTGCTTATTTACAATTACTGTGCATACTACCTGTCTGTTTATTTAGAATCACTGTGAATACTACCTCTCTGCTTATTTGCAATCACTGTGAATAATACCTGTCTGCTCATGTGCTGCTAGTGTTTGTTCAAACTCTATCCGCAACATCTCATATTCCTTGCGGACCTGAGCCAATGCATCTTCCAGCTGTATCATCTCAGTACGCAGTTTTTTTTGGTTCTCTAACTCACTACACTGCAAACATCAATAAAATATAAATGTATGAGTATCATGCTGGACTTGGAATGGCAAGACAGTACAAACAATCTAAAATCCCACACTAAAACCATGCCATTAAACTATCAACATTTTATGGAAAAATTATGCTATTTTTATATTTGACTAGAAATGACCTTGTCATGAAATGTTTATACACAAATATTTTCTTCAGCCTGATTTGCATAAGTCCTCAATTGTCTTCATCACAGATATAAAAAAACACTTGGAACATTTAAGTGTTTGATGAAACAATGTCTCTCAAGTGTGACCCTTTAAATGATTTATAAGCCAAATGAAAATACAGGAGCTTTAGGGACACTTAACATGTATTTAATTTTTATTACAAAAGGAAAATGAGATAACTGGTTATGAACCAATAATAATGTTGGATAGAACAAATACATTTGTATTAATCTGTCTAACTGTAATTTATTTTTTGTTCTATCCATTCTGGAAGCCCATTTGATATGAAATAAGAAACCAGCACCTGTTCACTCATCATCTTGACAACAAATCATTAAAAACTGGCATCGTTACGGATCACTGCCATCTCACCTCTGTCTGCGTGTGTTCGAGTCTAGGATTCGGCGAATGTGGATATGTGAGAAAGCTTGCCAGTAGCTTCTCGTGGGTCGGTGGTTCTTTCCGGTGATTTCCCGGTTTCTTCCTCCACCATTAATACTGGTCACCATGAATAGCCTATCGTGTGCTGAAAAATGGTGTTAAGCCCAACAACAACAACAACAACAAATCATTAAAAACTGGTATGATGGATGTTGAAGTAATTAAACTCTGTTAGATGTTTAACAAATGTCTCACAGCTATTTAACTCTCTCTTAAATGTTATAGAAATATATCAAATTCCAGGACAAGTCATCATAAGGGTTTTTCAATTTAAACATATCTGGTACCAAGGGAAGGCATTTTCATACTAAAATGATAAGAAAATTCTAAATTGCATCTATGGTGAGTACCCCACATTAAATGTGTCTTCCCTAGGTCCCACATGTTTTACTGGAACAGCCTTTTGGAATATTTTTCCTCAAAAGATGCATAAACAAAATACCTTTTGTCACTGGTGTCTAGTTCTTCTCAATAGAGTATAAACACTGTAAACACTGCATTTATTGTGATAAATAATTATCAAGAAATATATAAAGTGCCTTTTCTGGAGTGAATAAGGCAAGAAATACATATAGTATCTTTTCTAGGGCAATATGGGCAAGAATTACAAGATTTTGGCAGCAAGTAAAACATATGCAAAAGGTTTAAAATAGGGGAATATATGCACCATTGATTCAAAACATAAATCAAGTTTTAGATGTCTTATCATTGACTGAACTACTCACTTTAATACCATAGGTATGATGGGCACTTTTAGCAAACAAATCCATAATCCACGAATACAGGCACCATATTGGAGAAGTAAACCATGACCTTTTAATTAAAAATTTCCTTTTTTAAAAGCAGTTCTGGATAAAAATCAAATACATTTTTAAGGAAGAGAGGGGGGCATATTTTTCTGTACTAATTTAATCCAGATCTGATAATTACATGCCAAAACTTAGTCTTACAGTATCTACCCCTTTATAAAATCCATTCCTTATTAGACACAGTAATTGTCATTCTAAGGTACAACGATCATCTGTGTGCAACAATCTTTTCCTCCAAAATCCTCAGTGCATAAATACCATATCCCATCCAAGTTCCATGGCAACTATCAGTGCCATACCAAGGTGTACCAAACCTCATTGTACCACTGACTTTATAAGCGTGTATGACGAAATGTTGAAATATAATAATATCCAGAAAACTTTAAAGTTCTATGCATTTAGCTTAGGTTTGTTCTTGCAAATATACATTGGACTCAAGGAAGGAACTGTTAATACAGTGTAGTCACCCATAGATGCATTTAGTATTGTCATATTCTACTACTTGGGTAATCTGAGTACCTTGGCATATAATTTTTTTAAAAGTGCCTTCCCAGGGTACCATGTATATTTAAAAAGAATAGACCTAACAAACATTTCTATCCATGTTGAATAAATACACATTTACAGCAAATTATAAGTACATGCAAAGTTTGTAAATTCAAGTGTAACATAAAACTTACTCTCTTGCAATATTGTTTGACAACATTAAAATTTAATAGGAATGTTTTCTGTACACAAGTTTCAAAATTATATCACTGACTGGCAAATAAATTATTGTCTGACAACATTAAAGCATAATAGGAACAATTTTTCTGCCCCCACTTTTCTTATTTTGAACGTATTGCATGTGGAAATTTAGGAATTTACAGTGAGATATTATTATATACAAACCTCCATTTGCTCAATTTGTCGGAGGTGTGTATTTTTGTTCGCAGACAGAAGATTCCGTGCTTCATCTAGTTGTGTCCTTATTGTCAGACACTCATTATACAGCACTGAAAACTGTGACTGAAGGCATTTGTACTCAGTTGTCTCCACTATCACGTTCTCAGGAATGTGTTGAAGCTAGCAAAAAGAAAGGGAACTATTACAATCAAAATAAAAACTTAAACGTCAGTGGAGATGTTCAAAATAGTCAATATCAAACCATTCAACAAATTCATAACTGGTATGAAACAAGGGGAGGGGACACAATCAAGGTCAGCTAGGAAATTGACTTGGAATATAACCTACAGAATTGTTCTGAAAAGGGGCAAGGCATAAGCATATGTGTCATGCGTTAGGCTGAGTTGTTGACGATGAAGTGGCAAGGTGATGATTATTAGCTTTTTCATGCTATTGTATGTCATGGGCACCTCTATGCCCGATAGCGAAATCACATTACACAATTTGCAAAACACAGTTTTCTCCTTTATTAGAGAGTTTCACAAATGTAAACAAGACTGCACAATTGTCCTTCCAGTTCTGTTTTACTGTCTTCCATACCTGCCAACCCCTGGCAAGGCAAAAGTATAATCCAAATGGACAAAAAGACTAATCTGTGCAGAAAAAGAGTAATCCACATACATGATAAAATTCAATGAGCATATGCCCAAAATGATTTATTTACCCCTTTGGTCCTTTAACATCAGTAACTGCTTCGAGTTTTCATATGTAGCACTTAAAGCTTCAAAATGCAAGTCTCTCATATTGCATTTCAAAACACTTTGTATCAACTGAGATTATGAATATTTTGCACACAAGTAGGGCACTAAGTCCTGGGTTACTGAGCCTGGACATGAATTCGGTTTTATTTTTGTTAACAATACTGAACAATCTCTCTCAGTCAGCATTAGAATGGTAAAGAACCAATATTCCTTTCATAACCTGACTAATAAGAGAAAATTTATATCTTCCAGTTATTGGGTTTTTTTTAGCTGGGAAATAAGGTGCCATTGCAAATCAACTATGTGCACAGACAGTAAACTGTCAGGAAAAATGCCAACTTGATACTTCTGAAGGTCTCCTAATTTATCAGCAGCATTTCCTGCAGCAAAGTGCATCAAATGACAGGGACAACCTGATATGTACATTGATGGAAACGTTTTTCAAAATATAGAATGCAACTCCTTTATGAATTACAATTATCACTGATGCTTTATCAGCTAAAACCGGCATACTTATGTTTATTCAAAGCATTATCAAGCAAATCAAAAATGTTTTCTCCAATGGAATCGACTTTTAATTCTGGTAACAAAAGAATAGCACTCTGATTTTTCATTGTCATTTTCTTAAACAGACTGAGTCAAACTTTTTGTCACTATAATCACTACTCTTGTCTGTGGCAATACCAAATGGCCCAATTTTCATGGCCTCTACAATTTTTAGTGATTGAGTATCTTCTAAATAACTAACAGTATTAAACAATTTTCTTCTAGCACATGCATATTTTTGGCAAATTTGGAATCAGGAAACAAGCGTTTGAACAAAGGACAAACGTAGTCTTCTACAGCTATTGGTAGTACGTGTTCTATTAAGAACTCGGTAAATAACGACTCTGCATTTATAAAATTTGTGTACGCAATTGAGTTCTGCTGTAAAGAAAAAGAAGTAACCTTAGTTTTGGAATTAGTAAAAGGTTCCTTTGCTTTACTACCAAGACCAATATTATAATCCTGTCCACACAGCCTACAATGGGAATGAAACTGCCCTAGAATGTTATGCTGTATTATGTAATTCATGTATTCATCTCTGAATTTATTTTTTAATCTTTTTCCAATCTATCAGTGAAATTATTTGAAAAACATTTTTGATCCTAACACACACATCAACTAGAATCTGATGACTTTTAGCACCAAATACCTCCAGACTGGTTCTGTACCATATAAAAAAAGAACGAAGAATCTGCGAGCAATCATTACAAATTAGCAAACCAGTGTGTTCTCTCCTAACTAAGCCATACAGCTGCTATAAATAAAATCCTAGGTCAAGTAGAGTCCAGCATGTTCTTGGAATATGGCAGCTATAATATACAGAACATAACACAGTTATGAAAGTGAATGACAGTCTATGGACAAAAGGACTCTTAGTAAGGTAGCAGCAGTCTTTTCAAGAATACAGTCTGTGGGATTATTGTAGCAACCCCAGTCAGCACCTATTTCCTACAGGTAAACTGGGTGAAAATCGGCTTTTTCTTATACTGTGTGCACTAAATTTGCATTAAAATCAATATTGATAAAAACATTTTTATGAAATAAACTTTATTTAAAAGGCCTTTGAATTATCTACAAATACATATAAATTCATTAATATATACATGTTGTTATTTAACCATATGGCCATGTAATCATCGATCAGTTGACAAAATTGTTGGCTTTCAGTTAAGTGCCATTTTCTGTGCGCGCAAGTTGATACCTGTGTGTTTGTTTTGCAAATGCAGGTCATTAGATCCTCATGAATATTAATGAGAATTTGAACTATGAATGGCGAATGAATAACGTTTCCAATGGTGTTTTGAAAATTTGCATATGATGACCCTGTGCTGAGAAAATAGTCCCTAAAGTCTCGCTAATTTTGTTCAACTCACGAACATTATATTTACATTTTCAATATACTATTAGAAAGTACACATTCTAAGCTTTCTTTTGATACCAAATTTGTTTTTCGGAACATATATTTAAGTACCCGCATTTAATTTCGAAAGTACGGAATTTACAAGTTGACCTGTATAAGACATGCGCTAGGTCGCCATATTGGATCCACGAGGATAAACATTAATATTCAATGTGAATAATCGGCGATCACAAGACAAATGCTATGATATATATACACTGTTCGAGTGTTATGTATCGGGAAGTAATTATTTTGTATTTCTTAAATATTTTTGTGAAATATAGCATAAATTGTATCACATAAATGATCGTCCTGATGTTGACGTATATGTAGATTTAACAGGTTTACTCTTGAATTATTTTACGCTTTTTTTCTTCTTCAAAACTTTTATCTAAATACAAATTAATGTCAAATTGTATGCAAATGATTTTTTAACATTTAAAAACAAAATTGCATATCTGTAAATGAAATTTAAACAAATTACTTGGAAATATAGGTAGAACAAATAGAGAATGAAAACATTTTACAGATCTACATTTCATACCATGATAAAGTACTGCACAGTAATTTTATATGATGAACCACAGGAGTCTGCAGTTTTATCAATAAAGCACGACGAAATTTCTAACAACATGAAATCACCTTTACGTTATTTAATAAATATTTAATAATACTGTAAAGGTAATTTCATGTCAGAAATTTTGTCTTGCTTTATTGATAAAACTGCAGGCTCCTGTGGATGACCTATATATCTTTTTAAATATATATAGTTTTTTTAACTGTTCCTAAAACATTTTTTTGTTCATTTTCAATGCAGAAATATGAGATTATCCTGGACCTTACTGCCAACATGCAGGCATCAGTGTTGATACAATATCATTAAAATCTTGTAGAATTATTCACAGACAGTCAAATGGAATTGTGATATAAATTTTCAAATTGTATAAGAAAAATAATTGTACATTTGCTGAATTTTGCTGATTCTAGACATCAGTGGACATTCTCAGAGCATAGAAAATTTGATGAACTGTTTACAATGTATGCCAATGTTTTCTTCTAAATTAAATGATGTGTTAACAAATATCTTGTCCAGTATCTCAATTGTCTGGTAGAAGAAATTTTTTTTAAACACCTCATATTCTTTTCTATACTGAAATCATGTGGACATTGTTTAATTTACTGCAGATATTTGAATTCTACAAGCAAAATTCTATAAGACTGCCAAGTTTCATGGAGATATCTTGCTTAGATCAAAAGTTATGATATAAATACTTATTTTATTAAATGTGTCAGGTCCATGACTCAGAAGAATTAAACATACATTTATATAAGGCAAAAATTCACCGAAAAGCCAGTTTTTGCCAGTATTCAAATAGTCATAACTTTTTAACTAATCATCATATTTAAAAACTTAAAACTGTTCTGAAAAGGTCTGAATGAGCTCTATAAGAATCAACCATTAAAATGCAAATATATTGACTTTGTAATTTTGACTGGGGTTGCTAATTATTGGGATGTTAATAAAGATGAAAAAACTAATAATTCAATTTTTGGGAGCAGGGTATACTGAGTATATGTGTAATCTGTTTACATTTACATGTAATATATAATTTAGTGAACAAAAGCCTAATGATTACACAAAAAGTGTAATGGTTGACATATATGTCTTCCTGGAGAAAATTCTGAATATTCTGCTTTCCTTTTTGATATGATTAGAAGTTAGCTATTATGAAGATGAGATACAGTGATAGCAGCAACTGTTTATGAAATCCAATATTGTGGATAAAGATAGGCATGGTAGACTCGATTTCCAATGAACCAATCATATTATAGAACTCTATTCCTATATGCTTGCAATACATTTCTATCAGAATGGAATCAAGTGCCTGTTCTAAACAGAAAATTGCAAGGAAATATTAAATGATATTTTTTTTGCTTAAAAGCATATTTTTTTGCAAGAAAAACACAACCATATTCAAGTCCAAAATATGGGAAAAATTGGACACTTGGCATCATTTTCATTGTGAAGTAACAAAACATCATAAGAAGTCATTTACAATGTTTCCCCACTTATACAGTCACCTATATTTTCTACACTCTGAAAGAGGTCTTATAAGTGAGGTAGCCTGAATTTTCAGATGGGTACTATATTTGTGAAAAGTATATGAAGAAATAAGGCTACATGTAACTTCAAAGAATTTAATATATTAATATATTCATTTTTAAAAGTAAAATAAATTATTGAAAGGTTCTTCTTGTCTTAAGAACAGATTTATTTCAAGTGAACATACATTAATAATTCTTGATTCTTACGCATGAAATCAGAATGGTATGTTGCTGGCATGGGCATTGAAAAACCTTTAAAAAACATTATCATCAAAATCCTGGTACAAACATCACTTGGCACTTAAAAATCATTTTCTTTTTATTTACTCCATTTTCTCACTATTGCAGAATATTTTCCACATTTGTTACAATGCTGTTTATCTGAGTCTTTCCAACATCAAATATTTCAGATGCTGAACTCTTCCCATAGTCAATGAGAAAAATAACCGTTACTTATTCTTCTATGTATGAATTTTCAATTTACATGATGACATGTTAAGCTTTTGTGTTGATTTATTAATCATCCATTCATTTTACTGACATAAGCATCATTGGCACACTATGTTATTTGCTCCATTAACTCATTGACACAAGCACCATCAGTATCAATATAATTATAAAATTTCCCTTAAAAAAAAATTCTTACATCCAGTTTGAGTTGCTCAATTTGTTTGAGTGCCTCTTGGTGTTCTTTGTTCAGTTTCTCAAGCTCTACCATTCTGTTGGTGGCTAGTTCTCTCTGTTCTTCCAGGTCTGCCAAGATCTCCTCAAACTGTAATAACATTTAAATGTCATTGTAAGCTAAATTGATAAATGAAATAAGCTTATAATCTCCAAACTTTTTCAAAGAAACAAGATTCTTAGAGTCTGTCAGTCTAAGGGTGTGCAGTACTTCATAATTTGTTTTTTCAAGTTTACTGGTCTATGGCATAAGTGAATGGCAGATTTGTAATCTAAAGTTTCAGTTAGCTTTACTTTGGAACAGTCTGAACTATAATCTTCTACATTGCGACTTGTCCACTCGATGAAGCAGTTTTTTGATGATGTAACTGCCAGAGAAAATCTTGAACTTGCTAAAAAGAATAGAGTTTGGGGCCCGAGTGGCCTAAAGCGCTGTCCGTTATGGATCACTGCCATCTCACTTCTGTCTGTGTGTGTTCGAGTCTAGGATTCTGCAAATGTGGATATGTGAGAAAGCTTGCCAGTAGCTTCGCATGAGTCGGTGGTTCTTTCCGGTGATTTCCTGGTTTCTTCTCCACCATTAATACTGGCCGCAATGAATAGTCTATAGAGTGCTGAAAAATGGCATTCAGCCCAACAATAACAACAACAGTTTGTATATTAAAGTTTTGATCCTATATTTCACCTGATAACCTGTTTTGTTAAATTTTAGACATTTTACGAAATTATAACATTTTACATTTTGTCTTTCATCTTCTAAGAGAAAATATATTACTTTTAGTTTAGTTAATCAGATTTGACTTACCAATAATGTTTAACATTTTTAACCTCTAAATTTTCAATCTTTACACTTCTACAAACTTCCCAGAATCAAATAGCCATGTATGTCCTGATGTGTCAATAAAATGTAAATCCAGAGTTAATTTTAGAATGTGCCATTGCACCACAGACCCTTCACTTTCATCTTTGGGGGTAAGAAACTTGCTCTATGGGACCCAAAGGGTACACAAGACAGACCCCCGTGAATATTAAGTTAAAAGTATGTTGCAGCTGATTTTGGACTTACTGAATCTAATGCACCCCAAACACTGGCTAACAAAATTATCTTAATAATTCTAATGTGACATATTCTAGAGGGAATTATATTCAAACATAAGGAATTTCAAATACGGTACAAAAGACAAAAGATAATTAAGGATGACAATGAGATACTTGTGTTCAAATTTTCACATACAAGAAACAGGATATTTTCAATCGAATGTGAGGGCTCTTTTTTATCCCTGGAATGAACACTGCCAATCACTGCATGTATATTAAGTATAGTCAACCTGAATAGCAGCTGAATTTCTCTGCTCACAAGTTTAATATATTAGAAGGAGCCTGCAGAGTGGGTATTAGTCTCAATTTCATCATCAAAATGTCCACAGACTGAGGATTTATGTCCCAAATACTAACAGTGGTCATTATACATTTCTAATAATGAAGGTTGCAATATGTCTTAAGCACAAAACATATGCTTAATTGCATACTGCTTTATTTCGATGTAGTTCTATCAATGAACAATAAGCATAAAGTAATAATTAAACCAGATGCAGATTTTAATCACCCTAAATAGCTGATTAAAATAAAGATTCAGATCACCCTAAATAGGTTAAAATGTAGATTTTGTTCACCCTGAATAACAGATTAAGATGTAGATTTAGATCACACTAAACAGCACAATTAAGGTGCTGTTTAAGACTGATGATAAGAAGAATATTTTGATCACCATAAATAACAGATTAAGATGTAGATTTTGATCATACTAAATAACATAATTAAGATGCCGTTTAAGACTGTCTTCTATACCACTGCTACATATTCTGAATGAGTACAAATGGATCAGCTGTTACAATACACCATAATGTAGCCCACTGCCTGTTATTACATGCACACTGTCCATTACATAGCCCATTTTCCATGCAGCCCAGTGCCAATCATTTAGAACAGTGCAAGTCTATTTGTACCACAATAAAAGGACAATTATTTTTCATAATGAAATCAGCCATAGATTTATACAATTTTTAATTTTAAATATGATTTATTTATGTACTGTCTTTTTGAACCATCTTTTAATGATGAATTGTCCTTTAAAATGTTCAAAGTGCTATGAGGTGGTGTTTAAATGTATCCTGTACCATCATCATCAAATCCTTAGCCCAAAAGGTCGCTGGCAGAGGCACCTCAGCTGACTTTACATCCAATTCTCTCCATCTTTCCCTGTTCTCTACTGCCCTTTGGGAATCTCCAAATCCCATGCCTGTCCACTCCTTAATGGTATCTTCCCACTTCTTTTTCTGTCTGCCTATTCTTCTGTACCCTTGCACTATGCCTTGCAAGTTTTTTTTTGTCAGTCCAGATGATCTTGAGAAATGACCATACCACTTCAGTTTACGCATTTTTTTTACAGTGGTCAAGAGATTTTGATAGGATTCAATGGCTCAATGGATCCTGTTGTGGACTTCTTCATTAGTTATATGGTCAATGTATGAGATGCCCATTTTGAAGATTTGATTCCTTCTTTGTAGATCTAATGTGAGCGTCCATGTTTCACAAACATACAGGAAGATGGATATGACAATCGAGCACATCAGCCTTATTTTGGAACCAAAAGCAATGTTGGTATTTTTCCATATTGGTATCAACCTTTTTACTTTTACTGTTGTCTGGGCAATCACGCAAAGCAGTTCTGTTTTGGCTGAACAACATCATAACTTTCCACACAATAGAAAGCTTGATGTTCTGCATCTCCTTTGTTGATAGTTGGCCAATTTGTCTTTCACTTTCCGACAGAAATACAGACCAGTTAATCATTAAAACCCAGCAGCTATACCAGTACATTGATGTGTAATTGCCTATTTTTCCACAATAGTAGCATGATGTAGTTTTGTAAAATGGGGTGTAAGGCATACCTGTCAACTTTTTAAAAGTCAAGTAGGGAGACTGAATAAATATAGAGAGATTCGTACCTAAAATCGGGAGGTTTCTGGGTAACATTTTTTAAGCCTTAATTTCACTAACTATCGATTGATCTTCCTAGTCCAATATGTGTGAAATTCACAAAAAGACTTGCCGTTTCTCCCTGTGATTCACCTATTTTCCCCAAGAAATGCCCCATTTTCATATTCTGGTCACCTGTAGCCAAACTGCACAATAGCTAAAGGTCAGTCTTAAATAAACAAGAAAGAAACCCAGCACAACTAATTAAAATTAATCCTTGTTGATGCAACTATTTTGTGAAATGACTGGCCCTCCATCATTATTCAAAGAAACCATGTTATACACTACTGTATTATGCAAGCACCAGTAATTGATTGGCAAATAAAGGATTCACAATTTTGGTGAACAAAAGGTACCTAAATAGACATTTTCACTGTACTGTACATGTGGCAATTATTTTCCCTTCATTTTATATCCAACCTCATTTCCTTATTGTCAACTCATAAAGCATTTAGTATTGCTTATTATAGTGTTGAGTAAACCAATATGATAATCGTAATTGTAAGAGACTCTTTCTTTTCAGATGCTTGCAAAATGCAAAGATTAGCAAAACTCCTGGGCAAATGGTAAGCTGTATAGGATTTCCAATCTACTACCATCAAACTAAATTATTTGTTCTGTTTACTGCTTACAAATATCAACCATACCATACTCTGTAGGTGCAAACTTAATTAAGAACATATAGTTATAATTACATGATTGTGCTGTTAAATTGTAGAGTTAATACATTGTTTTAAAAATATGATTATTTTTTCTGTTTCTATATAAAATCCTTTTGTAGTATTTGTAAATGATGGCAAACAAGAAAACCATGTCCTTCTTTACTTTAAATAATAAACCCATCATATGTATAAATTGAAGGGTTTTGGGGGATTGGGGCTGAGGTTGTGGATTACAACAGTTTTTCAGTTACATAAAACTGATAAGCCATAAAAAGCAGCTTTCATTTAACAAAGTTGTAGAACAAAAAATTACACATTAAAAAAAATGCAATATTTTATCAGATCAAAGGATAAAAGGTTTTAAAAGTGATCACTCCAGTACATTTATTAACATTTTAAACTCATGAGCAAAGACAAACTTCATAACAAACAAAAAGTAAAATTTGCATTTAATAACCGATTATAATCTATCATCAGTTGGTTAAGTGGAATTGATTATTGATTATGAAATTATGACAGATTCCCATCACTAGCTTACTAAAAAACAAATGAATTCTGAATGAGGTTTTTTAGGGCACATATGCTGTGTGGTATGCATTTTCATTCCTTTTTTTAATTTAATGTTGGTAATTAACATTGGTATATATAGGGTATAAAAATGATGAGTTCATTTGCGCAAGTTTCTTTGGTGGGAATGGCGTTACAGCATTCATAGTGATAATTGTTGGGACTGAAATTAATTGTCAACGATTTTATTGCTGTGGTTTATATTTTTATTCTATTTAGTGAAGAATCAAATGCTTTCTAGTAAAGTAATTATTTTGTCACAACAATAATTCACAGGTGATACAGCAGAACATGTAGGATTTTTCTTTTTCTTAGGAGAAATGAAAATCGAAGACATAATATAATAATCAGGAGTTCTCTACAAAAATCGGAAGATGTTGCACAACCGGGAGGCAGGCATGGAGTGACCCCAAAAATTAGGAGTTTTTTACCCTCCCAGTGTGAAAATTGACAGGTATGGTGTGAGGCTGCTTACATCAAAGCAAACTACAACGTTTATGGCATTGGCATAATTTTTTATGCATTATTTCTGAAACTTCATTATTGTCTTTTGGAGATATCATTAGGGTTTAGAGCAGTGGTGCCCATGATTTGATTCCAAGAGATGTACTTCATTCAGAAGAATGTACTTCATTTAGTGTGTGTTCAGACCTACAATGTACATGCGGTGGCACCATTATGTAAATGTGTTCAGCAGCCTAATTGTGAGGTTTGAATCAAACCATGTAGATTGTTATGTAGTCATAATGGGATTGCATTTTAATGAGTTTTACAGTTTCAAGGCAAAAAAAAACGTAATTACTGGTGCTTTGATACAAAATATCTAATGCAATAACGGATAAACAAAACAATAATTGAGTCAAAAAGGAGAGGTAGTGTTATAGCAGCTTGCAATTGCTAAATTTTTGTCATCGTTCAATCAAATATTACACAAATCTAAATAAAATAAATTACTTTTTAAACAAATTTATACCATTTCTTTTTAATAATCATACATGAGATAAGTATACATGTAATTTTTTTAAAGATAGGTTTGCCAAAATAAATGAATTTGGAACTTACCTCATGCATCTTATGATGTCTCAAAGTTATGGGTCGACTTATACCTGGGTCATGCACTTTTCAGTGTTGATACCCATTTAGTTTGTGGGGCCAGGTTTTGTGTAAATGGACTTAAACGCAAGTATACACATTAGCTTCTCTCCACTGACATTTATTTCTGCACTGATGCCAATGGTGTTGTCATCAGTTTGATTTTCTTTTGCTCTAATCTTAATACTGTAACCGTGTAGGTTGTGTCGAGGCTCTTAACCAAGCCAGAAAGTTCTTTTTCATCTCCTGCTAAGCCATCAATATAACCTGCAAAGCTAACATTGGTGATTGTTCTTCATCTGATGCTGACAGTGTCATGCTCCATGATCCTTTCCAGGAAAATGTTGAATAGTGTAGGTGACAGTGCACATCCCTGTTGTTCAAAACCAATTTCCTTTGCTGCCATTGATGAGACATCACTGGTAGTTTTGTCATAGAAGTGCAGGTTTGAGCTGATTTACATCCTCATAGTTGCTTATAAGGCTGCATGCCATACCCTATCAAAGACATTTTTGAAAGCTATAAAGGCATGGTATAGATTCTGCTAATGCTGAAGGTATTTTTTGCAAAGGAGTCTGAGATAGAAGATTTGTTCTGTGGTGCTCCTTCCTGGTCAGAAGTCTGCCTGCTCTTCACAAGAATTTTCTCTGCATAAGGCTTTAGCCTGTTGAGAATTATCTTCAGCATGACTGTTCTCGGGTGACTGATCAAACTAATGGTTTTGTAGTGCTGGCATAGCTGTAGGTTTCCTTTCTTGGGGAGCATGATGACCGAGGATTGAGTCCATGTGGTGGGCCATTCTCCTGTCTGCCATATCTTGTTTCAGATTGTTGCTAGGACTGTGACTATATCTTCCCCATCTGCTTGAATAACAAGCTCTACTGGTATATTGTTAATGCACACTGACTTTCCTTTTTTTTAGTGACCTAACTGCAATTTCTACTTCTTCACAGAAAATGGGGGTTATTATCTATTTCTTCAGCCTGAGGGCAATTTTGTACTGCTTGATCTCCTTGGGTCTTATGATACAATTCTGAGCAGTATTCTGCCCATCGCTTGAGGAGCTCTTGATCTTCTGCGAGGCATTTGCTGGATTTGTCTTGGATGGTGGTAGATTTCCTTGTTTATGGGTTGAATTCTTTCATCAGTTAATATGCTATTTTGCTGTCATTTCTACTCAGAATGTCTTCAAATTTGCAGCATTGTCTTTCTATCCAGGATTCCTTTGCCTTATTCATGCCTTTCCTGGTCAAGTTGATTAACTCTGTATTTTCTAGCTCCTTCAAGGTACCCTCAGGTGTTGTTTAATTCTGTCCTGTATAATGTACAAGGTACCCTGAGGTGGCATTTAACTGTGTCCATAAGGTGGTGTTAAATGTGTTATGTACAAAGTACCCAGAGGTGGTTTTTAACTGTGTCATGCACAATGTGTCCTGGGGTGGTATTAAACTGTGTCCTGTACAACATACAAGTTGCCATGAGATGGTGTTTAACAGTGTCCAGTACAATGTGCAAAGTGCCCAAAGATGTTGTTTAACTGTGCATGTGTCCCAAGGTGGTGTTTAACTGTGTCAAGCATATGTTGCCATGAGGTGATAATAAACTTTGTTCTGTACAATGTGCCCTGAGGTGGTGTTTAATTGGGTGATGTGTCTCCTGAGATGGTGTTTAGCTGTGTCCTGTACAATGTGCAAGCAACATTCCTTCTAACATATTTCCTGTGTATGTGTGTAATTTTTTAAACTTTTGCATGGCATATGTATTTGGCACCAAAATTTGTATGCAGAACTTTTAAACTGCTGTGCGGCATTTTCTAATGAGCTGCATTGCCATGCAACTTAGAGGGAACATTGTGTGCGAAATACCTGGAGTTGGTGTTTGCGTTTTCTACACTGTACCCCGTGGTACTACAAACTATGCAATGTTCTCTGCTGTGGTCTTTAACTTTGTCTCTGGGGTGGAGTTTAAACTGTGTGTTCTAAAATGTGCAACAAGGTAGTGTTTAACTGTGTCCTGCACCAAGTGCAATGCAACCTGAGGTGGTGTTTAATAGTTTCCTGTAAGACATGCAAGGTACTCTCTGGTGGTAATTAATGGGCAGTTAGAATTGTGGAGGCCTGATGTGTATATATGCATGTTAGTGAAATATGTCATTATTGTTTTTGACAACATATATTACATATTTCACTGACACATCAATATTAACATTTTATGAATTATAACACTAATAAATTTCTTTATTTTCAACTAATTAACCCAAAAGTAACGATATTAGGATCACACTTGAAATTGACAAAAATCGCAATGGATTTATAGTCCAAAAATTCATCCCTGTTGGTTTGTAACCCCCTACCGATTCCAATAACAGAAGCATTTAATTTGATAAAAAGTGCAAGGAACTTAGTCAATTCATTCATTGATTTATATTTTCTAACCTGAATGTGAGAAGAATTGCCATAACACCGTCATCGCCTGCGCATTTCATGCTTAACGGAAGTTTTCAATGTAATAGACTGACATGCTTGAAAACCATTTAGAGTTTCTGAACCAGTCCATTTTCAGCAAAGGGGCGCACGCACAACTAAATACGTACATACATTTCGTCTGCTTTTAATACTTACATTGTTGAATCAAGCAAAGGAAAAGAATGACAAAAAATTTGCCTTTCACATGGATTTAACAAGCGGTTTCATTAATATGTTCACGTGTGCAAAGGAATGTAATTCCAAAGTCAACATTATTGCAATTTACGGAATTATCTGGCAATTACCGAATAGGATCAATTACGTCATTATGTTGTTGGATGGAAATAAACTACCCTGTAGTGTACGGAATATGGCACTGTGTTAGTATGTAAAGTCTGTTAAGCATGAAAGGTGCAAGGGGATGCAAGTATTAGTGCCATTCTGGTGACAGGTTAGAAATTATAAATCAATGATTCAATTGACTTAGTTCTGTGCACTTTTTATCACATTTAACTTTTTAGTTATTGAAATTGGTAGGGGGCTACAAACCGACGGGGTTGTATTTTCGGACTATAGTTTTTTCTTGAAGCCTTCTACTGGCAACCTGAAAATCTTCTAAATCCTTTTCTTCAACCATCCAAATTTCAACAAATTTAGTCAAAAAGATAACATTAATTCTTCCAATGTCATTTAATAAAGGTATACATAAATAGATGCCAGTAGTTAATTACTCTGTGCCTTTGAATGTGGCTTATCACCTTTAATCGGGTCTTCAAATTTTTTCAGTATTTAGTTCACCACTGGGCAAGACAACTGCATTTTCCACTCACCCATTAAAAGTTTTACAGCTACTATATAACTCTCTAAGTACACAGATCTTGTTGTTTTATAGAAAAATGAGAAACATTTCAGTTTTTACATCAAATCTAACATAACAACTAGTTAGCAATTAAGCTCAATGTGTAAAACAAATAAATACCTGAATCAAGGATCTAAATGAAGATTCCAATTGTAATTCTGGTACTTAAAACATTTACATCAGTTAACATTTTGTCTCATCCTATTCAAACTAACCCGATGTCTTGAGACGCCTGTAATGCTTTTGCCACCTTCCAGCTGAATCACATTCTTGTCCTCATAGTAATTAAGCTTTTGCTGAGCTTCGGCTAAGTGGCGATCTAATTTCTCTGCACGTTGTTCAGCCTTTTCATAGTTGTACTCCAGATCATCGATTTTATTTGTCAACTCTGCAATCTCAGTCTCAGCTGCTGTGAGTTTGTCTTGGAGCTCAACAACCTAAACAAAAGCTATAATGTACAATCTACAAGCATATTTAATCTAGTGTGAAAACGGAACATGCAATGATGTTCTTTGATGATGTTCTTTTGGTTGTCTGAAATTTCAGGAACACAAAAACACACTGCAGCTTGTCTCTCAGTATGTAAAATATTCACCATATGATTATTGTATTTGTACTCCACTTTTGAAATCTGGTATATATGTGCCACTAAAGTAAAATAATAAATCTGGAACATTGTCTCATTAGTGAGTAAATCTCTAAGCATCCTAGAGAATAAATAAAGTTTTATTAAATTTGGATGTTTGTTTTTTTTACATATAAACTTTTTACGGCTCTAAATACAAATAAGTTTACACTTACTAATATAGTGTTCTCATTCCAAATACAATTAAATTTAAATTTATACCTACCCATTTTAGTGACTGCATGTTCCAAATACAATTAAATTAAAAACCTTCCCACTTTAAGGGTGTGCTCATTCCACATACAATGTGATTCTTACCTACCATCTTGATGGGTGTACTCATATCAACTAAAGTTCAATTCACATATTCACACCTACTTACTTTAAGGGTGTGCTCATGATGCCTCTGATGCAGTTCTGTCACCATGCTGTGAAGACGTCGATTCTCCTGCTGTAATTCTGCCAACTCATTTTTGACTGTTGAGATCAATACTGGACTCTGTGGTTTTGGGACCTTTACTTCCTCCTTCACCTCTCCTGCATTTTGAGGCTCCTCCTTTATCTCCTGTTTGATGACAGGTGGGGGGGATTTTCCTGACCCATGCTGAATAGGTGGTTCTTCAAGTTTTGCATTCGTGTTGTCCGATTCTGCACCTGTACAAATAATACCAGGTAATAGGTCATTTTTACTGCAGCAAATGTTTCTGAAATAGCAAGGAAAAATGAAATATTCATTTTATGTCTATCTTGCATGGGTTAATGGATCATGTATTATTGAATTATGTCAAGTGTAAATATGCATTATTGATTTATATCAAGTGTAAATGCCTATATGTTAATTTTTATAAAGTATTATTGATTTATGATATGCGTAAATGTGTATTTTTGATTTATGTCAAGTGTTAATGTGTACATGCTAATTTTTATCAAGTATGATTGATTAACATCAAGTGTAAATGTGTATTATTGATTTATGTCAAGTGTAAATGTGTACATGCTAATTTTTTCCACTAAGTATACAAGTCAAATTTAAAACATTAAAACAAGCTTCTCATATTGAAAACTAAATGGAACTGACGATTGCTCTGATGATTGCTAACATTTATTGCTCTGAATATTAACTGCATTTGACTCCAACAAAAATCTGTAAACCTTGAGCTGCCTTACTGTATGTAACAGGAATATTAACTGCATTTTCTTCCAACAAAAATCTGTAAACCTTTGGCTGCCTTACAGTATGTAACAGGAATATTAACTGCATTTGCCTCCAACTTAAATCTGGAAAACTTGGACTGCCTTACTCGAAGAAATATAAATGAAATCTGGTAACCTTGGACTGCCTAACTGGATGTAGTAATGGTATCAATTAGCAGCTCCGTTCCAGCAATAATAACTAATTCTTGAAAGGCAGGTACAATTTTAGCTATTTGCCCACAATGTCATGAAAATACAAGGTCAAGTCTAAATTTTAGTGCAACTTCATTAAAATTTAAATTCAAACAACTTTTAGCATTACAAGTAATGACATAACATGTTCATACAACACCTAACACAAGATTTTTCCTCCTGACCATGGGAGTCCATAGCATTCTGGCTTTTTACTAGTGCAAAAAAAATGTTAATTGAAAAACATAACTCTGCTCTGTAAACTCACTTGGCTCTTTTTTTATTTCTGACTTCTCTTCCTTGTCATCTTCTTTTGTTACCTCTGTTTTGACATCAGATTCTAATTTGACATCAAAGTTTGGTTCAAGTGGTTCTTGCTTGATTTCGGACTCTGTTTTAATATTTATTGTGTCCTCTTCCTCTCTATCAACTTTTTCCTGAACAGCTTTGTTCAACAATTCATTACGCTGCAGCAGCCGGTCAAAGGCCTTTAACAACTTTCCTATAGCACGCTTGGAGAATTCAACTCTCTGTCCCAACCTCTGTTCAAGTTCTTGTTTGTCCCATGTTGATAATAGAGTTAAGAAAGAGATAGTCTCAATGCTGTCATCTGTAAGGAAAAAGAAGTAATTCTGATATACAATGCTGCATGTTAAATAAATCAAGTATACATAAATATAATTGTTGCATTCAAACTGATTTGATTAAATGAATCCACACCTGATTTAAAAGCCAATATGGCACCAAGTCAACAACACAAGGCAATTCGCCAACAGGCAGAACTCAACAATATGGGTGAATTTTGTTGGCAAAACATGTAAAACTGGACAGTCTGGATGTATTTGAGAGCTGGACAAACTTGGTGGATTTTGGTGGAAAGAGAATAATTATAATTAATTTAGCCACAAAGATCAAAATTATTATATCAGCTTCAAAATGATTTTGGAAGAGAGTGCAGCTTTAAATAAATGACTCATTGTAATTCAGACATATTCACCATTAAGAACTTTGTTTTGTCTTATAGTTTTCTCTATTGTAAAGCAGCCTTAAATGTCAATTTTAGATATTTGAAATGCATAAAAAATACATTAAAATCAGACACTTAAATCATAATGGATTGACATCATTTGCATAAACCTGAAAAGGTTTTGATCATTTCTACTAAGTTTGGATGAAGTTGGTCTTGAAGGTTATGAGAAAAGTTTTGATAGCAATTGTTGCCAGGCAGTAGAATGATGCAAGACAATACATGACAAAGGGCCATTATCTATCCTGGACTCAGTGCCAACTATTCAAGCCAGAAATCATGTCAAATTAAACAAATCTGCATAACTGGACACAAGGCTATTTTGGGGCAGACTAAATTGTTGTGTTGATTGGTTGATGATATACAACAAAACTACCTAGTATAACTTTATTCAAATTCAAGCTGCCCCAGATTAAAAACAAAGGGAGGCAAATACTGCACATTTCTACATGAACATCTGGGAAGTACTAACATGAATTCTGCAGAATGATGTGTCATACTTTCTCTGCTGTCAACAATAACATCTAAATGGATTCTAACCAGAGCCAAAAGCCATTAAATGAAAAGTAAGTTGCTACTTTTTATACAAACAAGTTGCATTTCTGCAACATAAATACAGACCTCAAGTATCATAATGTGCAAGCAAGTAAGAATAATAGAGCTATACCACTCCCTTGATAACTCGCAGACATTGGGGTCCAGAAACATCGACCGCGATATAAGCGAGGGCGCGAGTCATTGAGGGACCTATAACAAACAACAAATATAACAATGGGATCGAAGCATAGGGAAAAGGGGTGGGTGGTGGCTTGGCATGTTGAATACTCAATTAATAATCAAGCTAAGATTAACAGTGGATAAATATCTTTTCATATTGGTGTACTTTGTTTAGTTTTTCCTCACAGAGTAACATTAATTTCAGGATAACTTACAGTATATTGAGGAAATCATCTAAACATTATTCCTCCTGGTTTCCATTTGCTTAGCACATGTACTTCACACGTTGTGTATTACGTCACTTATTTTTGTGGTGAATGGTATACATTTTAATTTTATTGCTTGATCCAAAGTAGACTTATTTTTTTTCCAAATACAAAAGATCGACATATTTCGAAAAAATAATGTTGATCGAACGATGTGTAGATTTTTATTGCGGTAAGAAGTAAAATGGAAGGAAAAATATTCACAAGGTTTAACCATTACCAACATGAATTTAATGGGTCTAAAAATTTCAAACGACATAAATTAGAAAACAATTACACTTGCGGTTTGTGACACGTTTGAGAAATATCCTTTCACATTTTGAAAAAAATGCAAATTTCACAATATGGATTCTATCTTTACAGGCAATACCATATTTTCCACCCTATAAGTCGCTCCTGCGTATAAGTCGCTCCTCCGCACTTACCATAATCACGTCTTTGTTACCGCCGGCCATTGCATGCGACTTGGTAATTTCCAACTTCGTGTAAGAAATATTATTCAATTGTTTAAGAGTTATATAAAAGTCAGTATTACAATAGACTTTGTCTTTGCCTTGAGTCATATTTGAATTGTTGAAAGTCCATGATCTGCAGCACGCTGTTCCACAATCCAATTTCGTAGATTCTCCTCGAGAACTGGCCAACTTGCTTTGCCACTACGATTTCCCTTCTTGGTCTTTTTTTTTTGTTGACCTTAACTCGTCTTCTTTTTTATACCAGTCATGCACAATCTTCTCGCTTACGTTAAATTTTCTTTCTGCTGCACGATTTCCGTTTTCTTTCACAAATGCTACGACGTTTAACTTAAATTCTGCATATTTTTTCTGGTTGTTGGGGCTATGATAAATGGCACGAATTTAATTTAAAACAAAACTTATTGACTTACGCTAATATAACAATTTTAAATCATACAACATTATTGTGAAATTATATTTTATTAATGCTCCATGGTATGAACGGTACGTATTTATATATCGGTCATTTCCACAACCCAAGCGAACTTCAAAGGCACTTTATACGCTACAGCGATTTTAATACATTAACGAAGACATTGCTGAATTCACCTAACAATTGAAACTGTTCACCAGCCTTCCAGTTATTCTTTTTTTTTTTATTAATTACTCCATGAAGCCAGTCTTAGCTTAATCCAGAGTTTAAAACTAGAGCAATCATCAGAGGAAATATTCATGCTATGTTATATTTTATAACAAGCCATTGCGAAACCAACCGAAAAAATTATTGTGTGTTTTTATAAACTACTATTAAAGGAAATTATGAAGCGCTAACAGAGGACTCGGAAATGCTTTACAGGGACATAATTCATTGTTTAAAATAACAAAATAATCCCAGTTCTGCATTCTGTATTTATTTGAGTACATCAAAAGAACGTGACGCAACAGCTGGGCAGCAAGTTCAAAGGACTTTGACTAGCAGCTTGGGTGGGAAAATGTGCCGAAATTTACAACCACTGAATTTAGAGACATAAAGATTCTAAGATGTACATGCCGAATAATAAAGGAAATACAATGGCAATCGTTATTTCAATATTTTTTCATTTATTAATAACAACAAATTTTAACACATATATAACTAAATATTATTTGACTATTTCATTTGATAATCTTATAGTCTAATACTTACGTTTACTTTATGTCAGTTTCCAGCAATTGGCTTGCCCGTATACCGGCAGATGCATTTCGCTAAAGCACAGCATCACTGCGCATCAGTCACAGTCATTAAAAAAAATATTTATCGTATAAATCGCTCCTGCATATAAGTCGCACGTCATTTTTAAGAAACAAAAAAAACTAAAAAAAGTAGCAACTTATACCCCAGAAAATATGGTAATCACTATTTTCGATGTTAAAAACGAACTATGTATCAAGGTTAAATTTGCCAATTTACAATTTCTTATCACAACTTTTTTCATGTTTAACACATTTTAAAATATATTTTCCTTGGAAAAAAATCGGGAGCCATATCGGACACCGCGTTCGTGAGTTATCCGGGCGTGAGTTATCGAGGGAGTGGTATATAAACTAAACCTTTCTCATCTTACTATTAATATGAACTAGAACATGATCTGGAAATACTGCACCTATATTTAACCAAATAATTGATTGGTAAAAGAATCTTATTTCCAGATTTCATTGTGTCATATAACTTACTCTGGTTTTCAGCCTCATCATCTGCTGTCTCAGCATCAAACCTCTGGAGAAGAACTCGAACATCTTCATCAAGCTGAAACAAGCATCATAGCATAAAGTAATCTCCTCTTAAACATACAATACAGCACCATAAAGCCTCTCTGTAAATCAGCCATATTCATTGGGAAATATGAGGGAATATATTTTGGTTGTTTTGAGTTTAATGCCATAAACTATACATGGCAGCCAGTAAACATGGTGATGGAAGAACCCAGGAAAGCACCAATAAGAAACACTGACCCTTATAGAATCTGCTGGCATGCTTCTCACATACCCACTAAGGCTGAGCCCAAGACTTGAACCAATGGAGACAGAGGTGAGATGGCAACAATTAGTAAAGGCCTCCCTCATTTTCAGTCATGTTCTTCAGCACAACTGTGGGATTACCACATAACCGATCATTTTCAATCATCATATTCTTCCACACGAGGGAATACTTTTTATGGGATCATCTTAATACAATCAGATAAAATCTTAGGAACTGTAAATCCATGCAGAATAAAACAGTATGCCCCTGTGACCACTTTGAATTTTGTGCTACATATAGTTGTTACCAATTCCTAGAAATTTGTCTAAATTGTGTATGGTAGTGTGTTCCAGGCAGATTTGTATACAATACAATTACTCATCTTGATGAACAGGTGAAAACAAACCATCATGTTGTTTTATGCCAATAGTTACATCACAATTACACAATTACATAAAAATGCAAAGATATGGTCTTTCTAAACAAGACTGCACAAATGTCCTTCCAGTTCTGTTCTCATTGCTGGAGAAAATTCTGAATTGTCTGCTTTCCTTTTCAACAAGACTAGCAGCTGAACATTACAATGATGTGAGATACACGGATAGCAGCAACTGCTTTGTACAATCCAATATAGTAGTAAAAGACTGGCATGGTAGCCTAGATTTAAATGAACCAATCATATTCCAGAACTTTATATTGCTATACACATGCAATACATTTACTCTCAGAATGGAACCAGGTGCCTGTTTTAAACAGAAAATTGCAAGGAAAGTTTTTAATTGAAATTTTTCTTTGACTAAAAAAACTGATGATTTTTAACAAGAAAAATGTACTCTTATTCAGGTCCAAAATATGAGACAAATGGGACACTTTGCAGCTGTGCACATGTCATGTGGGGAAAAAAAAATTCTACATTTACCTGATTCCAGTATCTGTTGACAATCATTAAAACTGTGTCATCTGTCCGTTGTCGGTTTTCCAGCTGCTCTATCCTTTTATGAAGTTCATCCTCATATCTCTTCCGCTGCTCAATGCGCTCGGCTAATTTTTTATTTTGAAACTGGAGAACTTTGAGATCAAGCTCCTCCTGCATGACATTAATGTGTCTTTGTATGAGAACAGCTAAAGATATGGATTATCATTATTTAACGACACAGGTGTTACAAATTGCTAAAATCACCAAAAGCAATTAAACCTTTTCTGCTAGTGACTAATTTAACAAATTTAGCAACTGAAAATTTTTCAATTTAAAATTTGGAGTATAGTCCTGTAGTCAGACAAATAGGGCCTGAGAGTTATTGTGAATTGCTAATGTATTTTCCAGGTTGTACATACGAAACTCTTTTCTTCTGGAAAGCACTTGTGAAAATACAATCATTAGAACTAATGTAGTATCACTAATATTCATGAGGTTCAAATTTTCATGGATTTTATTCCTACCCTGAAAATTTAAAGACCCAATGAAAAATTAGCCATCTATACTAATATGATTTTTGTGAAAAAAGTCCTCAAGATAAAAAAATACACAAAAAGAAATGAAAACTTTCTCTATTTGCTTGAAATTAATATAAACGACTTACAACCATGCTAAAGTATTTATAACTTAATGGCTCTTAGCAAAATCATCAAATGTGGCTGTATGGATATACAGACATTCAGTTTTTCAGGTGGACAACAAAACAATGTGCCTCCTGTTATTGCACTGAGGTTATTAAAGGTTTTATCATACACAAAAAAGTAAAATATTGAAAAGTATGTATGAATGAAGGCATGTATGTCCATATGTATATAGGTAAGTAGGTAGGTAGGTGTGTGTGTGTATGTATGTATGTATGTATGTATGTATGTATGTATGTATGTATGTATGTATGTATGTATGTATGTATGTATGTATGTATGTATGTATGTATGTATGTATGTATGTATGTATGTATGTATCTATGCATGCATGCATGCATGCATGCATGCATACATGTATGTATGTATGTACATACATACATACATATGTATGTGTGTATGTATAATGGCCCCTTTTATGCAATAAAGATGTTCAAAACAAAACCTGGAAGCATTTCAATGATTCATGTAGTATTGGTACTTTAAATTTTAATGTTATGCATTGACTTTCAAATGAAAAAAAAGAAGAAATTATTAAGTGTGCACAACCACAAACTATTGTATTGATGATACATTATCCAATCACTGATATAAACTAGTTAACCTCCAACTATTGTTAGCACTTATGCTAATGATGGTAAAACGTCCAATCATTGTGATATGAAGGTGACATCATACTTTTGTCTACACTGATGTTAGTTATGATGTATTATCCAGTCATTGTGATATGAAGGTTACATCAAGCTATTGTCTACACTGATGTTAGTTATGATGTATTATCCAGTCATTGTGATATGAAGGTTACATCAAGCTATTGTCTACACTGATGTTAGTTATGATGTATTATCCAGTCATTGTGATATGAAGGTTACATCAAGCTATTGTCTACATTGATGTTAGTTATGATGTATTATCCAGTCATTGTGATATGAAGGTTACATCAAGCTATTGTCTACATTGATGTTAGTTATGATGTATTATCCAGTCATTGTGATATGAAGGTTACATCAAGCTATTGTCTACACTGATGTTAGTTATGATGTATTATCCAGTCATTGTGATATCAAGAATGCCATTATGCTGTAATAGTAACCATGGCCTTGCAATTGTAAAGGCCTCAGACTGATTCAGGCTATGACCAATCAACTCAGCTGACTATAGTAGCCTGCTTATGGAGATTTCACCAAGTATCTCACTGGATATTTACAAAAGAGTAGCTCTAAAAGTTCAAGTACCTAAATGACATCCTGAGTTATACAAATCAAGTGAAGGCATCAATAGTTCTACAAATCAAAAAATGGCATCAGCAGTTACACAAATCAAGTGATCCCATCAACAGTTATACAAATCAGATGATGCCATCAACATATATACAAATCAAGTAATGCCATAAACAGTTACACAATCAAGTGATTCCAGTCTTGCCTGCTTTCACAGTCAAGACAGTAGCTTCTGACATCACTGAAAAAAATGGGTAAATATTGTACAACAATTATCCTACCAGTGAGTATATGGCCCCTAAATTAAGGGGCTGAAGGCTTGTAACAGCCTTCTTCTTGGGTGGGCCTGCTCCCTCAGCATCAGACTCAGCTGGCCTCTTTGAGGCCATAGCTTTATACTTATCATCAATTCTCAAAAAACTGGATCCTGCAAAGATATGCAAATGTTATTTCAAGACAAATGAAAAATATGAAGGTTTAACAAACCTTATAAGCCTTTTATATCATCCCTAACCCTATAAGCATTGGTCACTGAACAATGCCCAATTTGTTAACATTTTTTGACAAATTTTATTCAGTGGAATGAATGATGAATACTCAAAACCTCAATTAATCACTAGGATTCATGAGTAGAGCTGACAGAGCTGTCACTAATGTGCCTAGTGTTTCTCTTGATCATTTAAATAAACCTGCTTCTGACCACCATCTGCTAACTCTAGGTCTTAAACTATGTAAAAGAAAGAAGTAAAATTAGTTTAGGAAATTCAACAAATAATTATTTCGCAAAGTAAGAAAGTGAAAATTTTAAGAGACTCTTATAGCATTGTGAATTAAATCAGAAATATTCTATCGCAAGTCCAAAAGTATAGAATATTCCAATTCTTGGGTACCCTGATGTACAGATATTTGTTTTAATGTCCTGAAGTATCAAAATGATACAATCCAAAATGTCTTTGAATGAATTGTTAATCCCAAATTAGTGTTCTGTTGATTTGAATAATACACTACTCATTATATACTAAACTGCTCCCTCATTTTATACATCACTCCTCATTTTTGTACAACACTGCTCTCTCATTTCATATATCACTCATTTTATACTTAACTGCTCCCTCATTTTATACATCACTCCTCATTTTTGTACAACACTGCTCTCTCATTTCATATATCACTCATTTTATACTTAACTGCTCCCTCATTTTATACATCACTTTTATACAACACTGCTTCCTCATTTTATATATATCATTTTTATATTAAACTCCCTCATTGGACACTTTTTTGTAAAGAGCATGAAATTATGTTGATCACCGTAAACAAAACTCCTGTCAAACTTGCTTTACCTGCAATGGATTTGATAACGAAATTTATTCAGTGTATCGTCTGCTGTTTGGTGATTATAGGTCATATCCTGATAGTGACATGCAAGGTCAAGGTTGTAATTTGATTTCATGATAGCCATTATGGACCAAAAATGACACAATGCTGCTAATAAGCTTACTTATCCAACATAAATAGGGAAGTATTAATAGTTAAACTACTATTAAAATCAGTAATAATTCAATAATATTATTAATAATTGATTTATTTGTATAAATCTAGATTTCTCTGCCCACATTGCACATAATTCAGACAAAGTGATACATATTTTTTTACTACTGTAATTATCATGGATTTCAACTTAGCTGACATTAGTGTACTCAATTTAGTCATTAAATCCTTTATTTTGGTGAAAATGTTCAGCCAGTGCAAGCCTGGACATTACATCTTATCACCAAGTTGAAATTTGTGTTTATTATAATATGTGCATGCTACAATACATAATTTAGGTAAATACAGCAATAATATAGAGTTGTTCCCCCATGGCACGGTAATCTGGGTCAGCCGCCATATGCATTTTTTTTACATTAAAGTGATTAGATTGACTGATATCTTTACAGAAATAGAGGGATAATCAGAGAAACTTTACAATTTGTAACAATGCAGAAATAACAGTTCGGTTTTATTACGTACTGATAACAATATTATGTACCGCAATAAATCAGCGTCCCATTTTTATACTATACTGCTCACTATTATATACATCACTCCTCATTTCATACTACACTGCTCCCTCATTTTATAGATCACTCATTTTTATATTAAACTTCTCTATTATATTCATCACTCATTTTATACTACACTACTCCCTCATTTTATACATCAGTCCTCATTTTATACTACACTGCTACCTCATTTTATACATCAGTCCTCATTTTATACTACACTGCTACCTCATTGTATACATCAAAAATTCCAAATTTTATACTGCATTGCTCCCTCATTTTATACATCAGTCCTCATTTTATACTACACTGCTACCTCATTGTATACATCAAAAATTCCAAATTTTATACTGCACTGCTCCCTCATTTTATACTACATTGCGCCATCATTTTATACATCAGTCCTCATTTTATACTACACTGCTCCCTCATTTTATACATCAGTCCTCATTTTATACTACACTGCTACCTCATTTTATACATCAAAAATTCCTAATTTTATACTACACTGCTCCCTCATTTTATACTACACTGCTCTATTATTTTATACATCACTCCTCATTTTATACTACACTGCTCCCTCATTTCATAATATGCAAATCCATCTTTTTAGCAAGCTAGGATAACTCAAACTGTTACAGTACAGGGAAACATGCTGATCCTCTTTATCCTTCTAGAATAGGCTCCTACTGCAAATTTTGGTGCAAATTGTGATTGAAATTCATAAATGAAACCTAGATATACTGCTCTTGTTATTATCAAAAAGTTTTTAGTTTAGAAATCAACATCATGAAATTTTTAACTTTTATGAATAAATTCTCAATACATTATAAATAACACTACAAATAATGCTATATAAATGACCCTATAAAACAAAACATAAATCAAAGAAAATATTGGAAATGCCTACTGGTAGCAACACTTAGAAAATAAATACCTGTTTAGAAAAGTCTTGTCAACTAAAATTTGTGTTTAAAGTTAAGTTTTTAATTCCCTTTGAGTGTAATAATTGTAAATGTGATATGTCCTCTCCTATTCAAATGTGAAAGTATCAATCGACTCTCAAAGCAATTATTCCCACTGTGATAATAAAATCAGAATCAACCATTTAACACACATTCACAATCTCTTGTTCATTTCCATGTCCTGTTCACATTTTCACTTCTGTTGCAAAGTTATGTTTCTTGCTTGCAAATGATACATTCAAGCATAGTTTAATGGAATTTTTTAAGATCACAACTGATTAGCTAAAATATTTGATCATGTGCATTTACTTATGACCATGTTGGTGTTTCAATAATATTTACATTTAACTTTTTGAGAAGAAACATTTCCAAAAAATGTTTGAAAAAAATGTCAAATCAAAAAATGCTTTACTGAAAGAAGTACTTCACAAATATGGCAAATACATATAGCTTTGTTGAGAAAATCCATTTCTGAATATGTATCGATAATTATCATTATCACTTTAATTTAGTATTTTATCAAAAATTTAATATTTTCAAAAAGACCTTATCATGAAAAATTTCCACTAGAGTATATATATGGTAAACAGGATTATTCCAGCCATGAAATGTTTTGGCACCCATCTCTAGAGTTGGGAATATTTTTAAATTGTAAAAGTATTTTGTGAAAATTTTAACAAAACGCTCCTCATAGTCTATTTCTTGCATGTGATTTTTTTTTTAAAATGGTTTTTTTTTTTTATTAAAGCATATAGAAAAATGCAAGTTTTAAAGACTTCCATAAAGCAACAACATTTATATAATTTGTTTTTACTTCTAAAGATATTGACACTTTTTGAAGTAGAAATAATAGTAGAGCTTTTGTTCTTTTTTTTAGAGCAATTTCCTACCATGCCTAATATATTCTTGTGTTGCTTATCTAGAATAAAAGTTCAATGTGATTTTATGGCACCAGTGATCTTTTTCAAAATGAATTGAATGTCATATATATATATATATATATATATATATATATATATATATATATATATATATATATATATGGTGGTTGGAATTACACATATCAAAGGTCAGAATAATGTACAACACAGTTGAATTTTCCCCTGCATACATATTCATAATAACTTTTCAGTAAGAACACAAACTATATGCTTATTAATAATGAAACATATTGCAAAAAGCCCGATCGACTGCTTCCCATATCATAGATATGTACATAGGCGTTAGCATCAATAATTAAATTATTGATCTCATGTCAATGACATCAGTGGTCAGATTATGATCAGATTACCCTAATTCAACTGAACCTGAAAACAGTTAATTTTAGTTGGAGTTTCCTCTGACCCATGACACCCCATTTTTGATATTTGGTTTTTATGTTGGTGTATAGGGTCAGAGTCTATTCCCTATCACAAAAATGGAATTCGCTGACACCATTTGGTGTTGGCATGTTTAATCGATTTAATGTTAAGTACGGGTCAATGTAAGGTTATTTAAGTTTGGTAGGCCTGATAGTAGGCGAGTACCCTATGCTGACACCTACACCCCAACATAAAAAAAAAACAAATATCAAAAATGGGATGCCATGGATCAGATCAAACTCTACGTTAATTTGTGTGACTCTACTTAATAGATAATCGTGGATATTGCAAGATATTCTTGATATATAACTTATGGTTTCGAAGTTGTCGACCTCGGAACACGATACAAAGCGTCTTTATTTTGGCAAAGAAAGGCGGTGACACGAAAAACACAAATCTCTTACATTTTAGGATAAATTTCGGATTTGATTTGGGTCAAGTTAGTTCCAAGTGGGGAAACTAGTAGTGGTGGTCGCATTGACACGATAAAAAGCGTGTACTTTCGATAAAACAGCTACAGTCTTAATCTGCATTTAAATCAAGCAAAGAAGTGTATGATTAGAACAGAGCTCTGCTGTTAGCGAAAAATGAAAGACCTCGAAATTAAGTTGCCGCCTGTGGAAAACTACTATCTAACACAACATTTGCACGAAATAAGTCTCAAAGGATCACTGAAAGATCTGCTAAATTGTACATATCGCTAAATCTTTATGTAAATATTTAAATAGCATAAGGTGTAAGCTTCAACAAGTGAAAATACCAGTGTGCAGATTCATAAACTTACATTAACGGACGCCATAGTAAGGATAGTCTCGTATCAAATGTAATTAAAATTATATATTCCATTATTTCAATATAAGTATACATTATTGCCAATCAAAACAAAATAATATTAAATTATCTAATATTAGAAGGAGTAATATTATATGGTATAGTATTTGCTTTCATTGCTTTCATTTGCTTCAGGGCCAAAGAGTAAAGAGGTCAAGGGTTAAATTTAAGAACTGTCAGCTGAGCTTATAATATGGAAGACGTAGATGAGCTGGAAATAAATCCTTTCTTCAAAACATTACAAGTATGAAAATCTTTTCCAGAAGCTTAACATGACTTGAAAGTGCTTCAGCATTTACACTTGTGAAATAGAATGAATTGTTTTAAAGAAAGCTAATTAGGGAAAAAGTAACACATTTTCGAGGCTTCTATGTTCCCGTTTATAAAAAGTTGTTACCGTTTTATCTATTTCTACAGATTTTCATTTTCTTTTTTACCATTCGGACATTATAAAATTATATCAAATGTAACTAATTTTCAGTGTATTTTTCTAACATTTTAATTGATAAACCAATTTCTGTAAATCATTGGAGTTACTGGACATTACAAGAGTATCAACTTCCTGCTATTACCACAGGAGTCTGCAGTTTTATAAATAAAGCATGACGAAATTTCTGACAACATTTCAATACAATTAAGATGATTTAATGTTATCAGAAGTTTCGTCGTGCTTTTTTGATAAAACTGCAGACTCCTTTGCTATTACTAATGTTATATTTCCTGATAGTATTGTTCTTATAGTATTCACACACCCTCCCGTTTGATTGTAACCCCATACCGATTTTTAAAAATAATGTAGGATAAAAAGCAATTCACAGAACTTTAAAATTTCATTGATTAATTTATAATTGATTCTCAACTGTCAGCTTTTTAAAATTTTGAACTGTGATGGAGCTCTTGAGGTAAGGAAGCAGACACTGCTCAGTGTTCTATTCTAGTTTCTTGAAAAGTCCATATCAGTAAAAACAAAAATAGGAAAATTAATATCAGTAATAAATAAATATTTACAAATAAATAAATAAACAATTTTATCAGTAAAAAATGTTCTCAGTACTCAGTATTTGCGATGACTAGCTTTGATATTTCTGAAAAAAATGGAACAAATAAAAAGGAGGAACCCTTGAACACACATGTTCTGAGGGATGTAACTACAGAATTTATGGGAGTGCTGTAATTATCAAAGTCATTGAACTACATATGTTGCATGAAAACATAGACTCACCCATGCAAATATGTCAACCATATTACTAAAAAAACCCAAGTTTTTTTTGAAACACCAACAAATTGAGTGTTTGGGACTCCATGGTGACAATGAAGTATAAATTGATGAATGAAATAATTTTTGTACTTTTGTTATAACCTTGATGCTTTTTTATTTGTATAATTGGTTGGGGGAAATTTACAAACTGGAAAGTATACAAATACTCCAGTCCCCTACCTTCACTAGTCTCAATTTTTCCAGATGTCTGTAAAGCCTATGATAGTATAGCTAAATTCCTGAGTGAATGTTTTCAGTTTTGTTTGACATTTTTGTTGTTTTTTTTTTTAATTTTGGTAATATTGTTCTCTTCCCAGGTATAGACTTCTTAGAGTTCATACAAATTTAAATACAAAATAGGAAAAATATTCAAGGATAAGGTTTTCATAATGTAATCAGCTCCATTTTACTGTTTGCTATCTCTTTAAAAGGAATAAACAGTGCTGTCAGTGGCTTAAATTGGTCTTTTTTGCTAAACATTTAAATCTTCTATATGAATGATTAACATGATAAAGATACCTCTATATTGACACTGGAAAATTTACCATAACATGAAGTTTATGATAATATTTTCCCTGCCTTGTTTAATATGTTTGCTGATTACATATAGAAATAGCAATATAGATATAGAATAAACTAACATTTGGTAAAAACTACATGTAGGTTTATCCCTAACACATGGGTGATCAGGGAAATTAATATCATCCTGATAGACAAGTGCTAACAGGTGTATATGAAATTTGTCTGCAACCTGATCTTTTTCAGGATGTATCAGGATGACAGAGGCTTATTGGTTAGTGTGTCATAGAGCTTGGTACCATGAAATATTTTGTACCATTGTGTATGGCATTATCTCCAGTTGCACAGCCATACATGCCATGGTCTACCACAGTATTTCCAATTGTACAGCTATACATGCCATGGTCTACCACAGTATTTCCAATTGCACAGCTATACATGCCATGGTCTACCACAGTATTTCCAATTGCACAGCTATACATGCCATGGTCTACCACAGTATTTCCAATTGCACAGTGATACATGCCATGGTCTACCACAGTATTTCCAATTGCACAGCCATACATGCCATGGTCTACCACAGTATTTCCAATTGCACAGCCATACATGCCATGGTCTACCACAGTCTTTCCAATTGCACAGCCATACATGCCATGGTCTACCACAGTATTTCCAATTGCACGTTGACACCTATCATGGTATACCACACGTATAGTAGGGTCAAACAATTCAGTATTCTTGATATGATACTTGTTTGTTTAATTTCCACAGCTAGAAAAAATATCTTGCTCTGATTTATAGCAAAATAACATCATATTATATCAATGATATTATTTGAAAAATAAATATTAATTATTTTCTTGAGATAAAAGGGCAAAATAATTTCAGCTCAAAAGAAAATAACAGACCCCATCCCTTTCCCAAAAATGAAATGTCCAGTACCTTATAGTAAATGAATTTGCTGTATGTTAAGCTGTAATCTAAAAACTGTAACTTAGTGGGATAATGAAGATTTCTTTGTTGTTGTTGTTGGGCTTAACGCCATTTTTCAGCACACGATAGGCTATTTATGGCGGCCAGTATTAATGGTGGAGGAAGAAACCGGGAAATCACCGGAAAGAACCACCGACCCACGAAAAGCTACTGGCAAGCTTTCTCACATATCCACATTCGCCAAATCGTAGACTTGAACCCATGCAGACAGAGGTGAGATGGCAGTGATCCGTAACGGACAGAGCTTTAGACCACTCGGCCACTCAGGGCCCCAAATAATGAAGATTTCAATATTGCTGATACTGTGAGAGACATCATGCTGCCATTAAACAGCCTATTGATAAATAGAGGAAGTAATAGACAGGAAAGTTTGATATACTGACAACCAGGCAAGATATTTATGAGGGGGAGCAAAATAAACAAAATACACTCAACAAATGAGAAAGTATTTGTTTGGCTGGAGAAATTATGTCAAGTTCAGACAGAAAATGAGTGCACTCCTAACAAATCTAAGAATAACAAATTGCAGTTACTTTAACATAATGTTGATGTTTCTTTATTTGTTTTTTTTAATCTGATATCTTTTGACACATGGATAGTTTTTGCAACATTCCCCTTGGCCTTTGCTTTGGGATATATATCGAGTATGTGATCCAGGAATCATAAACAATATTTACATACAAAAGAGACAGTATAGTTTTAAAAACCACTTTTTTTTTTTAAAAAAAATCTTTTTTTTTACTCTGCTTAGGACATGTAAGTACATTTTTTAAACTAGGAATTCAGACCTTAAGGAGATATAATATTGTTCTGGATTGCACTTTCAGAACATCAGGTATCAAACAACTTGGTACAAACAAAAAAATATCAAATGAAATTGATGTTGTCTATCTGAAGTCTGTCTGTCTGTCCAGCCATCTGTCTAGCATCATCATACAGGTAAGGATTTGTGATTAGGTCATTTTTTTATCAACAATGGATTTTTTAAAGACACAAAATGGAATGTATATGTTTCATGAGTACTGTCAGCAATATGGAATGTGTATGTTTCATGAGTACTATCAGTGACATGGAATGTATGTTTCATGAGTACTATCAGCAATATGGTATGTATATGTTTCATGAGTACTATCAGCAATATGGAATATGTATGTTTCATGAGTACTATCAGCAAAATGGAATGTGTATGTTTCATGAGTACTATCAGCAATATGGAATGTGTATGTTTCATGAGTACTATCAGTAAAATGGAATGTATGTTTCATGAGTACTATCAGCAATATGGTATGTATATGTTTCATGAGTACTATCAGCAATATGGAATGTGTATGTTTCATGAGTACTATCAGCAAAATGGAATGTGTATGTTTCATGAGAACTATCAGCAAAAATTGACCACAGTGGCTCACATGTACTTCATGGTTTATAATCCAGCCATACCACAACTGACGGTTTTCTTGTCTAAAATTTCATTTCAGACTAAATTTCTGGATTTGTATGAAACTGCCCAGGAACAATGCAGTCTAATATGCATTCCTACCACAGTTTCTCTAGAGGATGTAGACATCACAAACATGTTTGCTCGTAAGTAGAGAAATAAAGCAACTATTGCAGTTGCATGTAATGAGCTCTGAAATTTTTCTAGAGCCAAACATTAAATAAAGAGACACTTTTCGCAAGGATGTAATTAACTATTACAACTTAGAAGTTGAATTTTAAATCCTGTTTACACAGCATTAATGGATTATTATTTTCTCATGTTACCATGGTTTTCTTCACAATTTTACCATAAAAATTCTCATTTAACCAGCCCTGTATAAAACAGCTCACATATAAACCAATCTCCTATATAAACTTTCCCATATCTATAAACCATTCTCCTATGTAAACCAGTCATTTTATCAAGCAACCTGTCCAAAGTTAAACTGTATAAACTAAATAAACCAGCTTTCAGTATAAACCAGCATCATGTATTATGTATATATAAGTGTTTGTTGGTTTTTCTTTAATTGATTATATGTTATGTATAATTGTACTTTGAGCTTGCCATTGTCCAAAATCAGGTTCATTGTGTACCAGACCAGTAATTTATTTTGTAAATAAATGATACATAGTTAATATTTCTGAATGAGTGGGTGTTAAATATTTTTTCTTTTCTCTTATAGCATGAATAAATAATTTCTAGAAAAACAAGAATTTATAGTTTCCAGGATGTAGTTAACATTTTCAATCAAAAAAGTTACTCAGTGGAAAATTTGACTTGGATGTGGGAGATGATGGGTTAGATCCCTGACAGAGTCATAACAAAGACTTATAAAATGGTACTAACAGCTTAGCTCTTAACTTTAAGAGTTTGGTGTTAGGAGTGGTCAGTCTGGTGCCAGGATAATGTGACTGGGTAGGGCATCATGTTACATGCATTCGACTTGATTCTCCAGTGCTGGACATCACTGTCAACTGTCACATTGCAGACATCGTAGTGATATGACTGAAAAATTATTAAAGCTACATTGAAAATGCACACACACACACACAGAGTGGAAAATTTCATTCTGGAAGGTTACAAATGTTTACAAGATAAAATCTTTGTTAGAATTAGAAAGTCTATTAATAAAATTATAATAAAGATAAAAGTAAACACATTGTCTTTGACTAATATAACCCATACTCATAGGGAATGATTAAGTATGTGCTAGTTGTTTACAGAATTTTTTTAAAAATCAGTAATTTAGGTCAGGCAGAAAATGACCTTGATATTGGACAATGTCAGACCCAAAATACAATTATCCATAGCATATAATGCAATAGAATTTTATTTTAAAAAACTAACAAACAATGCAAATTAAATATACATGACAGGGTGCCATATTTAAGGAAGAATGTTAATGTTTCTTCAGTAATATTTACCCATTCATGTACACCCTCCCTGCACCAGTGCCTGTATCAAGGGGGAGATCACTCAAACTGTCATCTAGACTGGCAGATAACATTTTAGCTAAAATGTTTTAGCCTGTGAGGGCTGGATTTGCAAGGTAGAGTAGTTTTCCTAAGGTATTATAATTAGGTAAGTATTATTGAAAAAACATATTTTAGTTTTTAAAAAGCTTGTTTTAGATGTTTCTTAAAAAAAATGCACATTATTTTGGAACTAAATCCATCCATGAAGTTATGATTAAAAGAAGATTTGGAACTCAATGTTTATCATGTTATGTAGCTTTATTGCTTCTTAAAGAGTATTCCCACTTTATTTGGAACTCAATGTTTATCATGTTATGTAGCTTTATTGCTTCTTAAAGAGTATTCCCACTTTATTTGGAACTCAATGTTTATCACTTTATGTAGCTTTAATGCTTCTTAAAGAGTATTCCCACTTTATTTGGAACTCAATGTTTATCACTTTATGTAGCTTTAATGCTTCTTAAAGAGTATTCCCACTTTATTTGGAACTCAATGTTTATCACTTTATGTAGCTTTAATGCTTCCTTAAGAGTATTCCCACTTTATTTGGAACTCAATGTTTATCACTTTATGTAGCTTTAATGCTTCTTAAAGAGTATTCCCACTTTATTTGGAACTCAATGTTTATCACTGTATGTAGCTTTAATGCTTCTTAAAAAGTATTCTCACTTTCTTGGAAACTCTAATGTTTATCATGTTATGTAGCTTTATTGCTTCTTAAAGAGTATTCTCACTTTATTTGGAACTCAATGTTTATCACTTTATGTAGCTTTAATGCTTCTTAAAAAGTATTCTCACTTTCTTGGAAACTCTAATGTTTATCATGTTATGTAGCTTTATTGCTTCTTAAAGAGTATTCCCACTTTCTTGGAAACTCTAATGTTTATCATGTTATGTAGCTTTATTCAAGACCAATTCAAGAAATATCTCAGTTGTAATAATTATATTTATGCAATTGCAATGCCAATCATTGAAAATACAATCTTTATTATTTTTATAAAAAACATGATGCCACCCTATCTGTTAGTAGATAGGTCAGCTTTGCAAGCATTCTCTAATTGATTTTATGGATTTTTTTTCAGAGATGCATATACTCAAGCCCTCTCCATTTTTTAAAGGGTAAGTTTTTTGTTGTCCTTACCAGTAAAGCTGGGAGTCAATTTAGCATTTTGCCTATTGTTTTGTTCATGTGTTTGTATGTGACTGAGTGGTTGTAAACTATTTTCATGTGTTTGTGTGTATCTGAGTGGTTGTAAACTTTGTTCATGTGTTTGTGTGTATGTTTGAGTGTTTGTAAATTTTGTTCATTTGTGTGCCTGAGTGGTGGTAAACTTTTCTCATGTGTTTGTGTATGTCTGAGTAGTTGTAAACTTTTTGCATGTGTTTGTGTGTATCTGAGTGGTTGTAAACTTTGTTCATGTGTTTGTGTGTAGGTTTGAGTGTTTGTAAATTTTGTTCATTTGTGTGTCTGAGTGGTGGTAAACTTTTCTCATGTGTTTGTGTATGTCTGAGTAGTTGTAAACTTTTTGCATGTGTTTGTGGGTGTTTAAGTGGTTGTAAACTGTGTTTGTGTGTGTCTGATTGTAAACTGTGTTCATGTGTTTTTTGTCTGAGTGGTTGTAAACTGTTCATGTGTTTGTGTGTGTCTGAGTGGTTGTAAACTATGTTTGTGTGTTTGTGTGTGTCTGAGTGGTTGTAAACTGTTTATGTGTTTGTGTGTGTCTGAGTGGTTGTAAACTGTGTTCATGTGTTTGTGTTTGTCTGAGTGGTTGTAAATTGTGTTCATGTGTTTGTGTGTTTCTAAGTGGTTGTAAACTGTTTAAGTGTTTGTGTGTGTCTGAGTCTTTGTAAACTGTGTTCATGTGTTTGTGTGTGTCTGAGTGGTTGTAAACTGTTAATGTGTTTGTGTGTGTCTGAGTGGATGTAAACTATGTTCATGTGTTTTTGTGTCTGAGTGGTTGTAAACTGTTAATGTGTTTCTGTGTGTCTGAGTGGATGTAAACTATGTTCATGTGTTTTTGTGTCTGAGTGGTTGTAAACTGTTAATGTGTTTGTGTGTGTCTGAGTGGATGTTAACTATGTTCATGTGTTTTTGTGTCTGAGTGGTTGTAAACTGTGTTCATGTGTTTGTGTGTGTTTGAGTAAACTGTTAATGTATTTGTGTGTGTCTGAGTGGATGTAAACTATGTTCATGTGTTTTTGTGTCTGAGTGGTTGTAAACTGTTAATGTGTTTGTGTGTGTCTGAGTGGATGTAAACTATGTTCATGTGTTTTTGTGTCTTGAGTGGTTGTAAACTGTGTTCATGTGTTTGTGTGTGTTTGAGTGGTTGTAAACTGTTTATGTATTTGTGTGTCTGAGTGGATGTAAACCATGTTCATGTGTTTTTATGTCTGAGTGTTTGTAAACTGTGTTCATGTGTTTGCGTGTGTCTGAGTGGTTGTAAACTATGTTCATGTGTTTGTGTGTGTCACAAGGTTGTGAAACTGTTAATTCATGTGTTTGTATATGTCTGCATGGTTGTAAACTTTGTTCATGTGTTTGTGTGTGTTTGAGTGGTTGTTCATTGTTTTTTTGTGTGTCTTGAGTGGTTGTAAACTGTTCATGTGTTTTTGTGTGTCTTAGTTGTTGTAAACTATGTTCATGTGTTTTTGTGTCTGAGTGGTTGTAAACTTTCTTCATGTGTTTGTGTGTGTATAAGTGGTTGTAAACTATCTTCATGTGTTTTTGTGTGTCTTGAGTGGTTGTAAACTATGTTCATGTGTTTTTGTGTCTGAATGGTTGTAAACTTTGCTCATGTGTTTGTGTGTCTGAGTTGTTGTAAACTGTTCATATGTTTTTGTGTGTATTAGTGGTTGTAAACTATGTTCATGTGTTTTTGTGTCTGAGTGGTTGTAAACTTTGTTTATGTGTTTGTGTGTGTCTAAGTGGTTGTAAACTTTGTTCATGTGTTTATGTGTGGCTGAGTGGTTGAAAACTTTTTGCATGTGTTTGTGTGTATCACATGTTTGTAAAACTGTTAATTCATGTGTTTGTATGTGTCACATGGTTGTGAAACTGTTAATTCATTTATTTGTATGTGTCTGAGTGGATATAAACTTTGTTCATATGTTTGTGTGTGTCTGAGTGGTTGTAAACTATGTTGACATGTTTGTGTGTGTCTTAGTGGTTGTAAACTATGTTCATGTGTTTTTGTGTATCTGAGTGGTTGTAAACTTTGTTCATGTGTTTGTGTGTGTCTGAGTTGTTGTAAACTTTTCTCATGTGTTTATGTATGTTTGAGTAGTTGTAAAACTTTGTTAATTCATATGTTTGTGTGTGTCACATGGTTGTAAAGCTGTTGTGTTTGTGTCACATGGTAGTGAAACTTAATTCATGTGTTTGTGTGTGTCAGATGGTTGTAAAACTTAATTCATGTGTTTGTGTGTGTCAGATGGTTGTAAAACTTAGTTAATTTATGTGTTTATGTGTATCACATGGTTGTAAAACTTAATTCATGTGTTTGTGTGTGTCAGATGGTTGTAAAACTTGGTTAATTCATGTGTTTGTATCACATGGTTGTAAAACTTAATTCATGTGTTTGTGTGTGTCAGATGGTTGTAAAACTTAGTTAATTCCCGTGTTTGTGTGTCACATGGCTGTAAAACTGTTAATTCATGTGTTTGTGTGTGTCACATGGTTGTAAAACTTTGTTAGGTGGCACTCACAAGTTATTATGGTGGCACTCTACAGTTTCATATTTAGCATAGGGTTAGAATTTTAAAGAAAAAGAGTTTCCCTGGGTTTCCTTACTAGTTATATTTGATATTTATAGGAGACTTTGTATATCTTAGGTATTGTTCAAAGAACCTTTAATTCCCTTTATTTTGATGTATGATTGATGGGTGTAATATGGGTTAGAGAGTATACAGCTTGCCCTTACTCCAGATGTGCACCTTTCAAAAAAGTGCTAGCTCTACTTGCTCATTTTCACTTCTCGAACTTCAGAGGTAAATTGTAAAAAATAGAGCCAATAACTTCTTTTACATTTTATGTATTTGGTAATTCATTCATTGCACTTTTAGAAGCCTGTCTAGTTTGACAAAATTCAATTTCCATATTTTAATAGCTGCTAAGAATAGTGTACTTTAAGCAAATTCAGGTTGATTTTTGGAGCACAAGGGAGCAGTCATTTTAGCTAGCAGTGTACTAAGATCATTTAAAATTTCCAAAATTACAATATCCAAAGAAATTGCAGCCACATTACATGAAAGTACTATATAGGTATGTCAACATTCTCTCCACTATGCATGTTTAAAATGCAAACAACTTCACCTTACATATATCACTCTCTCAAAAGTACATAATAACTGTTGAGTGCCACCTATGTACTTTTGAAAGAAAAAAGGAAAAGATTACTCTTGCTCTGATTTAGGTATAATAGATCTCAATATGTCATTTTGTTAATGTGTTTGTGTGTGTCTGAGTGGTTGTAAACTTGAGATAAATGAAGAAGACATCTTTGTCTGAATTATAAGTAGTCAATCCCTAATTATTGGTGCATGGCCACTCACTTATTCCTTTATGGAAGTTAACAATATAGGAAATTATATAGAAACATAAAATGTTATTCTTTTCAACTGCCAGTTTGGCTGGTGATTTATGAAGGTTGTTTTGAGATTTGTCAGGGTTTTTTTATAAGCTAGCTGGTATATTTTGAAATTTATTTGCTGGCTTCAAAACTTAAGGGTTGTGACTGAAGTTTAAGGAAAGTCATTTTTATTCTTTATTTCTTGAATTTAACAAAACTTTTGGTTTTTTTTTCTTTTTTATTACTTAGTTTAAGACCATAGAGTTGTGGTACCAGTTTCTGTCTCACTGTGCTGAAGATGATCAGGATGGTCTCCCTTTCCCAGTTTGAGAATTTCAATATTTTTTGCTAAATCTACAGGAAAAAGAAAGGGTTGCAAACAGGGATCATGCTACAAGGCAAAGTGGGTGACTAAGTTGCCAAAACCATGTAACCTTCGCCTTCTTCTGTTAGGAAAGTGAAAATGACTTCACCCTGTTACTTTTTTGAGGTACATTGACAGACCTTAGTTTTTCAGATGCCCCTTTACCTTAGGCTGGCTAGTTCTAGTTGTAGCAAAATGTATTCATCAAGCCTTCAAGTAGCTACTTTTGATATCATTTACATGGATAAACTCTTGCACATTCTCAGGTATGTGTTTTGATAGCTGACTAACCATTAATCCTTTCCCAAGTAAGTTATAATAGCCACTATCACTGCCTGATTTCCACATGTTATCATATATGCAAAACTTGTATTTCAAAACTTTAAGAATAGTATGTAAATAGCAAGTTGTTTATTAAGAAAAGAAGCATTGATCTGGATATTTTAACTTACATTATTTTGTCAGTAAGCTTGTTTGAAACTGTAAGTGAACCAGTAAGGGATCATCCATAAAGGACGTCTACAAAGGTGGGAGGATGGAGGTTTGGTTCAAATGCGGACAAGGTGGGAGTGTAAATGGCCTTGCGGATGTCCGCAAACTTGTATTTTTTGTTATGATATTATGTGTTGAAGAGCTGCTTTGGGCCTACTGTGTGTATTCCAGTATGTTTTGTGGACGTCCTTTATCGGTCATCCCTAAGTCTAAATTATATGATAATTTAATTTCAATTTGTATGATTCATGCCAAATAATATATATGAATGGGTTGGCATTAATATATAGGTCTGGCTCCCATTGCTAGGGTTTGATTATATGGGCCCACATATCAGTCTTGCTAGATGGGGACATCCGCAGCCAGGGGGGATGTTTAAACCAGATGTGGACAAAAGCGAACAAGGGTAGGTAGGTAGGAAAACAGGTGTTATCTGCAGATGTCCTTTATGGACAACACCTAATGGAGAAATAATGGCAGACAATGCTGTTTCTGGAAAGTACCAGTTTATTAAATTGTCTGTTTATGTAAACAATTAGGCAAATATATTCATTAAAATATAAAATTTATGATAAGCTAAGCATATGTATTATGTTATTGAAGATTTAGCTTTGTCAGAAATGTATGGGACAATGCAATTTAGTGGAATTCATGTGTAACACTGTAAGGTCAAAGTTGTTTTCTGACCTCACAAAAATGTAATCTGGTTACTCAGTTAAAATTTGTTACAATGTAGTTTGTATTATTCTGTTTTAAAGTAAATTGCCAAATTAACTAAGAAAATTTCTACTTGAAAATAAAAAATTGCTTAAATCTGAAGTTAGATGCAGATATGAATACTTGGAAATAGAAGGCATAATGCAAATAAGAGAAAATACCCACAAAGGAAAAATCACTTATCCCTAAAATTCAAATCTAGCTTTTTCCTTTAAAAGTTTCCTCTGATGCCTTTACATCCCTCATTTTGAGAGAGAGAGAGAGAGAGAGAGAGAGAGAGAGAGAGAGAGAGAGAGAGAGAGAGAGAGAGAGTCATTAAGAACAGGGCCATTTAACTATATCTTTTTACATTTGATTTAATGAAAGGTGTATTCAGAACTTTTCACTTTACTCTGTTTATTTTACTTTTCATTAAGTGGTAGGGGTATTTATGATTTAGGTATTTTAAGTCAACAAGCTGTCAAGCCATTCACCAGTTTGCAGTAGAACAGCCTACTGACAATGGTAAGTCCACTTGAATTAGGCCAGCAGGCAGGCAAATTCAACCGTGTACTAATAGGTAATTTTATTACTGATATTTAAAAATAGTTTTTTGAGTGGGGAGGGGTGGTAAAGCTAATTTTAATTTTGTTATACTTACATGGTAATTATTGCACAATTTCTTCCTGCATTTCCACTGATATCCTTCAGGTTGGTCCAAGTCAAAGACTAATGATATTAGAATTATCAAAAGCAAAGTTATCAGACTGGGATCATATTTTTCTTTTTCTAGACCTCCAGTTGCTAATTATACAAGGGAATAGTGTCTTGGACTGGGGACTAGCAACAGGGAAAGACAATAATAGTAGATAAGAATTACATAAAGAAGTCTTGCACTTTGACAATCTGCTTTGCACTTACACAGATGAATATTTGTATGGGGATGCAACTAACCAACTAGCTATTCTAAACTAGGTAACTGTGACACAAATTTTATGCATGAGTAACTTTTATATTTGTTTAGGTGTCTGTTACAAGTATCTTAGAGCCTATCTCACCTACAGTTAATTAAATTGTGCTGAGGAATCTGATGCAACTTAACCATACCATCATTGGGTCAATGTAACACAGTTTAGCATTGGTGATGTTTGTATTTTCATTGCAAGTTCATTTACAACGTCAATATTATGAGTATTTTTTTTTTACCTGTACTCATGAAAACTGGCATTTAAATCAATCTTAAGAAATATAACCAAACAAAACAAAGTCAATGTGACCCAGTTTTCTTGTTTGTCTTTTTAGGTGTTAGTTAAACCCTCAATATCTTTATAACTATTTCACATTCATTCATGAAATATTGACATAAAGATGCATCCTAATAACAAAGTCTAGTCAACTTAATTATCTGAACCTGGAACAGTTAGATGTGGAGTACCACAAGGCTCAATTCTAGGTCCATTACTATTTATTTTATTTATTAATGACCTACCAGTTTTACTAAGAGACTCTGTATCATCTACAGATCTCTATGCAGATGACACAACATTGTCAGACATCAAAATCACAAAGCATTACTCAAATTTCTCCCTAGAATTCCTTAAACTGGACAACTGGTGCACATGCAATGGCATGGTGGTTAATACTGGTAAAACTAAAATATTACTTATCCTCACATGGAAAAAAAGAACAAAACTTGATAGTGATGAACTATGTCTGACATGGAAGGATAAAAGTTTGCAAATGGTCTGTTATCATAGTCTGCTTGGTGTTTTGGTAGATAATAACCTATCATGGACTTAACATATCAAACATATCAGTAAAAAAAGTCAAGTCATGGTTATGTCTTCTCAGTAGGATAATACATTTTATTTCAGAAAGGCACAAAAAACTAATTTTATAACAATTACATACAACCCTATTTAGACTACTGTATGACAGTATGAGGTAATTCAAATGAAAAAACTTAACAAATCTGGCACATCTCCAAAAAGAGTATTTGAGTCAATATCAATCCAGAAAGAAAGCTAGGAAAATTTAGATTGTAAGTTAAAAATATTTCCTATTAAAGACTGAATCTGTTTAAGAAAGCCAAATTAAAGTACAGGATAGCCTATAATAGTACTCCTGAATATTTACAATCACTATTCAAGTATAGGCTACCCAGAAATACTCCCCACCTGTGATCAATGTCTACCAAACATTACAAAATTCCCAAACCAAATAAGGAATTATTTTGAAAAAGTTTCCAATACTCTTGAACTTTGCTCTGGAATAGTATTCCAGTTGAGATTAGAAATGCCCACTCTATTTTCTTTTTCCAAACCCAATATATCCAGTGGCTTCAGAGATGCAGCTAAAATAAATAAATTTCTTTGAATGAGGACTTCAAGGTAGATTAGTTCTTAGCTAATTGAGTTACCCTCTTTAAATAAAGTCATAATAATAATAATAATAATAATAATAATAATAATAATAATAATAAATAATAATAATAATAATGATAATAATAATAATCTATGTCTTGTTGGCTACTTCATCTTGCCTCAGCATCAATTCTTTAGATCTCTCTCCCCGTTTTTAGGGCTTCAGGTGTCTGACTGACCTAAGGCAGTTAACTTTGCAGGTCACCGACATCTCAGTCTCAACCAGTTTGGGTATGTGAGAAAGCTTTTCGGCAGCTTCCCATTGGTTCTTCCTGTATTTTCCAGGGTGGGGGTGGGGTCTCCATCAGATACTGGCCTCCATGTATAGCCTATCATGTACGAAGAAATGGCATTAAACCAAAATCAGCAGCAAAAACTGTTGCCTTTTGTTGGCTACTCCACCATGTCTCAGCATCACAACATTGACTTGAAAAGGTGTTATAGTCACTGTTCCTGTACTTGGTATGACTATGAAATTAATATTTTTATCTTGACAGGCAGTACATTACAGCATATTCACTAGAGACAGCTGTCACATTTGATGAAAAATCAAGAGAACTTGTCACTGGAGAAGGTATGTGTAATAAAACAAAAAAAGGACATAACTATCATTTTATGATGGGTGTTTTAGACTTTTGACATAATGTTGTGAAACATTGCCAGCTGTAGAAAAAAAATACTTTATTATGGATTGTCTCCGTTGAAAATAAGACACAATATACTACTGAAAATTTGTTAGTTATTTTGTTTGGCAATAACATTTTAAACCAGACAATTTGGTGGAGGGTTGCAGGTGTTCAGCATATTTTAAATTGGGGAGTTAATATAGATATTGTGAGTCAGACAACTATTTTCTTTCAATAAATAATTATATTCTTATTACTTAGTACTTTATTAGCTACTTTTAAGAGGATGTGAAAAAGGAGGATTGATGCAAGTGAGTGATTAGAGTTGTATATTCTGTGATCTTGTTTAATCAGCATGGTGTATATTCTTTAATTAAAGGCCAGCTGTCTCCATCTTAAACAGCCTCTTGAACAGCCATCTAACCAGTTCCCACCTGCTTTATATGGACAGCATCCTATGACACATATAGTTTGAGTTCAAATTTACCCCTCAAGAATAAACACTCATTTAATGTGGTCAGAATATTAGTGCAAAAACTGTCAAATTTACCGCTCACATGCAACTTTAAAATAGGTATTACAGAGAGAAATCTCAAAAAAATATTCATTAATTTTAAATTCAACACAATGAAATTTGTTCCAACATGTAGATAAAGTTACTTTAATACATTGAGAGGTAAGTAACACAATTATCATTATTAGTTTGTGTTTGTTAGATGTTAGTTTTGTCACACTGATATAAAAACTGGCTATTATTACCACAAAAATAATTATGATGATGACAAAAATAATTATGATGATGACAAAAATAATTATGACTATGACAAAAATAATTATGATGATGACAAAAATAATTATGATGATGACAAAAATAATTATGACTATGACAAAAATAATTATGATGATGACAAAAATAATTATGATGATGACAAAAATAATTATGACTATGACAAAAATAATTATGATGATGACAAAAATAATTATGATGATGACAAAAATAATTATGATGATGACAAAAATAATTATGACTATGACAAAAATAATTATGATGATGACAAAAATAATTATGATGATGACAAAAATAATTATGATGATGACAAAAATAATTATGACTATGACAAAAATAATTATGACTATGACAAAAATAATTATGATGATGACAAAAATAATTATGACTATGACAAAAATAATTATGATGATGACAAAAATAATTATGATGATGACAAAAAGCACAGTATTATTTAGCTCAGATCAGATAAACATTGTTAATACACTTTCTACTGCAGTGGAAGATTATTAATACACATTCTACTGCAGTGAAAAATTGTTAATACACATTCTACTGCTGTGGAAAATTGTTAATGCACTTTCTGCTGCAGTGAAACGTTGTTAATACACATTCTACTGCAGTGGAAAATTGTTAATACACATTCTACTGCTGTGGAAAATTGTTAATGCACTTTCTAATGCAGTGGAAAATTGTTAATATTGTTAATACACATTCTACTGAAATGTGAATTGTTAATACACTTTCCACTATAGTGGGAAATTGTCAATACTCATTCTACTGCAGCAGGAAATTGTCACTACACTTTCTATTGCAGTGGAAACAATGTTAATACACTCTTTACTGCAGTGGAAAATTGTCAATACACATTCTACAGCAGTGGAAAATTGTTAATACATATTCTATTGCAGTGGAAAATTGTTAATACACTCTTTACTGCAGTGGAAAATTGTCATTACACATTCTACTGCAGCAGAAAATTGTCAGTACACATTCTATTGCAGTAGGAAATACACATTCTACTCCAGTGGTAAATTGTCAATAAACACTCAATAGCAGTAGGAAATACACATTCTACTGCAGTAGGAAATTGTCAATACACACTCAACAGCATTGGGAAATTGTCAATACACACTTAAGAGCAGTGGGAAATTGTCAATACACACTCAACAGCAGTGGGAAATTGTCAATACACACTTAAGAGCAGTGGGAAATTGTCAATACACACTCATCAGCAGTGTGAAATTGTCAATTTAGACTCAACAACAATGGGACATTGTCAATACACACCAACAGCAATGGAAAATTGTCAACACACTCTACAGCTGTAAGATATTGTCAATACATACTCATCAGCAGTGGGAAATTGTCACTACATATTCTACTATAGTGGAGAACTGTTAATACACTTTCAACTGCAGTGGAAAATTGTCAGTATACATTCTACTGCAGTCAAAAAAATGAATCAACCAGCCAGTAGTGATACTTACAACTTGATGATGCCCTTATCTATTGACAAGGTGGCTATGTTCCATGATTGAGATTATTCATGATTATTTTATTTAACATGATTGATTATCATTAATTCATTAATAATTTAATATTTAACATAATTGATGATTATTCATGATTATTTTATTTAACATGATTGATTATTATTGATGATTATTTCACATGATGGTTATTCATAATTGATTATTTTTCATGATTGATGAGTATTCATAATTATTTACCATGATTGATGAGTATTCATAATTATTTAACATGATTGATGAGTATTCATAATTATTTAACATGATTGATGAGTATTCATAATTATTTAACATGATTGGTGATTATTCATAATTATTTTAAATGACATTAATACAAATTTTATCACACTGATTTCATAACATGTCTGTGTTTTTGTTATTTTGTTTTTTGTACTTTATTTATAGTTATAACTAACATGTGTGATTCCTACTAGAAAGGTCACTCGTCTTATTAGACCTGCTGTAAAAGGGGTGGCTTAAAAGGGGGAGATTACTCTAATGTAAATCTAATGCATCAATATTTCAGGCTTTACACAGCAAGTCAGAGCAAAGATTATCAATGAGGAACTGGGATACAACAAGGTAGGGATGACTTTGTAAATCCCAATCTGAGAAATTGGGATACATTAAAGTAGGAATTGCTTTGTAAATCCCAATATGAGGAATTGGGATACATTAAAGTAGGAATTGCTTTGTAAATCTCAATATGAGGAACTGGGATATGTTAAGGTAGGGATGGCATTATGAATTCTGATATGAAGAACTAGGATACAACAAGGCAGGGATGGCTTTGTAAATCCTGATTTGAGGATACAAGATAGGGATGGCTTTGTAAATCCTGATTTGAGGATATATAATAGGGATGATATTGGAATTCATGATATGTAGTAAATATTTACATTTTGACAAGAGTATTATTACACATTTTGTGGTATTAAGACTATGAACAAGTTTGTTCTGTGGCATAAAAACTATGAACCAGTTAGTACTTCTGAAATCAATATGCCTACAGTTAAGGAAAAAAACATTCAAATAAAACTATGAAAAGAATAATAAAAATAATTCATAGAAACATTTCCTGTTCTAGGACTGTTCTGTCAGAGAATTGTGAGTCATTTCTATGACATTTAGTCTGTCACTTATGCCAAATTGTTGACATATATTCTTTCAACAAGTGTCTTGTTAATAGAAGTGTTATATTAAAATTCATATATGAGAAATGACACACAAAATAGTTATTACTAAAACACTAGGTTTTTGTTAATCTCATAAACAACTTGCACCATTTCTCATATGAAATTCTAAATTGAATTAAATAAATTTAATAACTGAATATATTCTAATAACAACTCATAAATAATTTGGTTTAAGAAGACGTCCTTACACAAGCACATATATAGTACACCTGGTTGGCTTCCGTTAGTCTCAAGAGACGATGGAAATGCGATCGTGAAAGGTGTCCTAGTTTGTAGCTGTGAAGCGTCTTCTGTGACTATAAAGTCCCACATGGGAGTGGCAATCCTTGCTACAGTTGCTACACTTGAAGTATGAATCAGGTCTTGGTTGGAACTGCATCCTCTTCCTCTGAGATCTTTTCTCATCAGCGAGCTATCGTAACTTTTCCTCGCTGGCATTCAGACCTGTGTACAGAGCATGTCGCCAGCTGGACTTGTCGAGGGCAAGCTCTTCCCAGGTGTTGACCTCTATTCCAAGAGCTTTCATATCCTGCTTGCAGACATCCTTGAAGCGAAGATGTGGCCGTCCTATTGATCTTCTGCCTGAGGCAAGCTTAGAGTAGAGAAGGTCTTTGGGAATTCATCCATCATCCATTTGATGCACATGGCCCAGCCATCTGATGCGACATTGGCTGAGGAGTGTGACCATGCTGGGAATTTTGGCCTGTTGAAGCACCTCGTTGTTTGTCACACGATTGCTCCAGGTGATCCCAAGTATGCGATGGAGACAACTCATGTGAAAGGCACTCAGTCGTTTCTCCTGAGAGGCATACAGGGTCCAAGTTTCGCTGGCATACAGGAGAGTGCTAAGCACGCAGGCATGGTACACGTAGATCTTAGTGTTTAATGTCTGCTTGCTGTTATTCCACACTCTCTTCGACAATCTAGAGAGAGTTGTTGACGCCTTTGCAATCCGCTTGTTGAGCTCGGCATCGAGTGAGAGGTTGTTGGTGATGGTAGAGCCAAGGTAAGTGAACTCACTGACTACTTCTAGTTTGTAGTTGTTAATGGTTATGCTGGGAGGGTCTGCGTCCTGAGCCATCATGTTGGTTTTCTTTAGGCTGATGGTCAACCCGAATTCATCACATGCTTTAGCAAAGCGGTCCATCAGGCATTGTAGTTCAGCTTCTGTGTGAGTGACTATAGCAGCATCATCTGCAAAGAGCATGTCCCTAATGGTTGCTTTCCTTACTTTGCTCATTGCCTTCAGTCGTGCCAGGTTTAACAGTCTGCCGTCTGAACACATGTGTGCAGGTAGATCCCTTCTGTGGACGTCCCAAAGGCATACTTAAGCAGGACAGCAAAGAAGATGCCAAAGAGCGTGGGGGCAAGGACACAGCCTTGTTTCACTTCTCTGTGGATATTGAATGGTTTGGACGATGACCCATTATACTGCACTGTGCCTTTCATGTCTTCATGGAAGGACTGGACCATGCTTAACAGCTTTGGAGGGCATCCACTCTTCGTCAGGATTTTGAAGAGTCCGTCTCTGCTGACCAGATCGAATGCTTTGGTGAGGTCTATAAAAGCCAGGAAGAGGGGTCTGTGTTGTTCCCAGCATTTCTCCTGCAGTTGCCTGATGGAGAAGATCATGTCGATTGTGGACCTCTCTTCGCGGAACCCACACTGAGACTCTGGATACACTCTGTCGGCAAGTGTCTGCAGTCTGTTCAGTATGACTCTAGCGAAGACTTTACCCACGATGCTGAGAAGTGATATGCCCCTGTAGTTGTTGCAGTCACTTCTGTCACCCTTGTTCATATACAAGGTTATGATGTTGGCATCTCTCATGTCCTGAGGCACTGCACCTTCATCCCAGCACTGGCAGTACACCTACAATATAGCAATACATATATAGCATACACAGGACATAGGCGACCCTTAGGCAAGGGTCAATTGACATATAAAATAAATGTACCTTCACTATCTGATGATTCAAAGGGAAGCCACCCTTTAGAAACACTAGGAAAGAGAAATACCCCTCTTAAAATTGGATATAAAGCCGGTTTGCAAGGATTTGCGAGTCATTTTTTAATCTGCCAACACTTTATGAAAATTGGCAACAAAATATTGCAGTTGGCGTTTTTTTTGGCGACAACTTTTTAAAAGCCATTACCAACCCAGCTGTACATCTTCATACATTTATTCATAATAAAACTATGTCTTCATACATTTATTCACATTAGAACTAAATGTCTTCATGCATTTATTCACATTAAAACTGTATGTCAACATACATTCATTCACATTATGTATTTATGTATTTATTGACATAAACTGTAGGTCATTATACATTCATTTATATTAAAACTGTATGTTGCATTCATGGACATAGAACTGTAGGTCTTCATAAATTCATTGACATTAGAACTGTAAGTCTTAATACATTCATTTACATTGGAACTGTATGTCTTCATGCATTCATTCTCATTAAAACTATATGTCTTCATTCATTCACATTAAAACTGTATGTCTTCATGCATTGATTCACACTAAAACTGTATGTCATCATGCATTCATTGAGATAGAACTGTATGTCTTCATGCATTCATTGAGATAGAACTGTATGTCTTCATGCATTCATTGAGATAGAACTGTATGTCTCATGCATTCATTGACATAGAACTGTATGTCTTCATGAATTCATTGAGATAGAACTGTATGTCTTCATGCATTCATTGAGATAGAACTGTATGTATTCATGCATTCATTGAGATAGAACTGTATGTCTTCATGCATTCATTGAGATAGAACTGTATGTCTTCATGCATTCATTGAGATAGAACTGTATGTCTTCATGCATTCATTGAGATTGAACTGTATGTCTTCATGTATTCATTGAGATAGAATTGTATATCTTAATGCATTGATTGAGATAGAAATGTTGGTCCTTATACATTCATTCACCTGCTACTCAACCAGCAATGCTGATGCCACGTTGACTGCGATTATCATGGATCACTCTGACCAGCTGGATCACTCCGATTAGCTGAAAATACATCTAACAGTGTGTACTATGCATGACACTGGCCGCCATGAATAGCCTATCATGTGCTGAAAAATGGCGTTAAGCCCAACAACAACAACAGCATGACACAGGCATATACGATAACACATAATGATGTATAAATTATACATATTACATTATCAGTACAACATTACAAAACAAACAGGTTCAGAAGTGAACCTGTGTCTGATATGATTCCTGTGGTACTAAACATTTACTAATAAAATACAGCTTTATATCGCTAATGTAAATCTCTTGCTAAGTTACAAACAAGGATAGAAACTACCTGCATTACACTATGCAACCCAAAGCTACTATGAAAACATACAAATATAAACTTGATAGTATGTGCATTAACTGTAACTTACAGTATAGATAAGAAATAATTTACATAAGAAATTAACAAATAACTTACATACCTCTACAGCTGAAAATGTGCAAGTCCCAATGTAGACTGTTTACTGACAAGACTTTCCGTAATGTGAAGATATCACTTTTCAATGAGGCATTTATATACAGATGATGTATCCATGCTAGATGTCAATTGATTTTCCCATTGATATCACTTTGCACATGCGACAGGGATGAACCAAACTCAATATTTCAAAATATGGTACAATAAACATAAATCACCCTTGGGTATCGTTATACACCAGAAATGAACCCGAGTACATGTATTTAATAAATAATGGGACTTCTACAATTCCATGACAACTGTACATCCCGATCCATTCATTCACATTGCAACTGTTCATCTTTATACATTCATTCACATTAGAACTTTGTCTGCATCCATTTATTCACATTAGAACTTTACATCTTCATCCATTCCTTCACATTAGAACTGTATGTCTTTGTACATTTATTCACATTGTAACTGTACATCTTTATCCATTCATTCACATTAGAACTATACATCTTCATACATTCATTCACATTAGAACTGTTGGTCTTCATACCTTTATTTACAATAGAACTGTGGGTCTTCATATGTATTTTTAGTAAGAAGGTAAATAACTATGAATTTGATATTCTGTTGTTCACATATATTAAATACTCACTGCAGTGAGAGATATATTGTTTTTTATCCCTATGATTAAAAAGGGGTGGGGATACTGTGATATCCACCATAAATATGATAACTCTCGATTACCATATTTCCTAAGCAACTCATTGGAAATTCAGGAAACCTTATAGTTCTATTCCTTTGTTGTAACCATTAACAAGGCAGGGTTGTCATCCTTGTCTCTCACCCATAAGGGTCCCCTGACATTTTCAGATTTGTTTTTTTTATAACCATACTCTTGCTATACACAGTCAGACATATTATACATGTGATGGATTTTATATTTTGACCCAAGGGGCACTGGGTGAGGGGGATGGTATTTCTGAAAATAAAATATGGAATACGATTTGAAATGGTAATCCATTGCATTTTCTCATAGTTTTATTCTTGATCTCAATTATTAAACATATTCTATAAGACTGGTTACAAGTTTCTAGACATACTCTATAATTATAGACTGGTTACATGTTTTTAGATACTCTATAAGACTGGTTACATGTTTTTAGATACTCTATAAGACTGGTTACAAGTTTCTAGACATACTCTATAAGACTGGTTACAAGTATTTAGATATAAAAGTGGTTATATGTTTTTAGGAACTCTATAAGACTGGTTACAAGTTTTTAGACATACACTAGAAGACAGGTTACAAATTTTTAGACACTGTTTGAATGGTTAAAAAGAATTTAGACACTATAAGACTAGTTAAAAAATTTAGACACTAAATAATACTAGTTACGGTTTGTGCAATGAAACAGACATACAGTTTGATTTTATACAGTGCCTTATAGTTACCAAATGAAAATCATGGCATATACTGCCTTTCAAAGAACATGAAGAGGTATCATTTGATGATTACAATGGGCATCTTGTTGAAAATGTTTCAAAACTAAGTCACACGCTCAGAAGAGAAAGGGACAAAGATTACTAATGTCCAATGGAATAGGAAAAGGAGAAAGTACTGCAGCCAAAGAGCAGTGTGTCATATTTTATTGCAGTTAAAATGATTTTATTATCATCCGTGTATATTTTATTACTATTATGACTCTATCATCTTAAGATAAGTAATAGTAAAGAGTGAAAACCATCAAGTAAAATTCAGCAAAAAAATATATTTGCCTTGGATACAAAGTGAAAATTGTAAAATGAACTTATGGTATTGTGAATTAAATCCCAAAAAATAATGCTTGAATTTTGAACACAAGTCCTAATGACTAAAGTTATGAACCAACTTTGATGTTATTCTAAAATATATCCAACACTGGATTTTATATAGACAGGTGCATTGAAATTGGTATGAATATAAATTTATTTTATATAGACAAATGCATTTAATTTGTGGGAATATTAATTTCTTTTATATAGTGATGTTATTTGAAAGTGGCATGTATATAGGTCGCTTTTATATAGACAGATGCATTGAAATTGGTGTTAATATAGTTTCTTTTATGTAGTGATATGTATTAAAATTTGCATGAATATAAATCTCTTATAAAGAGAAATGTATTGCAATTGTTTTGTGTGTTCAACTGGTGTTAATATCATTTATTTATATATACACTAGCATTGAGTTGGGTTTAAATATATTTTAAAGTCCTTAATTGTAACTCAGAAAAAACAAATCAATGAAAGAAAGATATATGTCAACACATCTTCAATACTATTCTTCGGTATAAAATGATAGTTACACTGTCCATCGTTGGAATCAACAGAGAGTTGTTATCAATAAAGTTATATCTTAGAAAGACTGCTTTCCCCCACAGAACTTTGACATGTCTTCATTCTTAGGAAATGTAACTACACTAACTCTTAGGAAATGTAACTAAACTAACTCTTAGGAAATGTAACTAAACTATTTCTTAGGAAATATAACTAGACTATTTCTATGCAAAGGTAACTATACTATTTCGATGCAAATGTAACTATTCTGTTTCTTAGCAAATGTACCTGCACTGTTTCTTAGCAAATGTAACAGTTTTCTTAGTAAATGTATTTGGTTTTCATAGGAATTGTATAATGTTTTTTGACTACATTGTGATAAAAAAATTGTATATCTTCCATTTAAAATAATTGCTCCTTTTTCAGACATACATTAATGATGACTTTATTACCAACTCTATTAAGAAGTTATTGTTAGGACTGGTCGGCCTGGTGTCAGGATAATGTGACTGTGTGAGTTATCATGCTACATGTCTTTGGCATGATGCCCCAGTGCTAGACATCACTATAAACCTCCACAATGCAGATATGGTAGCGATATGACTGAAAAGTTGTTAAAGCTATGCTAAAAATCACACACATTAACACACACATACACTCACACATACACTTACCAGCCCTACAAGATCTTTATAATCATTTTATTACATATGTCAGTTTTACCAACCCAGCAAGATCTGTATAATTATTTTATTATATATTGCAGGATTACCAGCCCTAAAAGATGTTTGATTTTTTTTTTATTTCATATTTCAGAATTACCAGCCCTACAAGATCTTTATTATTGACAAGCCCTTACATGCCAAGTACCTGGTATATTCTCTTACTGTCTTTTTCTCCTCATGGAGTAACATTCATTTCATAGGAATACACCACTGCCACAGTGATATATATATATATATATATATATATATATATATATATATATATATATATATATATATATATATATATATATATATATATATATATATGATTTTTGGTCCTGTCCAGCCATCACACCATCCCAGATGCATGTCTATGCATACAAATGAAAAGTTTGTGTATTTGTATAGATGCCCTTATTAGATTTTGAAAACATTATAACAATTTAAATTTTTGTACGTGAGTATCCTATTGAGGTTTCTGACTAAAGCACTATTAGCATTATTCTGCAAAAGTGACTAAAGGTGAACAAACTTTGGTAAATGTCGATAAATTAGTTAAATTTTCTACCATTACAGCTGCCTTTTTTCATTATTGACATAATTTATGTTTTGTTTTGCTTTTTTGGGAAGTAGAAGAAACCTTGTTATTATGATTAAGCAAAACCCACCTAAGTTAGACTAATGAAATTGTATAGGCCTCTTTGTTGTCCTGTGTAAATGACCTAATTCAATTTTTGGACCATTACATTTTAAACATTTTTAATTTTATGACAAGTTTTATTTTGCACAGTTAAGTAAAAGTGACTTTAAGTGAATTTGAGAGGCCTAATTGGAGTCACAATAATGGCCTGATAGACCTAATTGGAGTCATGTTGATGACTTGAAAGGCCTAATTGGAGTCCTTTGTTGATGACCTGAAAGGCCTAATTGGAGTTGTGTGTTCATGACCTGAAAGGCCTAATTGGAGTCCTTTGTTGATGACCTGAAAGGCCTAATTGGAGTTGTGTGTTCATGACCTGAAAGACCTAATTGGAGTCGTGTTGATGACTTGAAAGGCCTAATTGGAGTCCTTTGTTGATGACCTGAAAGGCCTAATTGGAGTTGTGTGTTCAGGACCTGAAAGGCCTAATTGGAGTCCTTTGTTGATGACCTGAAAGGCCTAATTGGAGTTGTGTGTTCAGGACCTGAAAGGCCTAATTGGAGTCCTTTGTTGATGACCTGAAAGGCCTAATTGGAGTTGTGTGTTCATGACCTGAAAGGCCTAATTGGAGTCCTTTGTTGATGACCTGAAAGGCCTAATTGGAGTTGTGTGTTCATGACCTGAAAGGCCTAATTGGAGTCCTTTGTTGATGACCTGAAAGGCCTAATTGGAGTTGTGTGTTCATGACCTGAAAGGCCTAATTGGAGTCCTTTGTTGATGACCTGAAAGGCCTAATTGGAGTTGTGTGTTCATGACCTGAAAGGCCTAATTGGAATCATATATTGATGACCTGAATAAATTCTCACGCCTTTATAGAAATTGTTCATTTTTAATACAGTATAAAATGTATTGAAACTCATGGGGTGGGGATGTTTGCCTTTTTTGGAGTAGTACGAGTATTCATGTTTTACCAACACAAATCTAGTTATCCTCATTTTATAGGTAACAGTTCCTTGTTATTATTTGATAAGTAAAGTACAATATGCATATAGATATACATTTATTCCTTATGTTATATGTATATGATACTTATTATTTATTAAATATGTAATTTGTATATAATAATTATTAGCTATTTTCTATATGTTTTATATATATAATAGTGGCCTAGTGGTTAGAGCTTCTACTTGGATGTGGGAGACAGCGGGTTCGAACCCAGGTCGAGTCATACCAAAGACTTACAAAAATGGTACTAACATTTGCCTCACTTGACGCTCAGCATTAAGAGGCTAGGTGTCAGGATAATGTCACTGGGTGGGACATCATGCTACATGTCTGTGGCATGATACCCCAGTGCTAGACATCACTATAAACTGTCACACTGCAGACATTGTAGTGATATGACTGAAAAATTATTAAAGCTATGTTACAAATCTTAATCACACACACAAAAGTATATAATAACTAGTTATTTGATGTTATATGTATATGATACTTCTTAGTTATTTAATATTTTTTGTGTATATAATACTTATTATTTAATCAAGATGTTATTTGAAAATTATACTTTTTTTTAATATGTTGTACGTCATAATCATTTATAATTTGATTTTCATTTATTACATGCAGGGGAGACAATCAGAAGAAAAAGTTGCACAATTGTATTCACCAAAGTGTTCTCTGAAACAGTAAGTTGAAAATGGAGTACATTGATTTCTTTATTCCTTGTCTTCTGAGCTGATGTGCCAACAGTCACAATGTATCTCAATGTATGTCCTTGAATAAATTCACAATAATTCCAAAATCATGTTAATCTAGTCATTGAGTACTTTGTAATTCCAATGAATAATTTAAGTCAATAATTCCTATCAGATTATAACATGATCTTGATATAAATATTAAAAAGATTATTGTGCATTGAAACTTTGATGACACAGACATCAGATGCTTTATTACTGGCATTGGTCACATTGATAACTGAGACATTGGCCATTGGAATAACATACATCACACTTTAATAACACAGACATCAGTCACTCCAATAACACAGACATCAATCAGCCACTTGAATAACACAGACATCAATTTGGATAACACAGACATTATTCACTTTGGATAACACAGACATGTCACTTGAAAAACACAGATATCAGTCTTTTGAAAAATAGACAGTCACTTTGGATAACACACATCAGTTTGGATAACAGAAACATCAATCACTTTCTGTGACAGAAATCAATCACTTAACACATATCAATCACTTTGGATGATAAAGGCATCAATCACTTTGGATAACACAGACATCATTCACTTTTGATGACACATCAATCATTTTGAATAAAACAGGCATCACTTTGGATAACACAGACATCAATTTGGATGATACATACATCACTTTGGATGAAACAGACATCAGTCACTTTGGATGACACAAATATCAACCACTTTGGATGACACAGACATCAATCACTTTGGATGATAAAGGCATCAATCACTTTGGATACAACAGACATCATTCACTTTGGATGACACATACATCAATCATTTTGGATAACACTGATGTTAATCAATATGGATAACACATGCCAGTTAAAATAACACAGACATCAGTCTCTTGAATAACATAGGCATCAGTTACTTTGAATAACACAGACATCAATTTGAATGACAGACATCAGTTAGTTTGGATGAGACATACATCAATCACTTGAATAACACAAACATTAATGACTTTAGAAAAAACAGACTTCAGTCACTTTTGATAACACAAACATCAATCACATAGGGGTCTAATCTTGTACAAAACTTCAAAAGTGTGGCTGGGTTCATGATAAAGAAAGTACATTTTATTACATACAAATTTGCAGCAAGATTTATGAAATCAAAAGAATATGTGTTTAATATAAATCATGAAAGATGTGCAATATCATTTTTAAAATTGCTCAGTCAGTCAGTCAACATGTTTGTCAATCACTGTAAAGCAACCTCTGGTTAAGTTAAGCAACCTCTGGTTAAGTTAGTCTTTGTGGTGCTTTCTCATATTCTGTTAATCAGTATGGAGCCCTCTTCTGTTTGAAAACAACAACTCTTGTTTGGTCAGTCAGTCAGTGTGGAACATTCTATTTGGTCAATCAGTATGGAGCCTTCTTCTGTTTGAAAACTTCTCCTTTTCCTGTTTGGTCACTTAGTGTGGAACCTTCTATATGGTCACTTTGTCAGTTTGGAACCTTCTGTTGGTTCAGTCATTGTAGAACCTTCATATGTTTGGTTAGTCAGCACTGAGCCTTGATTCATGGCAGTTAATATGGAGTCTTATCTTTGGTAAGTGAATATGGAGTCTTATTTTTGACCAGTGAATATGGAGCAATATCTTTGGTCAGTGAATGTGGAGCCTTGTCTTTGGTCATTGAATATTGAGTCTTATCATTGGTCAGACAGTGTCAAACATTCTCATGTTTGGTCATCCAGTTGTTGTGGAGCCTTCTCTTGTTTAGTTAGTAAATCAGTGTGGAGTTTTCTTCAGTTTTTGGTTAGTAAGTCAATATGGAGTCTCTGTTTGGTCAGTTAGGGTGGACCATTGTCTTGTTCAGTCATTGAGTCTGCATTAAAATTTCTTATGATTGGTTCATTACTCTGTCTGCATTCTTTTTCTGTTTGGTCAGTCAGGTAATGTTGAATATTCTGCTCTTTAGACAGTCATTGTGGAGCCTTTGGCTATTTTTTTTTCTCAAGCATTGTGGAATTTTCTGTTTGGTCAGTTAATCAGTGTGGAAACTTCACTTCAGTCAGTTAGTGTGAAGTTTTCTCCTGCTTGACCAGTTAGCCCATGTAGAGCATTCTCATGCTAAATCAAATGATAAGCTTACTGTGTATAGTATTGGTCCCATGATAAGCTTACTGTATATAGTATTGGTCCCATGATAAGCTTTCTGTGTATAGTATTGGTCCCATGATAAGCTTACTGTGTATAGTATTAGTCACATGATAAGCTTACTGTGTATAGTATTTGTCCCATGATAAGCTTACTGTGTATAGTATTGGTCCCATGATAAGCTTACTGTGTATAGTATTGGTCCCATGATAAGCTTACTGTGTATAGTATTGGTCCCATGATAAGCTTACTGTGTATAATATTAGTCACATGATAAGATTACTGTGTATAGTATTTGTCCCATGATAAGCTTACTGTGTATAGTATTGGTCCCATGATAAGCTTACTGTGTATAGTATTGGTCCCATGATAAGCTTACTGTGTATAGTATTGGTCCCATGATAAGCTTACTGTGTATAGTATTGATCCCATGATAAGCTTACTGTGTATAGTATTGGTCACATGATAAGCTAACTGTATAGTATGTGTCCCATTATAAGCCTATTATGTATAGTGTTGGTCACATGATAAGTTTGCTGTGTGTAGTGTTGGTCCAATTATAAGCTATCTGTATAATAGTATCTGTCCCATTATAAACTTACTGTGTATAGTATCAATCCCATTAAAAGCTTAAGAACTACCACATATGGGGAATACAAATGTTGGATTTGTATATTATTATTACCACTAAATGTGTTTACGTTGTATAAAAGTCAGTTTATCACTAAGCATAGACAATGATAAACATTGTATGCATCTATGGAAATGACATTAGCAAACTAAAGTGGTTTTGTAATCTTGACATCGAAAATGGTAAAATATTCTACAAAATATCTTTTGCTATCATTTTAATTTAAATGAAAAAGCATTATCATTTATACCATCCCTTTGTATGATTCTGTTTGCAGATGCAAAGATTTCCTTCAGGAATATCCCGAATATAAAATGGTAAGCTGATTTCCACTTGTGTTTGGATATTTATGGTCCTTTGATATAAATATTTACCTGTGCAAGTAAAGCACAACTCTACTGCAATGTGGAGATTGTAATAGAACCAACTCTCCACCTGTCAATGAAATGCACTGCTCTTCTACAATGTGGAAATGGTGATAGAACCTACTCCCCCCCCAGTAAATATCTGCCTCTAATGTGGTGGAGGAATTATCATGGAATTTTTCACCACAGCCCAGTAAAATCACTGCCTTTCATATGATTTGGGACTGGTCATGAAGCCCACATGCAACAAAACAGTTGCCCCTGTTACAAGGTGGGACTGGTCATGAAGCCCACATGCAATGAAACAGTTGCCCCTGTTACAAGGTGGGACTGGTCATGAAGCCCACATGCAATGAAACAGTTGCCCCTGTTACAAGGTGGGACTGATCATGAAGCCCACATGCAATGAAACAGTTGCCCCTGTTAAAAGGTGGGACTGGTCATGAAGCCCACATGCAATGAAACAGTTGCCCCTGTTACAAGGTGGGACTGGTCAAGAAGCTCATATGCAATGAAACAGTTGCCCCTGTTACAAGGTGGGACTGGTCATGAAGCCCACATGCAATGAAACAGTTGCCACTGTTACAAGTTTTGAATGAGCATGGACTCATCACCACAAATAAAACCACAATGTGGTAGTGGAATCCACTGAATGTTTTCTGTATTATTTCAACTTGATTAATTTCACGTTTTAATTCTCCATGGATTTTGATAACAATTTATAGTAGAATAATTTTCACATTTTTATTTTCGTACAGTGCTCTCACTGTGTAACACTGTTCATGCCAAACTAAAGTGGCCTGCTTGATATTGAGGGATAATGCTGTAAGAATTTATCAAAGATTATATTGATCCATGACTCAACAGAATGATTCATGATGTAATATATTACAGTTTATTTTCATGAGCCAAAAAACGGAAACAAAATGAAATAAATTTGTGACAGTAACAAAACAAATATTTACCAGTTTAATGAGATTTGTGACCATATCCATTTATATGAGCAACAGATGTAGACAAATAGGTTTTATAGTGAGGGATCTCTTTACCATGACCATATCTGTGTATATGAGGGGGAGCATTATACTAGTGGGAGTTATAGTGAGGGACCACTGCCATGACCATATCTGTATGTAGGAGGGGCAGCATTATACTAGTGGGTGTTATAGTGAGGGATCACTTTACCCTGACTTTGGAGAAACTCATGTACTTATTTTAATCAGTGCTGCTAAAGTTTATAAATATGAATTTCTGTTCTATTTTGTGAATCTGATATTCCTGTGTGTGTAATTTGTCCATTTGTCAATAATTATCTTGTTACATAATTTGATAAAACTTGGAATATGGGTTTGTGTTGATATTGTGTGAGATCCATGCATAATGATAAGTGGTCTTGTGTCTAATTGGCTAAGCTTGCCATCACTCTGGAAGCCATATTTTTCATCTGAATTTGATTAAACTTGGAATGTGGACATGATATTATCAGGGTACCAGATGGGTTGAACAGTGAGCAACATATGTTAATAGGGTCTCATCTGATTGGCCAAGTTTGTTACCATTCCGGAGGTGCTGCTTCTTATTAGATTTTGATAAAACTTGGTAAATAGGCTTCCAGCATCAAGATATCAACAAAATTTGATAATAATCAAGATCTGTGCACATTAATGAGGTGATTTTGCATTTGATTTGTTAAGCATGTCTTCATACTATATCTTTGATTAGACTTGGTGTAATTAATAGGCTTTACTTAAAATATGGATAAATACGAGTCAGATCTACTCCTGTTATTGAGGTTTTCTTGAATCTGGCACACAGAGGGTCATAGATGATTATGGAAATAGCTAAGACCCATAGTTACTAATAAAATGACCAAGACCCATAGTTACTAATAAAATGACCAAGACCCATAGTTACTAATAAAATGACCATGACCCATAGTTATTAATAAAATGACCAAGACCCATAGCTACTAATAAAATGACCAAAACCCATAGTTACTAATAAAATGACCAAGACCCATAAATATTAATAAAATGACCATGAACCACAGTTACAAATAAAATGACCATAAAATATAGCTACTAATAAAATGACCAAGACCCATAGATACTAATAAAATGACCATGACCCATAGTTATTAATAAAATGAACAAGACATATAGCTACTAATAAAATGACCAAGACCCATAGTTACTAATAAAATGACCATGACCCATAGTTAATAATAAAATGACCAAGACCCATTGCTACTAATAAAATGACCAAGACCCATAGATACTAATAAAATGACCATGACCCATAGTTACTAATAAAATGACCATGAACCATAGCTACTAATAAAACAACCATGACCCATAGCTACTAATAAAATGACCAAGATGCATAGTTACTAATAAAATGACCAAGACCCAGAGTTACCAATAAAATAACCTAGACCCATAGTCACTAATAAAATGATAATGACCCATATTTACTAATAAAATGACCAAAACCCATAGTTACTAATAAAATGATCAAGACCCATTGCTACTAATAAAATGACCATGATGCATAGTTACTAATAAAATGACCATGCCCATGGCTAATAATAAAATGACTAAGACCCATAGATATTAAAAAAATTACCAAGACCGATAGATACTAATAAAATGACCATGACCCATAGTTACTAATAAAATGACCATGACCCATAGATACTAACAAAATGACCAAGACCCAAAATTACTAATAAAATGACCAAGACCCAATGCTGCTAATAATATGACCAAGACCCATAGTTACAAATAAAATGGCTATGACCCATATTTACTAATAAAATAACCAAGACCCATAGTTACTAATAAAATGACCATGACCCATAGATACTAACAAAATGACCAAGACCCAAAATTACTAATAAAATGACCAAGACCCAGTGCTGCTAAAAATATGACCAAGACCCATAGTTACAAATAAAATGGCTATGACCCATATTTACTAATAAAATGACCAAGACCCATAGTTACTAATAAAATGACCAAGACCCATAGCAACTAATAAAATGACCAAGATCCAATGCTACTAATAAAATGTCCAAGACCCATAGTTACTAATAAAATGATCATGACCCATAGTTACTAATAAAATGACAAAGACCCATAGTTACTTATAAAATGAAAATGACAAAGACCAATAGTTACTAATAAAATGACCAAGACTGATACCTACTAATAAAATGACCAAGACCCATAATTACTAATAAAATGGCAAAGACCCATAACTACTAATAAAACGGCGAAGACCCAATGCTACTAATAAAATGACCAAGACCCATAGCTACTAATAAAATGATCATGACCCATAGTTACTAATAAAATTACCAAGACCCATAGCTACCAATAAAATGGCCAAGACCCATAACTACTAATAAAATGACCAAGACCCAATGCTACTAATAAAATGACCAAGACTTATAGCTACTAATAAAATGACCAAGATCCAATGCTACTAATAAAATGACCAAGACCCATAGTTACTAACAAAATGATCTTGACCCATAGTTACTAATAAAATGATCTTGACCCATAGTTACTAATAAAATGACAAAGACCCATAGTTACTAATAAAATGAAAATGACAAAGACCAATAGTTACTAATAAAATGACCATGACCCAGTGCTACTACTAAAATAACAATGACACATAGTTACTAATAAAATGACCAAGACCCATAGCTACTAATAAAATGACCAAGACACAATGCTACTAATAAAAGGACATTGACCCATAGTTACTAATAAAATGATGATGACCCATAGTTACTAATAAAATGACAAAGACCCAATGCTACTAATAAAATGGCCAAGACCTATAGTTACTAATAAAATAGACAAGACCCATAGTTACTAATACAATGACCATGACCCATAATTACTAATAAAATGACCAAGACCCATAGTTACTATTAAAATGACAATGACCCATAATTACTAATAAAATGAACAAGTCCCATAGTTACTAATAAAATGAGCAAGATCCATACATACTAATAAAATGAGCAAGACCCATAGTTACTAATAAAATAACCATGACCCAAAGTTACTAATAAAATGACCAAGACCCATAGCTACTAATAAATTGAGCAAGACCCATTGTTACTAATAAAATGGCCATGACCCATAGATACTAATAAAATGATCATGACCCATAGTTACTAATAAAATGACGAAGACCCATAGTTACTAATAAATTAAGCAAGACCCATTGTTACTAATGAAATGACCAAGACCCATAGATACTAATAAAATGACCATGACCCATAGTTATTAATAAAATGACTCAAGACCCATAGTTACTAATAATTGACCAAGACCCATAGTTACTAATAAAATGAGAATGACCCATAGTTACAAATAAAATGACCAAAACCCATTGCTACTAATAAAATGACCAAGACCCATAGTTGCTAATATAATGACCAAGACCCATAGTTATTAATAAATTGAGCAAGACCCATAGTTATTAATAAATTGAGCAAGACCCATAGTTAATAATATAATGACCAAGACCCATAGTTATTAATAAAATGAACAAGACGCATAATTACTAATAAAATGACCAAAACCCATTGTTATTAATAAAATGACCAAGACCCATTGCTACTAATAAAATGACCAAGACCCATAGTTACAAATAAAATGACCAAGACCCATAGTTATTAATAAATTGAGCAAGACCCATAATTACTAATAAAATGACCATGACCCATAATTACTAATAAAATGAGCAAGACCCATAATTACTAATAAAATAACCAAAACCCATTGTTATTAATAAAATGACCAAGACCCATTGTTATTAATAAAATGAGCAAGACCCATAATTACTAATAAAGAGAGCAAGACCATAATTACTAATAAAATGACCAAGGCCCATAATTACTAATAAAATAAACTTGCATTTGATTCATTGAGCTTTCTAATACTGCAGCAACTCTGTATTTGAGCAGAGTTTGGTCGGACTTAATAAATGAGTGTTTATCAGTAAAATATTTTATGATTTTGATTGGGAAGTTCAACTTATTTTGATGAGTATTCCTTATTTTATGGGCTGAGAATGTTCCAACTTTAGGGACAAATTTTCATTGTATTTTGTGCTAACTTGCAATTAGACTTACATCAGCATGACAGCAAAGAGGATGATTCGGCAGTAATGTTATTTGTACATTTTCATGACATGATTTTGCATGTGTTTGGCTGAGCTGGTTACTTCTCTTGAGACTGTCATGCATTGAACTTGGTATATAGATTTGTATGATAATTTTCCTTGATGAGTTGATGATAAGTGACACAAATGACTATAATCAGCACATTATAAAGGTTGGAAGATAACATTGGAAGAGCAATTTCTGAACTTGCATCATTTTAATCTTTGGAATATTTTCAGGTTTTGAGAAAATTAGAAGACAGTCTCACTCAGTTCAACAGGAATTATTTACTTTTGAAAGATTTCCTTGATGATGCCAGCAGCCGAATCAGAACTATTAGTCAGAATGCCACAAAGGTAACAATGTACAGTGATCCCTTGGAGAAAAGTCCCTCTTTCAAAATGTTAAAGGTAACAATGTACAGTGATCCCTTGGAGAAAAGTCCCTCTTTCAAAATGTTAAAGGTAACAATGTACAGTGATCCCTTGGAGAAAAGTCCCTCTTACAAAATGTTAAAGGTAACAATGTACAGTGATCCCTTGGAGAAAAGTCCCTCTTACAAAATGTTAAAGGTAACAATGTACAGTGATCCCTTGGAGAAAAGTCCCTCTTACAAAATGTTAAAGGTAACAATGTACAGTGATCCCTTGGAGAAAAGTCCCTCTTACAAAATGTTAAAGGTAACAAGGTACAGTGATCCCTTGGAGAAAAGTCCCTATTTCAAAATGTTAAAGGTAACAATGTACAGTGATCCCTTGGAGAAAAGTCCCTCTTACAAAATGTTAAAGGTAACAATGTACAGAGATCCCTTAGAGAAAAGTCCCTCTTACAAAATGTTAAAGGTAACAATGTACAGTGATCCCTTGGAGAAAAGTCCCTCTTACAAAATGTTAAAGGTAACAAGGTACAGAGATCCCTTGGAGAAATGTCCCTCTTACAAAATGTTAAAGGTAACATGTACAGTGATCCCTTGGAGAAAAGTCCCTCTTACAAAATGTTAAAGGTAACAATGCATGATGATCCCTCAGAGTTCCTTATTATACCACTGTCCCTCTTATAAGATGGTAAATTTCATTCAAGGTTTACTCAAATACCTGCTTAACTTTATTTAGGTTGACTGGTCATTCAGCATATGAGGCTGTGGAATGACATGTTGTCCATCTGTCTATTGGCATGTCATGTTGTCCATCTGTCTATTGGCATGTCTTTGTTACTGCTACTTCTTTGAAGTTTTCAGATAATCGCCAAGAAACGTCAGTTGTATATTCATCCCACAGTCTTGTTGGCAATGATAGAAAGGCCATACACAAATATTTACAAGATAGATTGGTCATATACAAACATGATAGAAAGGTCATATACAAATATGCACATGATAGAAAGGTTATATACAAATATTCACATGATAGAAAGGTCATATAAAAATATTTACGTGATAGAAAGGTCATATACAAATATGCACATGATAGAAAGGTCTTATAAAAATATTCACAGGATAGAAAGGTTATATACAAATATTCACATTATAGAAAGGTCATATAAAAATATTTACGTGATAGAAAGGTCATATACAAATATGCACATGATAGAAAGGTCATATAAAAATATTCACATGATAGAAAGGTTATATACAAATTGCACATGATAGAAAGGTTATATACAAATATGCACATGATAGAAAGGTCATATAAAAATATTCACATGATAGAAAGGTTATATACAAATATGCACATGATAGAAAGGTTATATACAAATATTCACAGGATAGAAAGGTCATATAAAAATATTTACAGGATAGAAAGGTCATATACAAATATTCATATGATAGAAAGGTCATATAAAAATATTCACATGATAGAAAGGTCATATACAAATATGCACATGATAGAAAGGTCATATAAAAATATTCACAGGATAGAAAGGTCATATACAAATATTTACAGGATAGAAAGGTCATATACAAATATTCACATGATAGAAAGGTCATATACAAATATTTACATAATAGAAAGTTCATATACAAATATTTACATGATAGAAAGGTCATATACAAATATACACATGATAGAAAGGTCATATAAAAATATTCACAGGATAGAAAGGTCATATACAAATATACACATGATAGAAAGGTCATATACAAATATACACATGATAGAAAGGTCATATACAAATATTCACATGATAGAAAGGTCATATAAAAATATTCACTGGATAAAAAGGTCATATACAAATATACACATGATAGAAAGGTCATATACAAATATTCATATGATAGAAAGGTCATATAAAAATATTTACATGATAGAAAGGTCATATACAAATATTCACATAATAGAAAGTTCATATACAAATATTCACATAATAGAAAATTCATATACAAATATTCACATAATAGAAAGGTCATATACAAATATTCACATAATAGAAAGTTCATATACAAATATTTACATGATAGAAAGGTCATATACAAATATACACATGATAGAAAGGTCATATACAAATATTCACATGATAGCTAGGTCATAGGTCATATACAAATATTCACATGATAGGTTATATACAAATATTCACATGATAGGTAGGTCATATACAAATATTCACATGATAGAAAGGTCATATACAAATATTCACATGATAGGTAGGTCATATACAAATATTCACATGATAGGTAGGTCATATACAAATATTCACATGATAGAAAGGTCATATACAAATATACACATGATAGAAAAGTCATATAAAAATATTCACAGGATAGAAAGGTCATATACAAATATACACATGATAGAAAGGTCATATACAAATATACACATGATAGAAAGGTCATATACAAATATTCACATGATAGAAAGGTCATATAAAAATATTCACTGGATAGAAAGGTCATATACAAATATACACATGATAGAAAGGTCATATACAAATATTCATATGATAGAAAGGTCATATAAAAATATTTACATGATAGAAAGGTCATATACAAATATTCACATAATAGAAAGTTCATATACAAATATTCACATAATAGAAAGTTCATATACAAATATTCACATAATAGAAAGGTCATATACAAATATTCACATAATAGAAAGTTCATATACAAATATTTACATGATAGAAAGGTCATATACAAATATACACATGATAGAAAGGTCATATACAAATATTCACATGATAGCTAGGTCATAGGTCATATACAAATATTCACATGATAGAAAGGTCATATACAAATATTCACATGATAGGTAGGTCATATACAAATATTCACATGATAGGTAGGTCATATACAAATATTCACATGATAGAAAGGTCATATACAAATATTTACATGATAGGTAGGTCATATACAAATATTCACTGATAGGTAAGTCATATACAAATATATACTTGATAGCTTGGTCATATACAAATATTCACATGATATAAAGGTCATATACAGATATAAATATATGCATGATCAGTTCTAATATACTGCAGTATCTCAAATTTTCATGGGGTACTAGTATTTGTGGGTTGAATTGTTGTCCTAAGCAACAAATTTCAAGACCTATTGAAATATTAGCCATTTTTGATAAAGATGCCTGACTCCATTTTTGTTTTTCTGTTTCATTGCTAGAAAGCTGTTTTATAAATCAGTATCATTTCTGTAATTTGGTTCTAAATATTATTTTTTTTATATGGCTGCTTTATATTGTTTCTATGTGCACTTATTTATACAATGTATTGCAGAAGTAATATCTACTCAGTGCCTTAGATCAATATAATGTGCAATAATGAAGGATAGAGAAAAACAATAAAAAGCATATTAAAGGTATTCAAAGCCCTATTACTGAAAATTAAAGAAATAAATGAAAATTATTCTATAAATGAAAATAATTAAAATCAATTTTTCATGCAGCGGAACCCATTGTAAAAAGGGCCCCAGATGATTTCAAGCATTCACCTTTACTGATCACTACCATCTCACACCTCTGTGTGTGGGATCAAATCTGGGCCAGTATGGGTATGTGAGAAAGCTTGCCACTAGCTTTCCATGGGTCAGTGGTTCTTAATGTGGATTTCCCAGGTTCTTTCTCCAGTTATGCTGGCCGCTTGTATAACCTATCATTCACTTCAGAAATGGCATTAAACCAAAAACAATAACAATAACTGTTGCCAAAAAAATTTAACCCTCCAAGCACATATCATTTATCCATCTTTTTTAATCACAATAAGCAACATGACTAAAATACTAAAACTATTGGTTGAGGCACAATTATGTTCATTTTTGTCTCCATTGTCAAAATCGTTTAATATTTCCCACTATTGCACCTTCGCACTGAATTAATACTAAATGCATGTGAATAAAGGAACTACTTTCTATTGCAAACAAATAATTTTTTTCTGAATGAACTAAAGCAAATGTTTCATGGACTGCCACATATCAGCAGCTTTGGCACATTCAGCATTAACTTTTTTGAATACAATGTTTCCGATTTAGGCTAGCTATAGATGCCAGACAGAGTCTTGACAATAACATGCAAGTTATAAGACATAAACTGTCTTCTTTAGCTAGGAATAAAAATGGCAAAAATATATTTACATTTTACATCCCGAATTTCCTCAAAATGTACTTGTGTAGTTTTGCAAATCCAAATTATATGAGCCATGTCATGGGTTCTCAAGGTTGATTACACATTTCAAACTTGTACTGTAATTTTGATGATATTCCAAGTTCACTTACATCCTCTTTACTGCACTAAAAATGAAACATTCAATTCCACAGCATCTTTTCAATAATTACACTTGAAAGACCTCATATTTTTTCCCACATTATAATCTGAATCATTCAGTGACAGAAAACAGAAACATGTAAACCGATGTCAACACATTTCAATATGATTAAATTGGTAGATGCTGATGGAATCCAGTGTGAGTTACTTAATGTAGATCAATCCAGACCAAAATCACAAAATTGCATCAAATCAACAAAAATACCAAAATGTATTCATTCAAGATTAAATGGAAAAGATGTTGCAATGCACATTCATCAACAATATTACTCCAAATTCTTTTGAAACTTACATCTAGCACACGACCAACTTCAAATCTCTCTGGGCAGATTTACATACCCATTAATAATGTTATGAATTGATGCAGATACACTTGTGTACTTAGTTTGGAATACAGCATACATTCTGTTACTTTGTTTCTTGTAGGGTATTTTTGTTTATATATTTAAGCCTTGGGTAAAATACAAAAATGAGCATATAATAAAAAGGTTACTGCATTTGTATGGCAAAATATGAACTTGTTTTGTTGGATGGATATAGTGCACTCCCAAGGTCATGCAGTATATCCATCCAAAAAACTTTTTCATATTTTCCCATACAAATGCAGTAGCCTATAATTACTAATAAAATATGATGTATATAAACTAATTACAGCAAATTATTGATGATTACACTTTATTGATTTTTGCACAAACCACTCAACATTGTGCAACTCAAATCAGCTGGTACAAAAAAAGTGTTATGTTGGGTAAATAATCCTGATATTGATGAATTAGACAATTCTAATATTTTCAAATCAAAGAATAAATTAGTTCTAATCATTTCCCAGTTTCTTCCTCGACCATTAATACTGGCCGCAATGAATAGCCTATCGTGTGCTGAAAAATGACATTAAACCCAAGAATAACAACAGCAAATTCTACTCATTCTGCATGTGAATCACAATTTTCCATAAGTCCAGCAATTTTAGTTGATTCCTACTTGAGAGTGAGACTCAGATGGTGGGGTGATTCTATTGTATTTTAATTTAGCTAGCATCTTCTTTGTTTGATGGGATCTGAAGACATCAAATGTTGAAGCTGCTTTCTGATTATATTGAGCAAGAGGTAACTGGTCTTATTTCACATGTGAAATAAAATTATCAAGGCTGACAGGGATCTAAGTTGAATTTTACCACTCTTCAGCCAATGTGTAAATGTCATCATAAAGTAATTGATTGGGTATCTTTATGGACAAGGTTTTAAGGAAGTGCATCTGTTTTAATAACTGATTTGTGTTGTTTGCTGCATCAGCTTAATTTGATGTTAAATGTGATTTATTTTAACAGGTGTTTCATTTGTGCTCATTCAGTTGTTAGTACAGATTGAACCATTGAAGTGACCCTAGTGTGATGTCCTCAAAGCTTTATTCTTTTGTGTTCATTATTTGAGATATTTGTGAGGGTTAATCCTCATCTAGGATAGCTACTTGCCTCCACCCCTTAATTTTTTAAAAGTCAATTGTCCTCTTGGTTTTGGTGGACATTCTTGTTACTCCATGACATTAAATACAAATATGCCAACTTTAACAGGCAAAACCACAAATTAAAGACGTTCACACACAAATTTGTCCTGTTTTCAAAACCAAGAAAATGGGGAACCATGAAAATAAATGATACTACAGTATATAATTATTTCCGATATCATACAGTAATAAGAAGAGGTGGAATACATATAAGTGGTTTGATCTATGTAATCATTTTTAAAAATGTTTTGATGCTATTTTGATGGTTTTTCGTCTTTTAATATTTGCATATTAATTTCATCAGAGTATGTAGAAATGCCAGATAACAATGTCCTAATTGTATGTCAGTATGAAGAGAAATACCATGCACCAGTTATCAATGTCATCAAGATTATTATTATTATTATTATTATTATTATTATTATTATTATTATTATTTTTATTATTATTGTTCATGAAAAGATTTAAAATTTATTCCACTAGTCAACCGAATCATAAAATATGTGTTGTTTTTTTCTCCCAGATTAATGTTCCAAACAAGATTCCTGCTCACTTAAATTCATACTATAAACTAAATTGTCACTGTAATAAATTTTATAAATTAAATCATTACTGTAATAAATTTCATAAATTAAATTATCACTGTTACTTGAAATAAATAAACAGTCACTAATATTTGTATTGTGCGTCATGATAAAAAAAAAAAACATAATTCGTTGATTGCCTACACATAATTGTGAAATGTAGGACTGGCACTTTCTTTGGCCAACTTAAACTGTTAAAGTTATTATGAGGTGTTCACACTGCCAAACATTATCAGACTAATCAGTTGTTCATATCACTATTGTCAAAAGTATAAGTTTAGGTGAAATACCTGTGATGAATAGAGAATGTGGATGTTGTTACTTGAACATGAATTGAAATTTCACCAGCTTTTACAGACAAGCTTTGTAAACACTGACAAACCTAAATGAAATGAGATGATTTAATATCTCATCATAGATTAACATTTTTCATCAGATATGAAATAAATGATTTCATACAGTACCTGTAACACTGTCACAATAGGCAATTCTCATTTCTGGTGAAACTATACAACTACTTTTCCCAGTATCCAATGAAATTACTTTATCTCTCTCTTTCTCTCATGAAAATCTGCCTTTAAAATTTGACATATTTACATTTTTGATTGAGTGACTGGAGTATAAGAATACATTTTGATTCATGTGCTGTTCTTTTATCTGAACAAAGAAAGAGGTTTGCTTTATTGAGTAGTTACTGTTGATACACTCCAGGACCAATTAAAGCAGAAAAAGCCATTATTTGGTTAGTATAGACATGACCTCTGACCAAAGAAAATAAGTGTCCATTATATACATGACTTTTGTATAGGGCATTTGTTGGCAGGAAATTAGAATGGCCATTGTGTCAAGGTGACTGCTATATTAGGGTGAGCATTGGGACAGGTTTTGCTCTATTTGCAAGTCTGTGTGGATCATTTTCTGCATGATATTATAGGTAGTACTGGGATTATGTTGCACCTTGTAGAGTTTACTGCCTATAACACTGAACAACAATTTTTTGCATAGGAGAATCATCCACATAATGTATTGCTGATATTTGTCTTATTTTGTGTAAAGCTGTCTTTAGCAAGTTAGTTATGAAAATTATTGATTTCCGTTATCATTTGTCTCATGTAGAACTGTTTGGACTGTACTAAGCAATCTCTTTGGGTTGATCCAAAGTTCAGAGAGGTCTTATCTTCCACCATCGAAAAGTATGTATTCATCTTTCTATCTTTTTCTTCTTCTTCTTCTTCTTCTTCTTCTTCTTCTTCTTCTTCTTCTTCTTCTTCTTCTTCTTCTTCTTCTTCTTCTTCTTCTTCTTCTTCTTCTTCTTCTTCTTCTTCTTCTTCTTCTTCTTCTTCTTCTTCTTCTTCTTCTTCTTCTTCTTCTTCTTCTTCTTCTTCTTCTTCTTCTTCTTCTTCTTCTTCTTCTTCTTCTTCTTCTTCTTCTTCTTCTTCTTCTTCTTCTTCTTCTTCTTCTTCTTCTTCTTCTTCTTCTTCTTCTTCTTCTTCTTCTTCTTCTTCTTCTTCTTCTTCTTCTTCTTCTTCTTCTTCTTCTTCTTCTTCTTCTTCTTCTTCTTCTTCTTCTTCTTCTTCTTCTTCTTCTTCTTCTTCTTCTTCTTCTTCTTCTTCTTCTTCTTCTTCTTCTTCTTCTTCTTCTTCTTCTTCTTCAAATTCTTCTTCTTCAAATTCTTCTTCAAATTCTTCTTCAAATTCTTCTTCAAATTCTTCTTCTTCTTCTTCTTCTTCTTCTTCTTCTTCAAATTCTTCTTCTTCAAATTCTTCTTCAAATTCTTCTTCAAATTCTTCAAATTCTTCTTCAAATTCTTCAAATTCTTCTTCTTCTTCAAATTCTTCTTCTTCTTCAAATTCTTCTTCTTCAAATTCTTCAAATTCTTCTTCTTCTTCTTCTTTTTCTTCTTCTTCTTCTTCTTCTTCTTCTTCTTCTTCTTCTTCTTCTTCTTCTTCTTCTTCAAATTCTTCAAATTCAAATTCTTCAAATTCAAATTCAAATAGTGGCAGTGTCAAAAAATAGTGATTTAAATAAATGTAAATGCACTGTTTTTTAAGTTTCCGTTTAGTTACTTTTTGTCTCATAAATGCTATACAGTTTGCATGATACATTTCTTACCAGTCAGTGTGACATAGTATCACCCAATTTTGTCAAATTATTTAGCATTCTATATGTTCAATCAAATTATTGAGCATTATGTGTCATCAAATTATTGAGCATTCTGTCATCAGTCAAATTATAGAGCATTCTGTGTCATCAGTTGAATTATTGAGCATTCTGTGTCATCATTCAAATTATAGAACATTCTGTGTAGTAAAAAGGATGGTTCTGTTATCTGTTACAGTTATGCTGTGGGAAGTGTCCATGAGAAAGTGTTTTCTGTTATCTCTGACCAATTTCAATCAGAAGATGAATACATTCTCCAGAAATGTATACAACTGCATGGTTTGAAGCCAGAACACCTCAGAGTTACACCAGAGTTTTCCTGTCCTGTTCCATCTGCTGTAAGCATTATAAGTAAATCAGTTGTTATTTTGTTGAGCTCACTTCAGCTTGAGTTGAGACAGTAGTCACTTTTTTTATTTTTTAAAAGTGCTGTGGAGGGGAACAGATGACATCGAATTTTAGCAAAAATGAAAATTCTTGTTTCCTGTACATAATATTTAATTACAAGTTATAATACCTAAGACATACCTTTTGAGTTAACATTAAATGCAATAATGATCCATGAATGTTTTTATATAGTAATGATTTACATGTACAGTACTCAATGATTTGCATGTAAAGTAATCATGGTTTACATGTACGGTACTCATGATTTACATGTAAATTAATCATGGTTTACATAGATAGTAACCATGATTTACATGTACAGTAATCATAGTTTATTCATGGTTCTAATGCACAGTAATCATGGTTTACATTTTTTATAGTAGCTATGGTTTATGTGTACAGTACATATGATTTACATGTACAGTACTCATGATTTTACCGGTACAGTAATCATGGTTTACATTATAATCATGGTTTACATGATTTACCTGTACAGTAAGCATGGTTTACACCTATGATAGACATAGTTGCATCTACAATACTCATGATTGACATTACAGTAAGCATGAGTGACATATCCAATAATCATGGTTTACATTTATGGTAGCATTGGTTTACATGTTCAGTAGTCTTGGTTTACATGTACAGTAGTTTGGGTTTAAATGTACAGTAAGTAGTCTAAGTTTAAATGTACAGTAAGTAGTCTTGGTTGACATGTACAGTAGTCTTGGTTTATACTACAGTAGTTTGGGCTTAAATATTGTATAGTCATGTATAGTAGTCCTAATTTACATCTATAGTACTCATGCAGAGTAGGCGTGGATCACATTTTACATAATAGGTGTATAATCTGCATGTTCTGGGAACTTGGGTAGCTCAGTTGACTTGTAATCAAGAGTCATGGGTATGATCCAAAGGAATCAGTTGCCATTGTATATCCTTGAGAGGCACCTGGTTTCCATTTCCTCAATATGACCTGCAGTGTCTTGAAATAAACAATCAGCCTTCCAAAAATGTTTTATATTTGAAGAAACTATATAACCTGTATGGTGCTGTTAAATCACATTCATTTGGAAGGCACTATATAACCTGTATTGTGCTGTTAGATAACATTCATTTTTAAGGCACTATATAACCTGTATTGTGCTGTTAAATCATATTCATTTTGAAGGCACTATATAACGTGTATGGTGCTGTTAGATCATATCCAATTTGAAGGCACTATATAACCTGTATTGTGCTGTTAAATCACATTAATAATGAAGGCACTATATAACCTATATTGTGCTGTTAGATCACATCTATTTTGAAGACACTATATAACCTGTATTGTGCTGTTAAATCACATGTATTTTGAAGGCACTATACAACCTGTATTATTCTGTTAAATCACATTCATTTTGAAGGCACTGTATAACCTGTATGGTGCCATTAAATCACATTCATTTTGATGGCACTATACAACCTGTATTTTGCTGTTAAATCACATTCATTTTGAAGGCGCTATATAACCTGTATTGTGCTGTTAAATCACATTCATTTTGAAGGCGCTATATAACCTGTATGGTGCTGTTACATCACATTCATTTGGAAGGCACTGTATAACCTGAATTGTGCTATTAAATCACATTAATTTAAAAAGTGATATGCTTCTTCTTGCAGGTTAAAAAATTAGCTAACATAGACAGTTTGAAAACGCCAATGGAGAAAATGTACTGTCTGAAGTTTACTCTGGTAAGTTCTTCTTGTATATGTTTTTCACACCTGGGAATCTTTCAGGGAAAGACAGGGTTTTTAACTCATCTTTCTAGCGATCATATGTGTAAACATTTTTCCTGCAAAGGAGAAACTTTCATGGCAAAATAAAAGCATTCCAGTCACTCTGGAAAATGCAACAGTTGATCTGATTCCATTGCTTTAGTTTGGTGCTGATTTCCTTCAATGAAAGGTGCTTGTTTTTATACAAAATTGTAGTCAGCTTGCTTCGATGAAGGCGCACAAGTTATTAAATTCACCGCTAAATGCAAACTTTCAAGAACAAAATAAATGCCATTTTATTTATAATGTTGTTTACCATATGAACTCACATACAAGACCATTTGTGTATAAGCTGATCTCTCAAACTGAACAGGTATAAACACTAAAAAGTGCATGACCTGCGTGTAAGCCTTCCCACAACTATGAGTTATCTCAGGCTTGGCATGTATGATTGTTAAAGAGAAATGGTATAAACTTGTTTGAAAAGTAATTTATTTAATTTTCTGTTTTCTTTTTGTTTCTGCCTAATTTAGATTTATGTATAATTTGATTGACAAGAATTGAACTATTGCATGTTGCTGTAACACTACCTAAATTGACTCAATTACTGTTTGCTTATGCGTAATTGAATTGGACATTTTATGTCAGTAATTACATATTTTTTGGCCTTGAAATCATAAATACTTAACTCTTTAAAATTTGATCTCAATATGACAACACAATGAACAACAATATGGAATGATTCAATGCTTGTAATTAGACTACTGAACATATTTACATAATGGCCCCATTGCATGTACATTCAACTGAATGAAGTACATTCCTTGGAGTCACATCATGGGCACCACTGCACTAAACTTTAAAATAATATCTCAAAAATACAAGTGTAATGTTTTCAGAAATAATCCTTTGAAAATTATGCTAATACTGTAAAAGCCAAATTGTAGTTTGTTTTGATGTAAGCAACCTTACACCATACTTGTCAACTCTCATGCTGGGAAAAGAAAAAAACTCCTAAATTTTGAGGTCACTCCACACCCTTTCTGATTTCATAGTATCTCCCAATTTTTGCAGAGATCTCCCGATTATTACACTATGTCTTCGATTTTCAATTCTCCATTAAAGAGCAAAGTTATATATATTTATATATATATATATATATATATATATATATATATATATATATATATATATATATATATATATATATATATATATTGTATGCAGTCCATGGAAGCTGTAGACACAAAGTTCTGAGAACAGGCTGGGTTTTGTCTCGTGCAGAGAATAAATATTCTTCCTGAGAAACATGGTCGAACAAAGCCTGGAACACCAACAGCGGCTCATTATCAACTTTGTCAATTTTACCAAGACCTTCAACAGCATACATTGGGAGTCACTTTGGAACATAGCGAGGTTGTATGGCATCTTGGAGCAATTCATTGAGGTGTTTACAAACCTCTACCTCAATTTAAGCTGTTGTGTCAGGACGGAAGATGGCACCACAGACTTCTTTGCTATTGAAACTGGCATCAGACAGGGATATATATTGTCTCTTTTCCTTTTCCTTATGGTGATCGACTTCGTTATGCAGAAAGCCATGGACCGAGATGATTTCGGAATTCCATGGCTGAAACCAAACCGGCTCACTGACATTGACTACGTGGATGACATTTCACTCCTTGGCACCACAAATAAAAAGGCACATGGCAATGAGCCTAGAACACAAAGCGGCCTGAGTTGGACTTATGATAAGCAGGAATAAGACAAAGATCATGAGGATTGGATATATTACAGCAATGGACGCCATGTAGATTTGTCAGCAACAACTTGAGGAGGTAGAGAAATTCACCTACCTAGACAGCACCCTAGCCAATAATGGCGACACTAACCACGATGTCACTTGTAGAATAGGGAAGGCAGAGGCAGTCTTTCAGTGGCTTCAACCAATCTGGGCCAACGTACACATCAGTGTAGTAACAAAAGTCCGGATATTCAATACTATCATCATCATCTATATCATCATCATCATCATCATCATCATCATCATCATCATCATCCTGACTGCTACATATGCATGTGACATGTGGAAAATGTCTACTTGGATTGCAAGGGCTTAAATGTCGCCAAACAGCAATAGTTGCATTGAATCCTGCAAGTCTTATACAAGGATCTCATCACAAATGAAGAGATCCACCAGTGAAAAGGCACCCTCACTCTCAATGACATTGTGACAGAGTGCCAGCTATGTTTTGCAGGCCACATACTCTGGCAACCAATCTCTCGGCATCCAAAAAACGCCATCTTGTGGATGCCATGGGTAAGATGGAAACAAGGCCACCCCCGAACTACATGGTGAAGCAACTTTCATCGAAGATCTGAAAGTGCTAGGCATATCATTGGATGACGCTAAAACCATTGCAAAAGATCAACCTTGATGGAGAGCACTCTCTGCCCAATGCGCCTAACAGCACAGGAGGAACTCTGTCTAAGTCTAAGTAATCCATGGAAACCATGTTCTGTTGTATCACCTGTGAATATTGTCGTGACAAAATAATCACTATAAAGAATTTGCTTCTTCACTAAATAGGATGCTAATTTTAAATATTATTCTCATAAATTTGTGATTTGTTTTTATCTTCAACAATACAAAAATTAGAAAATAAACCAGAACAAAAATAAGCCACAACAATAAAATTTTTGGCAGTTAATTTCAATCCCAGTTATTGATCACAATGAATGCTGTAACTCCATATGCTGTAGCTCCATCCCCATGAATGATGTAGCTCCATTCCCATGAATGCTGTAACTCCATATGCTGTAGCTCCATTCCCATGAATGATGTAGCTCCATATGCTGTAGATCACTATGCTGTAGCTCCATTCCCATGAATGCTGTAGCTCCATATGTTGTAGCTCCATTTCCATGATGCTGTAGCTCCATATGCTGTAGCTCACTATGCTGTAACTCCATATGCTATAGCTACATTCCCACCAAAGAAACTTACATGAGTGAACACCTGACATTTGTATACCCTATATATGAACTTTAATTACTTTTGGTATCCCATGATTTACAGCCTTTACAGTAGTCAACAAAAACACTTAAAAATTGCTAAGATTAGATATTTACCAGTGGATAAGTCGAGTCCCCCTTCTTTCAGGCCTTTATTTTTTCCTAAATTATTCATGTTATCTATGAGTATATATGGTACATTAAGAAACCAAACAGTCCTTTGCTCAATTGTAATCTTCCTATTCAGAGCTAATCCGGTAACATGGCTATCTCATTGTATCACAGCATGCAGTACCCAGGCCAGGTTTCTGCATATTAAGCAGTTTATCATGTAGAAATGCACTTCTAAGATGTATTTGCCGATATGAATAAAAGATTTGTTTATGTAGCAAACAGATAGATTACAGCGCATTTTATATTCAAGTTTGTGGCTTCTTTTCATTATGCCTTTGAATTTCTCCACCCCTAACCCAAGATAGTATATATAAGTTTGAACAGCCAAAATATATTGTAACCAAAAATTCGCCTGATGGTGTATTTTATCACCAATAATTAAACTAAATCCTGGCAGTCTTCTGAGATCTGGACCTTTTTAACCCTGCTGAGATCTGGACCTTGTTAACCCTGCTAAGATCTGGACTTTGTTAACCCTGCTGAGATCTACTGAACCTTGTTAACCGTGCTGAGATCTGGACTTTGTTAAACCTGCTGAGATCTGAACTCTGTTAACCCTGCTGAGATCTACTGAACCTTGTTAACCGTGCTGAGATCTGCTGCCAAGATATACTGGACCTTACTATTCCACTGAGACCTATTGGACTTTGTTATCATCTTATCTGTGCTGAGATGAATTGGATGTTGCTGCTCAGGCCAGGATCTACTGGACTTTGTTATTCCACTTAGATGTATTGTACTTTGTTATTCCACTTAGATGTTCTGGACCTTGTTATTCCACTTAGATGTACTGGATTTTGTTATTCCACTTAGATGTACTGGACTTTGTTATTCCACTTAGATGTACTGGACTTTGTTATTCCACTTAGATGTATTGGACTTTGTTATTCCACTTAGATGTTCTGGACCTTGTTATTCCACTTAGATGTACTGGATTTTGTTATTCCACTTAGATGTACTGGACTTTGTTATTCCACTTAGATGTACTGGACTTTGTTATTCCACTTAGATGTATTGGACTTTGTTATAGTATTGGACTTTGTTATTCCACTTAGATGTACTGGACTTTGTTATTCCACTTAGATGTACTGGACTTTGTTATTCCACTTAGATGTATTGGACTTTGTTATAGTATTGGACTTTGTTATTCCACTTAGATGTACTGGACTTTGTTATTCCACTTAGATGTACTGGACTTTGTTATTCCACTTAGATGTATTGGACTTTGTTATTCCACTTAGATGTACTGGACTTTGTTATTCCACTTAGATGTACTGGACTTTGTTATTCCACTTAGATGTATTGGACTTTGTTATTCCACTTAGATGTACTGGACTTTGTTATTCCACTTAGATGTACTGGACTTTGTTATTCCACTTAGATGTACTGGACTTTGTTATTCCACTTAAATGTACTGGACTTTGTTATTCCACTTAGATGTATTGGACTTTGTTATTCCACTTAAATGTACTGGACTTTGTTATTCCACTTAGATGTATTGGACTTTGTTATTCCACTTAGATGTACTGGACTTTGTTATTCCACTTAGATGTATTGGACTTTGTTATTTGTCTTCTTATGTAAATAGGATCAATATACATATTCCCCATGCATCAATCTGAGCAGCTAACAATCTGTCAGTTTGACTGCCCATCCATCTGTCCAATCAAATGCCCAATTGTCTGTCCATTTAAATGCCCAACTGTCTGTCCATTTAAATTCCCATCCATCTGTCCATTAAGTGCCCATCCATCTGTCCATTGAAATGCCCATCCATCTGTCCATTAATTGCCCATCCATCTGTCCATTTAAATGCCCATCCATCTATTCATTTAAATGCCCATCCATCTGTCCATTTAAATGCCCATCCATCTATCCATTTAAATGCCCAACTGTCTGTCTATTTATCCACTCCTGACAAATCTTGTCCTCGCATCTCCCACACTGTTTGGATGACTTTATGGAAACCTTGTTTACTAGATATGCAGTTGATGTAGATGAACTAAAAAACTTAATTTTTTCTTTTGCAATTTTTGAATAAAATGTCTTGAAAATCAGAAAAGAATGGGGAAATGGCAAGTTTGCTATACTTCTCACACTTTAATTAGATGATATGAATGAAACTTTATGCCATATATGTGGTTGCTCTATATTTGCAGACAGGTTTAACTTTTGCCTGGTCAGAATTGGAAAAGGGGCATTAGAGGGATTCGGATTGTCACTGCTTCTCATCAATTGGAGGATTATGTTAAAATTGGAACAACAGATATTTTGTTTGGTTTAGTTGTGCAGTAAGATGTCTGTTTTCTTTCGTCTGTCCCTACTTTGCAGAAATTTGTTGAGAAACTAAATTATTGAAGTAGTTTAAGAAATCATCTTTTCTGCAATGCTAGAGAATCGAACTTTTTTATTCTAAATAGGTGTATCTGCAATGCTAGAGAATGATTCTTTTTCATTCTAAATACGCATATCTCCAATGCTAAAGAATTGAACTTTTAGTTGTATCTTCAATGCTAGAGAATTAAACTTTTTCATTCTAAATACACGTATCTGCAATGCTTGAGAATGAAATTTTTCATTCTAAATGTGCGTATCTGCAATGCTAAACAATGAAACTTTTTCATTCTAAATATGCGTATCTGCAATGCTAGAGAATGAAACTTTTTCATTCTAAATACGCATATCTGCAATGCTAAACAATGAAAGTTTTTCATTCTAAATACGCGTATCTGCAATGCTAGAGAATGAAACTTTTTCATTCTAAATATGCATATCTGCAATGCTAAACAATGAAACTTTTTCATTCTAAATATGCATATCTGCAATGCTAAACAATGAAACTTTTTCATTCTAAATACAAGTATCTGCATTGCTAGAGAATTAAACTTTTTCATTCTAAATATGAGTGCAATGCTAGAGAATTAAACTTTTCCATTCTAAATACATGTGTCTGCATTGCTAGAGAATTAAACTTTTTCATTCTAAATTTGTGTATCTTCACAAGCACATAAAATGTCTTTTTAACTCCATTTAGATTTTGTGGATGTTTCTTAAAAATTTAATTTAAAGAAGTTAACTTGTTCTATGTTAATAGTATTTTTACAATCCTATATAATATTCTGGTCATTAGAATGGTGAGGTGTTTTTGCCATTTAAGAAAGCTGTATCTATTTGAGTACCATATTGTATGTCATAAATTATTTATTGTTTGGTCAGAAATAAACTACTAAATTGATACTGCTTAAACAGTACTATAACAAATATTAACTACACAGAGGTATGATGGAGTACTATAACAAATATTACTTACACAGAGGTATGATGGAGTACTATAGTAAATATTACCTACACAGAGGTATGATGGAGTACTATAACAAATATTATCTACACAGAGGTATGATGGAGTACTATAACAAATATTAACTACACAGAGGTATGATGGAGTACTATAACAAATATTACCTACAGAGGTATGATGTAGTACTATAACAAATATTACCTACACAGAGGTATGATGGAATACTATAACAAATATTACCTACACAGAGGTATGATGGAGTACTATAACAAATATTACCTACACAGTGGTATGATGGAGTACTATAACAAATATTACTTACACAGATATGATTGAGTACTGTAATAAATATTACTTACACAGATGTTTTGTTAAAGTATTATAATAAATATTACCTAATAATTAAATCCATAGCACAACTGATCTTCTTTTCAGGTTGCATGACAATTTCTTAAGACAGGGCTTCATCACTTGATCTGTATTTGTGGGTGGAGGGTATTTTTCCCATTTGATGCTGCTTTAGATCCATCTCCAAATAGCTAGGAGAGTGCATTAAGTGCAAGTTGGACTTAGATACATAGGAAAATAACTAAGAAAGGCAGGGAGAAAATGTAACATGAAGGATTATCTCAGAAAGGCAGGGAGAAAATGGAACATGTAGGATTAAGTTTAAATGGTAGAGTGCCTTTCTAGAGTTGGGAGGTTCCAGCTTTACTTCCCAGTCTAGCTGTGTATTTTTCCCTGTTTAACAAGAAATGCTCAGCTTTATAATACCAGACAGGTAATAAGTTTTCTGCATTCAACTTCCAGGTAAATGATAAGTGTTCTGCATTCAACTACCAGGTAGATGATAAGTGTTCTGCTTTGTATTAGCAAGACCTCCGTATCAAGATATCTCATTTGAGATGCTTCTACCTTGAGGAAATTTAAAATGTAAAATTTATATTTGCAGATAATATGCAGTCTTGTGTAAATATACACAGATTTTTTTAAATGTTTGATAATTTAAAATATCTTACATTTATAAGAATTACATAATTGTAACATTAATTTAAGATGTATGTATTGAATGTATGTGTATATGTTTATGCCAGTGAAATATGGTTATTTTGGGACATTCCTATCAGAATTTTATGACCTTACAAATGTAGTGCATATTCCTGCTCAGCAGAGGCAATTTACTCATTTTCACCAGTTGCCATCCCCTCTTTATAACCATGATTTTTAATATGTGGACTGACCAGGTTGTAAGGGAACTACTTTTTGTTTAACTAAATTACTTTGAATTGCCATGTTCACTTTTCAGGACAAAATAACAGAAGAAGTCACACATAATGTACAAGAAAAATGGTCTCCAGGAGTTGGCACAGAAGGTAGGCATGATATTTTTGGCATTTACCTCTTTCTTAGTTTCCAGAAAAGGTATAGAAGTAATTAATCTACTTTCTGAAATATTTAGTTATGCAGTGATGCTGCCAAGGCATGCAGGCATGTAAATTGCAAACAATTTTATAAATTTTATAATTTTTATAAATTTTATAAATACTTTCAGGCTAAAGATGTGTGAGAACTCCCACAGTTTAGTTTAAAGTTACAAATATGAAAATATACATTATGCAGTATACACATTGTATTCAGTCAGCTTGTTGTGACCCAAGTCATGGTATTTTCATGCTTTAGTCTGAATTCTAATAGTCTGAAAAATCTAAAAAATGTGCTGAGAAGTTCATTCTCCATGGCATTATGATACAGGGAAATACATGGCATTATGATATATGGATATACATTATCATAGATTTTGCTGCCACAAATATTGATGTTCAACCATTAAGAAAATGTGTTACTTCTACATGTCTTAAAATGTATGTTTCAGAAATTCCATGTTTTACCTCTGATGATCTCATTCCGCTGTTAGTAAGTAAACTCCTATGTATTTATTGAATAAACATTTTGTTGACATTGATGAAGGATGATGATTGAAAAAGCATTTTGTTGACACTGATAAAGTAGGATGATTGAATAAGCATTTTGTTGACATTGATAAAGGATGATGATTGAATAAGCATTTTGTTGACACTGATAAAGTAGGATGATTTAATAAGCATTTTGTTGACATGGATAAAGTATGATGATTGAATAAGCATTTTGTTGACACTGATATAGTATGATGATTGAATAAGCATTTTGTTGACACTGATATAGTATGATACTTGTAAAAAGAATAGCTCAAGAAACACATTCAATGTGTTCTTAGTTTTGTATGAATATTGTCTCTTAGACATGCATGTGTAGTTTATGGGTTTCATTTCATTTACAGGCAGTATGGATCCGTTTTCTCCCCCTCCTGACTTTATTTTCTGGAATTGACTTCACCAGAATTTGTTCATATCAACTAAATTTGGCATGTGACTTTTTGTGAATGAGATTTTTAAGGAATTCTGTCTCCAGTCTTCCAGATTATCATAATGCATGGGTTATGGTTTCTCATTGCAAGTCCTCCTGATTTTGTAGCATAACTTTACATATCTTCGTTGGATTTCAACCATAATTTAGCATACAGATTTATATTCATGAAACCATAAAAGAATTTAAATTTGACATTATTTAATGGTGCAGGAGTTATGGTTCCTGATAGCCCATAATTTGGTTTATACAGCATAACATATAAGTAGCTTTTGATTTCAGCCAAATTTACCAAGTTTGCTTCTTTATATTGATGAGATCCTTAGGACCCATGGTTCTGATTATAGGGGGAAAAAAGGGAACCAAACTAGAAATGAATAAAGCATAGACATATGGGTTTGGATAATTAAACTCATGGTAAAACATCTTCCAAGGGTTTTTCCCTTTCTTGGTAACTGAAAAAGCACTCACCATTACAGATCACAGCCATCTCACCAGTCTGTGTGGGTTCTAGCCTCAGGCTCTGCCAATATGGGGATGTGAGAAATCTTATCAGTAGCTTTGTGTGGATCAGTGGTTCTTTCCAAGGTTTTCCTGGGTTTTTCCTCCAACATTTATACTGGCAACCATGAATAACCTATCTTGTTCTGAAAAATGGCATAAAACGCTATAACAACAACAGTATAAGCAATACATCTTTCATACACATATAGATAAACAAATGGCATTAAACCCTATAACAGCAACAATATAAGTAATGCATCTTTCATACACATGTTGTTTTGTTGTTTTTGGGGGCTTAACACCATTTTTCAGCACACGATTGGCTATTCATGGCGGCCAGTATTAATGGTGGAGGAAGAAACCGGGAAATCACCGGAATGAACCACTGACCCACGAGAAGCTATTGGCAAGCTTTCTCACATATCCACTTTAGCCGAATCCTAGACTCGAACACATGCAGACAGAGGTGAGATGGCAGTGATTCGTAACGGACAGTGCATTAGACCACTCGGCCACTCGGGGCCCCTAATATACACATGTACATAAACAACAAATACCATGGTTCATGTTTTTCTCCTCACAGAAGTTTGTAGCAAGGATGGGTTTTTCCCCATAATTTGAAATGTAATGTCATTTAATTTTGTTATTATATTATGTTGCTTTGATTTGAATTTGTACTACTAGTCTTTGAATGAGTTTGAATTACATAATTCTTCAAGAGTTATGACCCCTGATTGCACATCCTCTTGACTTCAGTTTCATAACTTTTCTAAGCATGCCACTATTATTGATGAAACTGTACTGATTTTAATTGTTTCAAATTATAGCTCCACATCGCCTAACTATAAAATATAAAATTTAATCGAAATTTGTCATGTATCTTATTGATGAGACATTGAATTACTTGGATTTTTAGCATTCCACATTCTAATTTAGAAGCATCTTAGCCCCTGATCTCCAAAATCTGTTTTTCCAACAGTTCTTATGTTTAATACCCTGTAAATTGTAGTGAGTGTGCCCGTTGCAGTGTGCCCATTCCTATTCTAGTTACATTATAGTGCATGGGGCCCTTTGCCATGTAAGCATTCCTAATAATTCTAGTTAAATTGCAGTTCAACCATTCCTAATATGTATTTTTACATTGTAGTGAGGTGAACCCTTTGCAATCAATCCAATACATATATTTCTAGATACAATGTAGTGTGTGGGACCCTTTGCAATGTACCCATTTCTAATAGCTCTATTTACATTGCAGTGAGGTGGGACCCTTTGAAATGTATCCATTCATAATATCTCTAGTTAAATTGTAGTGAGTGAGGCTCTTTGCAATGTACCCATTCCTAAAACCTCTAGTTAAATTGTAGTGAGTGAGGCCCTTTGCAATGTACCCATTCCTAATAGCTATAGTTAAATTGTAATGAGTGGGGCCTTCTGCAATGTACCCATTGCTAATAACTCTAGATAAATTGTAGTGAGTGGTTCCCTTTGCCATGTACCTATTCCTAATAGCTCTAGTTAAATTGTAGTGAGTGGGACTCTTTGCCATGTACCTATTCCTAATAGCCCTAGTTAAATTGTAGTGAGTGGGGCCTGTTGCCATGTACCTATTCCTAATAGCTCTAGATAAATTGTAGTGAGTGGGGCCTGTTGCCATGTACCTATTCCTAATAACTCTAGATAAATTGTAGTGAGTGGTTCCCTTTGCCATGTACCTATTCCTAATAGCTCTAGATAAATTGTAGTGAGTGGGGCCTTTTGCCATGTACCTATTCCTAATAGCTTTAGTTGTAGTGAATGGGGCCTTTTGCCATGTACCTATTCCTAATAGCTCTAGATAAATTGCAGTGAATGGGACCTTTTGCAATGTACCCATTTCTAATAACTCTAGATAAATTGTAGTGAGTGGGGCCCTTTGCCATGTACCTATTCCTAAAGCTCTAGTTAAATTGTAGTGAGTGGGACTCTTTGCCATGTACCTATTCCTAATAGCTATAGTTAAATTGTAGTGAGTGGGGCCCTTTGCAATGTACCCATTACTAGTAGCGCTAGTTAAATTGTAGTGAGTGGGGCTCTTTGCAATGTACCCATTTCTAATAACTCTAAATAAATTGTAGTGAGTGGGGCCCTTTGCCATGTACCTATTCCTAAAGCTCTAGCTAAATTGTAGTGAGTGGGGCCCTTTGTAATGTACCCATTCCTAGTAGTGCTAGTTAAATTGTAGAGAGTGGGGCCCTTTGCAATGTACCCATTCTTAATAGCTATAGTTAAATTGTAGTGAGTGGGGCCCTTTGCAATGTACCCATTCCTAATAGCTATAGTAAAATTGTATTGAGTGAGGCCCTTTGCAATGTACCCATTCCTAATAGCTATAGTTAAATTGTAGTGAGTGAGGCCCTTTGCAATGTACCCATTCATAATAGCTATAGTTAAATTGTAGTGAGTGGGGCCCTTTGCAATGTACCCATTCCTAATAGCTATAGTTAAATTGTAGTGAGTGAGGCCCTTTGCAATGTACCCATTACTAGTAGCACTAGTTAAATTGTAGTGAGTGGGGCCCTTTGCAATGCACCCATTCATAATAGCTATAGTTAAATTGTAGTGAGTGGGGCCCTTTGCAATGTACCCATTCATAATAGCTATAGTTAAATTGTAGTGAGTGGGGCCCTTTGCAATGTACCCATTCCTAATAGCTATAGTTAAATTGTAGTGAGTGAGGCCCTTTGCAATGTACCCATTCCTAATAGCTATAGTTGTAGTGAGTGGGGCCCTTTGCAATGTACGCATTCCTAGTAGCTATAGTTGTAGTGAGTGGGGCCCTTTGCAATGTACCCATTCCTAGTAGCTATAGTTGTAGTGAGTGGGGCCCTTTGCAATGTACCCATTCCTAGTAGCTATAGTTGTAGTGAGTGGGGCCCTTTGCAATGTACCCATTCCTAATAGCTATAGTTAAATTGTAGAGAGTGGGGCCCTTTGCAATGTACCCATTCCTAATAGCTATAGTTAAATTGTAATGAGTGGGGCCCTTTGCAATGTACCCATTCCTAATAGCTATAGTTGTAGTGAGTGGGGCCCTTTGCAATGTACCCATTCCTAATAGCTATAGTTGTAGTGAGTGGGGCCCTTTGCAATGTACCCATTCATAATAGCTATAGTTAAATTGTAGTGAGTGGGGCCCTTTGCAATGTACCCATTCCTAATAGCTATAGTTAAATTGTAGAGAGTGGGGCCCTTTGCAATGTACCCATTCCTAGTAGCGCTAGTTAAAGGTAGAGTTTGTGATGTCACAACTTAAGAAGACTTTGATTTACATTTTCAGAGAATTTCTCCATCATCTCTTCTTCTTTTAAGAAAAACCCATAATATTTAGGAACTCACTGTAAGTAATTAGATGAAACTGATTAAATGACCATTTCAGGGTGCATGTGCTCAGTTCAAGAACAGATATATGTTAATGTTAATTTTGAGATGTTTTAAGTGGATCAATATTTTAAATATATTCAGCTACTTTTTATTGATTTCTGTTGCAAAGGAATTACTGGCCCTGCCTGAATGATCTGCCAGTATCTGCCATAATCATTCCTAGAAAATTCTTAGTTTTACTTGGATCATTAAAAAAGCCAAATAGTAAAACGTGCTTGTGGTACATGTTTGCCTATCATACATGTATCTTGCACTTGCTATATGCATCTGGTATTCCTAAACTATGGCTGAAAATGTTCTGTACAAAAAAGTACAATATATGAAAATAACCATATTGTGTACAAATTGTTCATAAGCAGGTATTGTGTACAAATTCTATATAAAAAGGTTTTGTGTACAGATTGTTTACACAGGTATTGTGTACAGAATGTTTATACAGTTATCATGAACAATTGAGTCACAAATATTATATATAGGTACTGTACACATATTGCAGATACTTGTTGACATTTTATTTAACTATTGTATACATGTTAACAATATTTATAAAAATGTATTTTGTATTGACAATATGTATAACTTTAATATACTTGTAATCCAGGTCACAGTTATTAAGCAAGCCAGATGCAAATATATGCCTAGTAACATTTAGTAACATTTATAGAACTATAATATACTTGTACACACCCAGGTGACAGTTATTGTGCAAGCCAAATGCAGTCATATGTGCAGTAACATATTCTACATGGAGAATTTTTATTGGGCAGAAGGAACCAAAGACAGAGATAACCTCAGGTACACACACAGAAGTAAGGAGGTACTTAAAACACAGTAAAACTGTTTATACTTTTTTAAGCTGATATTAGTGTGTGAGAGGTCCTGAGTAAAACACTGCTTGGCAGGTATGATTTTGCCATGATATTAACCTATATACATCCCATACTTAATGCAGCATGGAAGTTTTAATTGGCAAACCATTTCCTGTGTATAATGATATAGATTTGCATACTAAAGTCATGAGATGTATGTAGAATAAGGATATAAATATAGAATAAGGATATAGATTTGTGTAGTAAGTTGTGAGATGGGTATAGAATAAGGATATATGTGCAGTAAGTTGTGAGATGTATGTAGAATAGGGATATAAATATAGAATAAGGATATAGATTTGTGTAGTAAGTTGTGAGATGGGTATAGAATAAGGATACAGATTTGTGTAGTAAGTTGTGAGATGGGTATAGAATAAGGATATAGATTTGTGTAGTAAGTTGTGAGATGTATATAGAATAAGGATATAAATATAGAATAAGGATATAGATTTGTGTAGTAAGTTGTGAGATGTATGTAGAATAAGGATATAAATATAGAATAAGGATATACATCTGTGTAGTAAGTTGTGAGATGTATGTAGAATAAGGATATAAATATAGAATAAGGAAATAGATTTGTATAGTAAGTTGTGAGATGTATGTAGAATAAGGATATAAATATAGAATAAGGATATAGATTTGTGTAGTATGTTGTGATATGTATGTAGAATAAGGATATAAATATAGAATAAGGATATAGATTTGTGTAGTAAGTTGTGAGATGAGTATATAATAAGGAAATAGATTTGTGTAGTAAGTTGTGAGGTGAGTATAAAATAAGGATATAGATTTGTGTAGTAAGTTGTGAGATGGGTATAGAATAAGGATATAGATTTGTGTAGTAAGTTGTGAAATGGGTATATAATAAGGATATATATTTGTGTAGTAAGTTGTGAGATATATGTAGAATAAGGATATAGATTTGTGTAGTAAGTTGTGAGATTGGTATAGAAAAAGGATATATGTGTAGTAAGTTGTGAGATGGATATAGAATAAGGATGTATATTTGTGTAGTAAGTTGTGAGATGTGTATAGATTAAGGATATAGATTTGTGTAGTAAGTTGTGAGATGTATGTAGAATAAGGATATATATTTGTGTAGTAAGTTGTGAGATTGGTATAGAATAAGGATATATGTGTAGTAAGTTGTGAGATGGGTATAGAATAAGGATATAGATTTGTGTAGTAAGTTGTGAGATGGGTATAGAATAAGGATATAGATTTGTGTAGTAAGTTGTGAGATGGGTATAGAATAAGGATATAGATTTGTGTAGTAAGTTGTGAGATGGGTATAGAATAAGGATATAGATTTGTGTAGTAAGTTGTGAGATGAGTATAGAATAAGGATATAGATTTGTGTAGTAAGTTGTGAGATGGGTATAGAAAAAGGATATAGATTTGTGTAGAAAGTTGTGAGATGGGTATAGAATAAGGATATAGATTTGTGTAGTAAGTTGTGAGATGTATGTAGAATAAGGATATAAATATAGAATACGGATATAGATTTGTGTAGTAAGTTGTGAGATGTATGTAGAATAAGGATAAAAATATAGAATAAGGATATATATTTATGTAGTAAGTTGTGAGATGTATGTAAAATAAGGATATAGATTTGTGTAGTAAGTTGTGAGATGGGTATAGAATAAGGATATAGATTTGTGTAGTAAGTTGTGAGATGGGTATATAATAAGGATATATATTTGTGTAGTCAGTTGTGAGATGTATGTAGAATAAGGATATAGATTTGTGTAGTAAGTTGTGAGATTGGTATAGAAAAAGGATATATGTGTAGTAAGTTGTGAGATGGATATAGAATAAGGATATAGATTTGTGTAGTAAGTTGTGAGATGGGTATAGAATAAGGATATAGATTTGTGTAGTAAGTTGTGAGATGTATGTAGAATAAGGATATATATTTGTGTAGGAAGTTGTGAGATGAGTATAGAATAAGGATATAGATTTGTGTAGTAAGTTGTGAGATGGGTATATAATAAGGATATAGATTTGTGTAGTAAGTTGTGAGATGTATGTAGAATAAGGATATATATTTGTGTAGTATATTGTGAGATGAGTATAGAATAAGGATATATATTTGTGTAGTAAGTTGTGAGATGGGTATAGAATAAGGATATAGATTTGTGTAGTAAGTTGTGAGATGGGTATAGAATAAGGAAATAGATTTGTGTAGTAAGTTGTGTGATGGGTATAGAATAAGGATATAGATTTGTGTAGTAAGTTGTGAGATGTATGTAGAATAAGGATATATATTTGTGTAGTAAGTTGTGAGATGGGTATAGAATAAGGATACAGATTTGTGTGGTAAGTTGTGAGATGAGTATAGAATAAGGATATAGATTTGTGTAGTAAGTTGTGAGATGTATGTAGAATAAGGATATATATTTGTGTAGTAAGTTGTGAGATGAGTATAGAATAAGGATACAGATTTGTGTAGTAAGTTATGAGATGAGTATAGAAGAAGGATATAGATTTGTGTAGTAAGTTGTGGGATAGGTATAGAATAAGGATATAGATTTGTGTAGTAAGTTGTGTAATAAGTATAGAATAAGGATATAGATTTGTGTAGTAAGTTGTGAGATGAGTATAGAATAAGGATATAAGGATATAGATTTGTGTAGTAAGTTGTGGGATGGGTATAGAATAAGGATACAGATTTGTGTAGTAAGTTGTGTGATGGGTATAGAATAAGGATATAGATTTGTGTAGTAAGTTGTGAGATGAGTATAGAATAAGGATACAGATTTGTGTAGTAAGTTGTGAGATGGGTATAGAATAAGGATACAGATTTGTGTAGTAAGTTGTGGGATGGGTATAGAATAAGGATACAGATTTTTGTAGTAAGTTGTGAGATGAGTATAGAATAAGGATATAGATTTATGAAGTAAGTTGTGGGATGGGTATAGAATAAGGATACAGATTTGTGTAGTAAGTTGTGAGATGTGTATAGAATAAGGATATAAGGATATAGATTTGTGTAGTAAGTTGTGGGATGGGTATAGAATAAGGATACAGATTTTTGTAGTAGGTTGTGAGATGAGTATAGAATAAGGATATAAATTTGTGTAGTAAGTTGTGAGATGAGTATAGAATAAGGATATAGATTTGTGTAGTAAGTTGTGGGATGGGTATAGAATAAGGATATAGATTTGTGTAGTAAGTTGTGAGATGGGTATAGAATAAGGATATAGATTTGTGTAGTAAGTTCTGAGATGGGTATAGAATAAGGATATAAATTTGTGTAGTAAGTTGTGAGATGAGTATAGAATAAGGATATAGATTTGTGTAGTAAGTTGTGGGATGGGTATAGAATAAGGATATAGATTTGTGTAGTAAATTGTTGGATGGATATAGAATCAGGATATTGATTTGCATAGAAAGTTGTGTGATGGGTATAGGATAAGGATATTCATTTGCATAGAAAGTTGTGTGAAGGGTATAGAATAAGGATATAGATTTGTGTAGTAAGTTGTGAGATGGGTATAGAATAATGATATAAATTTGTGTAGTAAGTTGTGAGATGAGTATAGAATAAGGATATAGATTTGTGTAGTAAGTTGTGGGATGGGTATAAAATAAGGATATAGATTTGTGTAGTAAATTGTGAGATGTATGTAGAATAAGGATATAGAATTGCATAGTAAGTTGTGGGATGGATATAGAATCAGGATATTGATTTGCATAGAAAGTTGTGTGATGGGTATAGAATAAGGATATTGATTTGCATAGAAAGTTGTATGATGGGTATAGAATAAGGATATTGATTTGCATAGAAAGTTGTGTGATGGGTATAGAATAAGGATATATGTAATGCTTAGAAGCAATGATTTATATAGCCTGTAATGATCACATCTATGTTGATAAACCCAGCCCTTCATGTGCAATGGATGGTTCACATGCAACATGTTTATATTTATTTTAACTCAGTAATTTCATTTTAAATAATATTTTAGAAAATAAAACTTTATATTTCAGTAAATTTTTGTCCTTGTTTACATTTTATAATGTAATTTTTTACTGTGTTAATTTTCAATTGCAGCTATTGTTTAGTGACGTTGAAAGCAGCATTAGAATACTTAAAGACTACTAATTTTGATGACCTGAAACTGAAAAAGAATCGGAACAAAGATGAAATCAACATTACTGAAATTATTGAAGCCACAAGAGATGTCAGTTTAACATCTTCATCTGATTCAGGATCTGCAGACTCCAAAAGAGTCCGACTTGAAAAATCTTCCCAGTCCAGATATGACCAGCAGTTCAAAAGTGTATCAAAGATTTTGGAAGAAACTTCAAAGGAACTTGCTACAAGTCAGAAGCAAAAGAAGGAAGTGAAAAGTATTTTTGGAGGTATATTTCACAGTTTTTAATTCTATCTCATCCTTAAGAAATATAGGCAATTGTTGATGATAAGAAGCAATGTTTTTCTCAATAATATATATTAGTTATGGTGGACTCAAAACTTAATTTTTCTGTGAGAGTTTCATTATTCATGAACTTAGTTGAATATATTCCCAAATGACATTAAGGTTAGGAAGTAATTCCACCACTTCTCCCTGAAGGATGAAAAATTGTTCTGTCCCAGCCATAGAACAGAGAAAGGGAATGAACTCATTCAAAATTACCTTCTCTAAAAACAGCAAGGTGGCTAACTGTATACCTGTATACTTGATGTTTACAAGTTAAAGCTTACACTTCAGTATCAGTAAAATTGCACTGCATCACTACTTGGTATCCATCAGGATTACTTTGAATTGTACTTACTCATTAGTCAAATAGTATATGGTACAGTATTATTAACTAAGGTTTGTGTATTTTCATTAATATCTATACATATTTTTTGCAATTTGTCATCTTCAGTTTTCTGACCTGGTAAGTTGAACACAGCAATAGGAGTTATTTTTCAGTTTTTGGCAGCTGATTCTGTGTAAACCATCCAGTATGCCCAAGTTTGACCTTAGTAAGTCCAGGCACCTGGAGTATGACCTTAGTGAGTCCAGGCACCTGGACTATGATCTTAGTGAGTCCAGGCACCTGGAGTATGACCTTAGTGAGTACAGGCACCTATAGTATGACCTTAATGAACCTAGGCACTTAGAGTATAACCTTAGTAAGTTCAGGCACCTGGAGTATGACCTTGGTAAGTCCAGACACCTGGAGTATGACCTTAGTGAATCCAGGCATTTGGAGTATGACCTTAGTAAGTCCAGGCACATGGAGTATGACCTTAGTGAGTCCAGTCACCTGGAGTATGACATTAATAAGTCCAGACACTTGAAGTATGACCTTAATAAGTCCAGGTACCTGGAGTATGACCATAGTAAGTCCAGGCACTTTGACTATGACCTCAGCGAGTCTAGGCACCTAGAGTATAACCTTAGTAAGTCCATGCACTTGGTGTATCACCTTAGTAAGTCCAGGCACCTGGAGTATGACTTTAATTAGTCCAGGCACTTGATCTATGACCTCAGTGAGTCCAGGCACCAGTAGTATGACCTTAGTGAGTCCAGAGACCTGGATTATCACCTTAGTGAGTCCAGGCACCTGGAGTATGACCCTAGTGAGTCCAGGCACCTGGAGTATGACCTTGGTAAGTCCAGGCACTTGGAGTATGACCTTAGTGAGTCCAGGCACCTGGCGTATGACCTTAGTGAGTCCAGGCATCTGGAGTATGACCTTAATGAGTCAGCGCACCTGGAATATGACTTTAGTGAGTCCAGGCAATTGGAGTATGACCTTAGTGAGCCAAGGCAATTGGAGTATGACCTTAGTCAGTCCAGGCACCTGGAGTATGACTTTAGTAGTCCAGGTTATTGGAATATGACCTTAGTGAGTTCAGACAATTGGAGTATGACTTTATGACTTTAGTATGTCCAGGCACCTGGAGCATGATCATAGTAAGTCCAGGCACCTGTAGTATGACCTTAGTTAGTCCAGGCACTTGGACTATGACCTCAGTGAGTCCAGGCACCTTGAGTATGACCTTAGTGAGTCCAGACACCTGGATTATGACCTTAGTGAGTCCAGGCACTTGGAGTATGACCTTAGTGAGTCCAGGCACCTGGAGTATGACCTTAGTAAGTCAAGGCACATGGCACATGGAGTATCACCTTGGTAAGTCCAGGCATTTGGAGTATGACTTTAGTGAGTCCAGGCACCTGGAGTATGACTTTAGTGAGTCCAGGTAATTGGAGTATGACCTTAGTGAGTCCAGGCAATTGGAGTATGACCTTAGTAAGTCCATGCACTTGGAGTATGACCTTAGTGAGTCCAGGCACTTGGAGTATGATCTTAGTGAGTCCAGGCACCTGGAGTATGACCTTAGTAAGTCAAGTCACCTGGAGTATGACCTTAGTAAGTCCAGGCCCCTGGAGTATGATCCTAACTTTACTAATATTTTTTCATCAGATATGCCTGCTGTCATTCCTGTTGCCAACCAGCCAGTCCAGCCTTCAGCTGGCCATACATACCAAATAGTGACCAGAGGTCATTTGTATTGACTGCTATTCCATATACCTGCCACCTGTCCCGTTTTATACATAGACATACTTGGACTATTATAACTTGTCAATTTTAGTGTCCAGTCAGCATCCACCAATCTATCCTGGCAATATACAAGTTTCCAGACCACCAGTCAAGCTGGTGGGTTAAATTTTGTTAGTGTATCCAAAGGAGAAATTCCATGTGACATGCTGTATGAAGACTACTATATCCACACTGTTGAGTATGTTTACACGAGCATGAAAGTTATGCCAGGTGAGGTATATCCTCACAATTAGTGTTGAAAATTCTGTCTTTTGACTTTTTCTGTATGATGGTGGAACAGATGGAGTTTAGCTCTAAAGCATGGAACTTCCTCCAGCTCCTCAGCATCTTCAGTATGGCAGTGGATCTCATGAATCACAGTCCTCTCTATGTGTGTCATTTCCAGATGGCCCTCCTCTCTCAATGGCAACACATTTCTTGCCTGTTCAACCAGCAAATAAAGATTTTGACTGAAATCAGACACTTCCTTTTTTAATGGTGTAAGAGTGAATTGCTAGTGTTGAAAATTTCATTGGAAGCCCCAGAACCACAGGTCACATTCTGCTCAGCTGTAAGTTTGTCAGGCATGGGACCCACTTGCTACTGTATTTTGAGATGGTCATTGGCAAATAGAACACAACAAGAGAGAACCCTTCATTTTGACCTCATGGAAATGAAGGCAATTCTGAAGGCCTCACACACTTGATAGGATCGTCCTCATTCAAAAACAATTCTAATAATGTCAGATAATTCAGTATTGGTAAGTTACTTTTGGAAACAAGGTAGCCACAATTTCTAACAGGCTCAATATCCTGGTTGATTCTCTGTCAAGACAACTACTGCACACCCAATTTGTCTGTCAGTCCATCGAAAATCCATCAAATCAAACATGTAGCCTGTGGGGTCAACCAATGATAGACCTGTTTGTGACAAGGTGGTACAACAATATGCCATGCCACCTTCATCACTCCATTCTTGGCTCCAAACACATGTGCCATCGATGTCCTGTTCATTTGAAAAGGAATGAATCTTGACCTACATTCTGATCCCAAAGTTAATACAGAAAATGAACAGCAAAATAATCCAGTTTTCCTCTCTCAAATCTAGACAAGTTATCAGTCACCAATCTGGTGACTGACATGCCTGGAAAAATCCTAGCTACCCCAAAGCTTCTTAAATAGCCACAGTCTGTAATGTTTCACCCATGCCTGAAGAAACATCTACTTCATTAGTGGCTCTTGTCCTTGCACAGCCAGGTGATACTCCATTTTAAAAGTATATGAGGGGAAATGTCACATTTTTCTGTTAATGGTATGCTGTAGATGACATCATATTTTTCTGTGACTGGTATGCTGTAGATGACATCATACTGCTGTCAGTCTGCATTTCTTTCTTCTTCAAAGTTAGTAACTAGTACTGAACACAATATAAGAAATAGCAATCCATGATTTACAACACATTCAGATACGACATTGGTCATGACAAAGCTAGTACTGAACACAATATAAGGGATAGCGATCCCTGATTTACGACACATTCAGATACGACATTGGTCATGACAAAGCCAGCACTGAACACAATATAAGGGATAGCGATCCCTGATTTACGACACATTTAGATACGACATTGGTCATGACAAAGCTAGTACTGAATACAATATAAGGGATAGCGATCCTTGATTTACGACACATTCAGATATGACATTGGTCATGACAAAGCTAGTACTGAACACAATATAAGGGATAGCGATCCCTGATTTACGACACATTCAGATACGACATTGGTCATGACAAAGCTAGTACTGAATACAATATAAGGGATAGCAATCCTTGATTTACGACACATTCAGATATGACATTGGTCATGACAAAGCTAGTACTGAACACAATATAAGGGATAGCGATCCCTGATTTACGACACATTTAGATACAACATTGGTCATGACAAAGCCAGCACTGAACACAATAAAAGGGATAGCGATCCCTGATTTACGACACATTTAGATATGACATTGGTCATGACAAAGCCAGCACTGAACACAATATAAGGGATAGCGATCCCTGATTTATGACACATTCAGATACAACATTGGTCATGACAAAGCCAGCACTGAACACAATATAAGGGATAGCGATGCTTGATTTATGATACATTCAGATACGACATTGGTCATGACAAAGCCAGCACTGAACGCAATATAAGGAATAGCGATCCTTGATTTACGACACATTCAGATACGACATTGGTCATGACAAAGCTAGTACTGAATACAATATAAGGGATAGCAATCCTTGATTTACGACACATTCAGATATGACATTGGTCATGACAAAACTAGTACTGAACACAATATAAGGGATAGCGATCCTTGATTTACGACACATTCAGATACGACATTGGTCATGACAAAGCTAGTATTGAACACAATATAAGGGATAGCGATCCCTGAATTACGACACATTCAGATACGACATTGGTCATGACAAAGCTAGTACTGAACACAATATAAGGGATAGCGATCCCTGATTTACGACACATTCAGATATGACATTGGTCATGACAAAGCTAGTACTGAACACAATATAAGGGATAGCGATCCCTGATTTACGACACATTCAGATACGACATTGGTCATGATAAAGAGCCCCAAGATTTGCTGACCAACTTTGATCTATCCCGACATTGCTTGCTAACCATGTTTCCAAAGTGAAATGTATTGTTGGCTTTGACAAGACTAACATTTGAACCTTTGTCCACTGTTGCTTTGTCCCACTGTCCCACTGAAGCAACTATTTTACAAGAAAGACATGCTTTCATATTGTCTTGGCTTCGGTATTGAGAGTTTGTGGATCCAAACCACCTACAGTTCCATTCCAATGGTTTAGTTGTTTTAATAACTTGAACAGGTTTCATTTCTAAGAACAGACTTCCATGGCAATAAAAGAATCATTCTATGTCCCATCCCATTGATCAATCCTTTGGGAGAGGCAATGCTATTGGACCCAATAGATAATCTCTTAATCTCTTAATCTCACTATTTGCCTGACACAACTGCATCTTTCACTAGATTTATTCAAGAAGAATCTTTCTTTGTAATTTTTTATCAGGTGCAGAAAGCCACAAGGTTGCCCATGTACATACACTTATATTCAGTTGTGTCCATTTTCATGAGGGAAGCCTTACCTTTAATAAAAGTTCTTTTGACCCAAAAAGTGTGCTTTTGACCCTAAAGTTCTTTTAGGTAAAGGTTGGATGCATTTCCACCAGCTCTTTTCTTTTCTCCTAACAACAGTGTGTTTGAGTAATATATTTAGTAGAGAAAGGAAATTTTATAGTCATTTTTTTTCCTCAGCTCATAACTATCATAATGTCTTGGTACACATATGAGGCAGTTGACACTTAAAGGTTTCCCTATAGAACTCAAAAGGTTAAAGATCAAGGTCACAGCAACTGAAAGAAGGAAAAAAATTATGCACTTTTGAGTTGTTTCTCATCTACAGTTACCAAACTTTGTTGATAACTTAAACTTGGGGTAAGAATCATATCTATATTAGGGTGAAGATGGCAAAGGTCAAGATCATTGACTGAAAGAAAAATGTAAACAGCTTTCGCACAATAGCTCCAGTTCACCACCATCTACAGTTATGGATGACTTGCACTTAGGGTAGTGAAGGCTCAAATGATCAAAGGTCAAGGTCTCTAACAGGAAAAACAAAATTCTCCTGCACAATATCTTTAGCTCTCTGTTATCTACATTTTTACCATCTTTAATGGTGGCTTGTATTTGATATAAGGAAGAACCATGCTAAAATTCTACTTTGAGTAAAATAATAAAAATGGTCTTACATAATACACAAGTCCTACAGGACATTCTGCAACCAAATTTTATTATTGATTTGCACATGGGTTGAGGAAGAAGAATATCAGTTTGGGAGTCAGATGGCTCTAGGCTGAAAGTCACTGACTTTAAAAAAAAATTGTTTGTATGCATGGCATTTGTTCTACATCCTATCCCAAACTTTGTGTGATGTCTTGTACTTAGGTTAGGAAGAAACTTATTCAAGTTCACTCTTACAATAAAGCACTACTAAATATGTAGGAACTTGCTTCTCAAACCAGTCAAGGTATTTCAGCCAAACTTGATATTCACATCAGGCAAGTTGTGAAGGTGCCTTATGATACAGTATTAGAATTTTCTGCATTCATTTTTTTGTATATTACCATAGAAACAAAATGCCACATAGGTAATGTATAACTTAGGACTACTTGGTCACAGTATCAGTAGTAAACACATGGAGAATGTTGAACCATAAGGGTAGTTTGCATAAGCAGGTGACCAGGGTGATATGCAGAGAATGGTTTAAGTGACCAATGCAATAAGCCATCTCATTGTGTTTCCTTTTCAGATCAATTTACAGTGCATCAAAACATACCAGATGTGGTACCCAGAGAAATTTCCCCACACCAGAAACAACAGCGAAAAGAAAAAATGGGGTATGTTTGCTCTAGCAGTTTTTAATTGAAGTATTGATTCTAGGGTTTTGAATTTTTATTTTCAATGTGTTTAAGATTTACCAGTTGATGCTGTATAATTCAAAGGATTTGCAGTTCATTTGGATAATTTTCTTCTGTTGAACAGTATGGACATTAGTTCTAAATTCTTTAAACCAGCAGATTACATAAGGAAAAGAAGTAATTATTGATTTAGAATATTAAACAAATAATTGAATTTCATGCTCATAAAGATATTCATATGGTTATTTAAATGAGTTGTGTGCCCTGATTGCCTGTCCTTCAGCATTTGGTTTCTAGGGTCTTATTTTACCAAAATATGTTGGATTTCAACAAAAATGTTTTTGATTACAACCAAAATTAGCATGCAGTTTTCTGTTGATTAGAACTAAAATGCATTTGAATTCTAACATTTCAGAACTCATTGAGAAGAGTTATGCCCCTTGATTTTTTTTTTTCTTCTTTGTGTTTTAGAGCATGAATTTCAATCAAATTTAGATTGTGGCATTAAACAGCTTACCCTTATTATAAAGTTGTCCATGGGAGTCATTACAAATAGAGACATTTGGACATGATTGCCTAGTAATACAACTGTCCATGGGAATCATAGAGTATTTGGAATTTTGGACCTTATTTATAGGAATTTTTATGCATGTCCTTGTGGCTAGAGCTTCCACCTCAGATGCAGGAGGTTGTGGATTTGAACCTTCGGCCAAGTCATACCAAAGACTTTTAAAAAAATAGTACTAACACCTACCTTGCTTGACACTCAGCATTAAGAGGTTAGTGTTACGACTGGTAAGCCTGGTGTTAGACTAATGTGACTGGGTGGAACATTATGCTACATATCTTCTGCATGATGCTCCACATCACTATGAACTGTTCACACTGCTGACATTGTAGCGATATGACTGAAACATTTTTAAAACTACATTAAAAATCTAAATCACACACACACACACCAAAAGTTTGCATGAAGCTTATATTAGTTTATTCACTCTTCCATGATCTCTTTTGCAGGAGTTATTCCACCTGGTTATGTTCTCTTGACTATAGTAGCTACAACTTTACCAAGAATTTTTGGATATTAACAAAATTTGACAACTTCCTGTTTGCATATGATTTGCAGGAGTTCCCTATTTACTGATCACTTTCAGGAGTTACACTTTCATCACACTTACTATTAACATTGTTGATACACACTTAAAAATGTGTCAAACAATGTTTTAGTGTTGGCAAGGGAAAATTACTGTACTGAAGGTGAAAACTCAGGTTTTCTCATAGATAGAGGTGGATTACAAGCTATTTAAAGTTTTTTTTGTCCTTTTCAGAGATTTCCTGTCCAGTCTCCAAGACAACATATTTCAGTCATATGGAAAACAAAACTAAAGTCTTTGCATTGTTATTTGACAAATTTTATAAAAATATTGATTCTTTGGCAAAATTTTGTTTACCTACCTCTTGTGTCAATACTGTTTTCATATCACTGTTACACGGTATAAACTGCTTTGATATCTCTTACAGGATACAATGCCTTGGTGTCACATACAGAATTAATACTGTCTTAATGACACTTAAATGATAAATACTGCCTTGATGTGACTTATAGGATGAATACTGCCTTGATATCACTGTTACAAGATACATACCTTTTGATGTTACTTATAGGATAAATATTGCCTTGATTGTTTTTGCTACATATCATATGTCTAAATATCAGTTACAGGATAAATAAATTTATATAAACAGTACTGCATTATTACATTATAAATCTTTTAGTTAAATTATAATTAAAAATTAACTTGGACTTTCCAGTGTTTGCCATAGTTCACAGTTTTTACCTGTGTTCAAAAGACAGTGTTGAATTAGCTTTAAATTATTATAATTTGAATAAACATTAGTTATTAAGCTGAATAATTTTATGCAAATAAAAGATCTGTAAATCAGAAACAGCCTTCAGGTCCAACTGTTTTGGCTCTTTGATATTGGAGACTGTTTCATAGAGGATGACAGGAAAAAAGTTTGATTAGTATTACAGTACAGAAAGGTTTCTGTAGAGAATATGTATAGACATACTTATATGTATACATACATACATACATACATACATACATACATACATACATACATACATACATACATACATACATACATACATACATACATACATACATACATACATACATACATACATACATACATACATACATACACACACACACACACACACACACACACATACATACATACATACATACATACATACATACATACTGCATTACACATGCACTCCAGTTTGATGTCACATAGTTGCTTTGCAGCAGTAATATTTATTTATGTAAAACAAATATGTACTTGGAAATAATTTAGCATTGACATGAAGAATGTACATGGAAATAATTTAGCATTGACATGAAGTATGTACTTGGAAATAATTTAGCATTGACATGAAGAATGTACATGGAAATAATTTAGCATTGACATGAAGTATGTACTTGGAAATAATTTAGCATTGACATGAAGTATGTGCTTCGAAATGATTTAGCATTGACATGAAGTATGGGCTTGGAAATAATTTAGCATTGACATGAAGTATGTGCTTGGAAATAATTTAGCATTGACATGAAGTATGTGCTTCGAAATGATTTAGCATTGACATGAAGTATGTACTTGGAAATAATTTAGCATTGACATGAAGTATGTACTTGGAAATGATTTAGCATTGACATGAAGTATGTAATTGGAAATGATTTAGCATTGACATGAAGTATGTGCTAGGAAATGATTTAGCATTGACATGAAGTATGTACTTGGAAATGATTTAGCATTGACATGAAGTATGCTCTTGGAAATGATTTAGCATAGACATAAAGTATGTGCTTGGAAATAATTTAACATTGACATGAAGTATGTGCTAGGAAATAATTTAGCATTGACATGAAGTATGTACTTGGAAATAATTTAGCATTGACATGAAGTATGTACTAGGAAATAACTTAGTATTGACATGAAGTATGGGCTTGGAAATGATTTAGCATTGACATGAAGTATGTGCTTGGAAATGATTTAGCATTGACATGAAGTATGTACTAGGAAATAATTTAGCATTGACAATAAAGTATGTACTTGGAAAAAATTTAGCATTGACATGAAGTATGTACTTGGAAATAATTTAGCATTGACATGAAGTATGTATTTGGAAATAATTTAGTATTGACATGAAGTATATGCTTGGAAATGATTTAGCATTGACATGAAGTATGTGCTTGGAAATGATTTAGTATTGGCATGAAGTATGTACTTGGAAATAATTTAGCATTGACATGAAGTATGTACTAGGAAATGATTTAGCATTGACATGAAGTATATACTTGGAAATAATTTAGCATTGACATGAAGTATGTGCATGGAAATGATTTAGCATTGACATGAAGTATGTAATTGGAAATGATTTAGCATTGACATGAAGTATGTGCTTGGAAATGACTTAGCATTGACATGAAGTATGTACTTGGAAATGATTTAGCATTGACATGAAGTATGTACTTGGAAAAAATTTAGCATTGACATGAAGTATGTTCTTGGAAATGATTTAGCATTGACATGAAGTATGTGCTTAAAATTATTTAGCATTGACATGAAGTATGTGCTTCGAAATGATTTAGCATTGACATGAAGTATGTGTTTGGAAATGATTTAGCATTGATATGAAGTATGTACTAGTAAATAATTTATCATTGACATGAAGTATGTACTTGGAAATAATTTAGCATTGACATGAAGTATGTACTAGGAAATAATTTAGCATTGACATGAAGTATATACTTGGAAATAATTTAGCATTGACATGAAGTATGTGCTTGGAAATGATTTAGCATTGACATGAAGTATGTGTTTGGAAATGATTTAGCATTGACATGAAGTATGTGCTTGGAAATGATTTAGCATTGACATGAAGTATGTACTTGGAAATAATTTAGCATTGACATGGAGTATGTACTAGGAAATAATTTAGCATTGACATGAAGTATGTTCTTGGTAATGATTTAGCATTGACATGAAGTATGTGCTTGGAAATGATTTAGTATTGACATGAAGTATGTGCCTGAAAATGATTTAGCATTGACATGAAGTATGTGCTGGGAAATGATTTAGCATTGACATGAAGTATGTACTTGGAAATAATTTAGCATTGACATGAAGTATGTACTTGGAAATGATTTAGCATTGACATGAAGTATGTACTTGGAAATAATTTAGCATTGACATGAAGTATGTAATTGGAAATGATTTAGCATTGACATTAAGTATGTGCCTGGAAATGATTTAGCATTGACATTAAGTAAGTACTTGGAAATCATTTAGCATTGACATGAAGTATGTACTTGGAAATGATTTAGCATTGACATGAAGTATGTGCTGGGAAATGATTTAGCATTGACATGAAGTATGTGCTTGGAAATGATTTAGCATTGACATGAAGTATGTGCTGGGAAATGATTTAGCATTGACATGAAGTATGTACTTGGAAATAATTTAGAATTGACATGAAGTATGTACTAGGAAATAATTTAGCGTTGACATGAAGTATGTACTTGGAAATAATTTAGCATTGACATGAAGTATGTGCTTCAAAATAATTTAACATTGACATGAAGTATGTACTTGGAAATGATTTAGCATTGACATGAGGTATGTACTTGGAAATGATTTAGCATTGACATGAAGTATGTGCTGGGAAATGATTTAGCATTGACATGAATTATGTACTTGGAAATAATTTAGCATTGACATGAAGTATGTACTAGGAAATAATTTAGAATTGACATGAAGTATGTACTTGGAAATAATTTAGCATTGACATGAAGTATGTGCTTCAAAATAATTTATCATTGACATGAAGTATGTACTTGGAAATGATTTAGCATTAACATGAGGTATGTACTTGGAAATGATTTAGCATTGACATGAAGTATGTGTTTGGAAATGATTTAGCATTGACATGAAGTATGTGCTTGGAAATGATTTAGCATTGACATGAGGCAACCTGGCACTCTCTTATTTTGCTGTGGTAAGATTTCTAAAGAAAAGTAATTTTTCCCAGGTTTTCATCACAGGTTATACTGGTTTTTTAAAAAGACATACCTTGTACACAGTGAAAATAAATTGATGTAATTGCATGCATCACCAATTTTGATTTGCATGCCACTGTAGCAAGTTTTCAAACCTTTTTGAGAGCACTGATGTTTTTTAAGTTTTTGTCTGTTTAACTCTTCTAAATATCTTACAAGTTCTCTGTCAGCAATAATTGGCTTGTTTTTTCAAAGTGATTTTACGTAGATTTGATTTCATTATATAGACTCCTGTATTTATTTTTTGTAAAGTGCATATTAGGATTCTTTGTATTATGAACAAAAGTTATTTTTCTTTTGATGATTTAACTGTGTTTAATTCATTGTTTTGAGGAAGAAATAGGGCTTTATTAAAAGCAGAATCAATTATGCAGTAATCAGACATAAATTATAAAAAATGTAGCCATATAAAGTTTGGCTATTTCCTTCATTTCATGTTCAGAATTTTATCAAATGAAGTTATTATTTCATATTCTATAAAATCCAAAACATCATTCCACAATATATGATTGAGGTAACTAATTGTTCAAAATGCATACAATTATTTATGACTTTTTAGTGACTGTTGTAATTTATTTACTGTTGTCCTGTTTTTTGCTTACAATAATGTGGAGCATATTATTTTATGTCTGGACACCTGGTATCAATTTATTTCCATATCATTACTAGAGCTCTACCATTACTAAACCTTGGGAAAGGCTTACACTTGGGGTAAGGGAAAAGCCTACTGATTTCAGGGTCAAAAGGTTAAAGGTCATGGGCTCTGTAATTGAAATAAGAAAAGAAAAGATTATCAATTTGGGAATCAGTTGCTGAGGCTATTGTGACTGAAAGAAGAAAAAACGGTCCCCCCCCCAGAAATCATAAACTTATACCGCATTCTGGGGTTGGACCTTGGGATAAGGAAGAAGCCTGTTGATTTCAAGGTTAAATGGTTTAAAGTCAAGGTTACTGAGAATGACAGAAGAAAAATGGTTTCTGTGCAATGACATACCTCCATATTATAGTCATTGACTAAATTGTGTGGCCAGCTTGCACATGAAGTAGGAAAGAAGCCAATAGATTTTGGTGTCTAAAGGTTAAATGTTCAGTTGTGAATGAAAAATGAAATTATTTTTGCACAATAACTTTAGTATTGACTCAGAGACCTTGACAAATTCATGTGGGTAGATTACAAATGGAATATGCTAGAAGCCTGTTGATTTTGGGATGAATATTTAAATCACATTTTGAATATGCTAGAAGCATGTTGCTTTGGGAATGAATATTTTTCAGGTCACTGTAGAAGAAAAATGAAAAATTGTGTCTCTGTTTATTTTATTTTTGACAGTTTGTATTTGTCTTAAACTTTGAATAAGAAAGAAGCCTGTTTATTTGGGAGGATACTGTCAATAGGTCAGTATCACTGTGACAGAGATAAATTGATTTTGCACAGTAACTGTAGTAACACAATATGTACTTTAACCAATATTTGTGGAAGGATTGTACCATAGGTATTGAATAGACCTTTAACCAATATTTGTCAATGGCTTGTACAATAGGTATTAAATGGACCTTTAACCAATATTTGTGGAAGGATTGTACCATAGGTATTGAATGGACATTTAATCAATATTTGTGGAAGGCTTGTACCATAAGTTATTGAATAGACCTTTAACCAATATTTGTGGAAGGATTGTACCATAGGTATTAAATGGACCTTTAACCAATATTTGTGGAAGGATTGTACCATAGGTATTGAATAGACCTTTAACCAATATTTGTGGAAGGATTGTACCATAGGTATTGAATGGACCTTTAATCAATATTTGTGGAAGGATTGTACCATAGGTATTGAAAAGACCTTTAACCAATATTTGTGGAAGGCTTGTACCATAAGTTATTGAATAGACCTTTAACAATTATTTGTGGAAGGCTTGTATCATAGATATTGAAAAGACCTTTAACCAATATTTATGGAAGGCTTGTACAATAGGTATTGAATGGACCTTTAACCAATATTTGTGGAAGGCTTGTACCATAAGTTATTGAATAGACCTTTAACCAATATTTGTGGAAGGCTTGTACCATAAGTATTGAATAGACCTTTAACCAATATTTGTGGAAGGATTGTACCATAGGTATTGAATGGACCTTTAACCAATATTTGTGGAAGGATTGAACCATAGGTATTGAATGGACTTTAAATCAATATTTGTGTAAGGATTGTACCATAGGTATTGAATAGACCCTTAACCAATATTTGTGGAAGGCTTGTACCATAGGTATTGAACAGACCTTTAATCAATATTTGTGGAAGGATTGTACCATAGATATTGAATAGACCTTAAATCAATATTTGTGTAAGGATTGTACCATAGGTTTTGAATGGACCTGTAAACAATATTTGTGGAAGGATTGTACCATAGGTATTGAATAGACCTTTAACCAATATTTGTGGAAGGATTGTACCATAGGTATTGAATAGACCTTAAATCAATATTTGTGTAAGGATTGTACCATAGGTTTTGAATGGACCTGTAACCAATATTTATGGAAGGATTGTACCATAGGTATTGAATAGACTTTTTGATTCACGGGTCAGAATGGGACTTTTTGAAAAATAGGTTTTGAATAGTAACATCAGTTTAATTCCTTGACCTGGATGACTTAGAATAATAAAAAGCCTATTGTTTTTGGAGTCTAAATGTCAATGGTATTGTAAGTATAATAAGAAAATAATAACTTCTGCATGGTAAGCTTGGTTCTAGTCTATATACTTTCAACATGATTTATGTGCAGTTGCAGTTATTGATGCCTTTGTTACATTTACTTATTAATCTGTGATAATCCATTTTTGGGTTTAATCACTTATTGTGATTATCCTTGTTTTATGAATAAATGTTTTCCCAAATTCATGTAGATCTTCACCTTTTTAGTGAAAGCTCAATTCTTGTAAAGTTAGTATAAATAGATGTAATAATTGCAATAAAATTTATACTTAAAAGTTAGAAATAGAAATGTAAAGTACAGATAGGTGATCTGTGAACACACACACATAGAGGCACAGGCACATATACACACACATACATAAATCCCCATTATGTAATGAAAATATAATCTCATTAGGTAAAAGGTATTTTTGCATTAATGGGACATTTTAAAATGTATTATGGGGATAACATTTTAAAATCCTACTATGGTAATGTGTTATGAGGATAACATTTTAAAATCCTACTCAGGTAATGTATTATAGGGATAACATTTTAAAATCCTACTCTAGTAATGTATTATGGGGATAACATTTTAAAATCCTGCTCTGGTAATGTATTATGGAGATAACATTTTAAAATCCTACTCTAGTAATTCATTATGGGGATAACATTTTAAAATCCTACTCTGGTAATGTATTATGGGGATAACATTTTAAAATCCTACTCTAGTAATACATTATGGCAATAATATTTTAAAATGCTACTCTGGTAATGCATTATGGGGATAACATTTTAAAATCTTACTCTGGTAATGTATTATGGGGATAACATTTTAAAATCCTACTCTGGTAATGTATTATAGGGATAATATTTAAAATCCTACTCTGGTAATGTATTATAGAGAAAACATTTTAAAATGCTACTCTGGTAATACTCTATTGGGACAACATTTTAGAATGCTATTCTTGTAATACATGAGGTCTTTAAATGGCCAAGTGATCTAAAGCGCTCACTGTCACAGATCAATGCCATCTTAACAGCTGTCTGTGTGTGTTTGAGTCTCGGGTTTGGCTAATGTGGGTTTGTGAGAAAGCTTGCCAGTAGTTTCTCGTGGGTCGGTGGTTTTTCCCTGAGTTTTTCCAGGTTCTTCATCCACCATTTCTACTAGCCACCCCCATCCCAATCTGTTTTTTAGTTTCAGTCATCCTCAAAGGAATTACTCAGGAAATCTTCTGTACGCACACAGTATGGTCAACAAGAATTGGTTACCTAACCTGGTATTTGGAAGTGGGCCAACACAGTACCCTTTTTGTGCTAAATGGTATATTAAATGCAGGAATAGTTTGTAGATAAGCCTTGGGAATATTATGATTTGGTTTCTCCTACCATTTGACAAATGTGACAAAAACTGCAGTATTTTTGAATGTCACTTATAATTTTCTTTCATTAAAATGATTCAAGATCTTTTTCTCGGTCTTATTAACTCCTAAATGACTTTTCTTTGAAAGATGTTTGCAGTTAATATGATTTCAGGACAACAACTTGATAGCCCATTGAACACTTGCCACCACCAAGTTTCTCTGGTGCCTCCATTATCTCATAAGGACTTCACTATCTCATAAGGATTTCATTATCTCATAAGGACTTTATTATATCATAAGGACTACATTATCTCATAAGGACTTCATTATCTCATAAGACTTCATTTTTCACAAAATATCAAACTTGAGCTTGTGTGGCTTCATTTTAACTAATAACCCTCAGAAACAAAAAAGAGATTTAACGATATTTTCATTTTCGACAACGACTGTCTTGTCCGACTGGAAAAATGAGGATGAGTGGCAAACAAAAAATCACTGATCAATGTTTATTGATTGATCAATTGTAGAAGCAAAATGACGTCATGGAACGACTAACTGATAAACATGTCAGCTAAAGGAATAATTTCCTGGCTAATATTGCTCTCATTAGTTCTTGTTTCCGTAGCTATGGTAACTTCACAAGGATGATGCAAATCAGGGATTTCATACTCAACAGGATCAGCCTTGTAATGCAAATAAGGCTTGTAAGTTACAGGTGCATCAAACATGACCATATCTCCAGCTATGTCATTACCTAGTAATAAACGAATAATCTCTATATGTAAGTAAGTCACTGCTCCGACTATCACGAGTCCCAAGAATAAGTCTGATGACCAATTAACACAATAGAGAAGAATATTAACAAAGCCCCACTTTAGTCTCTAAGAAAACTTTCACTAGAAGAAGACTTCTTGGACAAAGGCAGAGAACATAGTAACAAAAAATGAGTAGCTCCTGTGTTTTTTTAATATTTTAATGGTGATAGGCTTGGAAGAATCACCAAAACGTGATAGGGACCCTTTTGATGTGAATAGATAGTAATTCCTCATAGTAAAATCAGACTGGAGTCCATTTGACCCAGCCTATGTAATTCTTTTAATACCAAACGACATAAAACACCTAAAATTAAGAGCATTGGAACAGTTCTATTTGTTGCATCGTTTTTCATCTGTAGCAATCATTTATGACGTACTCTTTCGTCTTATAAATACATGGACGTCGGGAAATATAGGAAGTTCTGATCTGTTTTAACAGACATTTGATTTGTGTCAAATTGAAATTTGAAGTATTCGTATGAGACGTGGATAATTTTTCAGTAAAAGTGTACAGAGAAAAGATTTGCGGACAAATGAATTTTAGTCATGAAATAATTGTCAGCGATATGAACAGCATATTTCAAAGTTTCCACCTTTTTAAAATCAATTTGTGTCGACCTTTATAACTGTGCACTACCCACCAAATAGTTGTCCTTTCTCTCATGCTAATTCGAAAAGGTTTTCTATTTTACAATCCAATGCTGTCTTTGCCATTTCAAGCTTTTAGCAACTTTCCCAATGTAAAGACAAGATTTATAAACTTTTTCTCTAACATTTCTGGTAGTATCAAAACGTCAACATGTATTTGTAAAGGTGGGATCGTGGTCTGCTTGCAAGTCCGAATTCAATTAATCTGTATTTAATTTTTTATCTCTATGCATATGCATTTGTATTTCTCTCTCGATTTTGTCTGTATGTTTTTCTATTCTTTCTCTTTTCTTCTCTCTCTTTACATTTGTGTTTCTCTCTCTCTCTCTCTCTCTCTCTCTCTCTCTCTCTCTCTCTCTCTCTCTCTCTCTCTATATATATATATATATATATATATATATATATATATATATATATATATATATATATATATATATATATAATTTTTAAGTCATAATCTGTTTACGTTTGTATTTCTCTCTATCTATTTCTGTGTTTGCGTTTGCTTTTTCTTTGTCTCTTTCCACATTCATTTATCATTTCCTTCTGAACCTGAAGCTTTCTTAATTCCAGTTCAATTTTGTTTATTAACTGTAATTCTTTCAATTTTCTATCGAAACCGGAGACAGACTTACTAATGAAAGCCAAAGCTCAATCAGCCAGAATGAAAAAAAAACCTCCAAATACTTAATCAAAATATTATTTACATCTTGTTTTGTTAAACATGCTTTCGCTTACAAATATCATAACATCTGACAAGTTCAAGCAACTAGTCCTTTTTCAAATACTCCAACCATTCCTGGTTAGGACTTAAGCAAAGTTCTCCAATTTAGATGACATTGCCAAGGCTTTCTGGTTTCGCTAATGATTTCTCAAAATATATACAAGTAAAATCTTTACCAGGAACAACAAAACATCCGAAACAAAAATTTTAATTTTAAAAACGATTTTCAATATCTCTGCAATTTTTTAAGACATTCAAATTCCGGACGATCCCACAGTTTCTGTTACGACGATTTGATTTTTAAAATAAGTAGATGAAAAAATGAAACCGACAAGTCTTTTAATGTTAAAAACTAATTTAATTCTGTAAGATGCAAAGAGAATATTTAAGATGAGCATACAGTATTGAGAAATAAATCCCAGATAACTCTACATGTTCTATCACAAGTCTAAACGTCTAGAATATATCGAATGAATTCCAATTATTGAATGTGCTGACATACCAATTGTCTTAAATGTGCTTATGTACCAAAGTTCTTTATATATCACGGTGACATAACCAAAAATGTCTTGGACTTAATTCACAATAATCCCAATTTATTAATTTAGTCAATAAAATCTAAACACTTTGCAATTCCAATGAATTATTTAAATAAATGATTCCTCTCAAATTGTATTTAAACACCAATGTAAATGATTCCACATAATGACTTTAAAATAATTACGAAGACTTTAATTACAAAACCTATGCATACTAATTTCATTCACCTAAGATACAGAATAATGCATAGAATATAATTCATTTCAAATATAAAATTCCATCAAATTACATTGTAATACATGACTAAAAAAAACAGAAAATACAAATATGACAATAGCCATGTAGGTCAAAATGCTACCCTCACTCACGGACTGGTCAAGCTCATAATATAAGTTACATAAACACAACAATGTACAGCTTAATAATAATATATCCGATGTTGTAAACAACGTATTTCTAAACAATATTAAGCTGGATAAAGAAAACTATGTATTTTAAATGATATTCGGTTAGATATTGATGCTACGACTCTTTGGTCACAAAGTAAGGAAAACAAAAAAAGAAAACCAACTTAACAGAAAATGTATTTATCAAAATAAAAGAGTTGCTTACAGTATTATGATGTGAATCCAGAATAATACTGATAAATTTCTATGAAAGTCCAATATGAATGAAATGTTCTGAATAAATTTCAAAACCTGAAAGGTAATGGTCCTCCAAGAATCGTAACATTGTCAAGATGGCATGGTCCAGTACTACCTCCACAACAGTTCTAGAATTGTATTTTGGTCCAAATAATGAACACTTTCCACTAAACAGTCCAAACAAATATTTTTCCTCTCGAATAATATCAATATGCCTTTTTGTGACAGATCACAAACTTGTCTCTTCATGTGAATTAGTCCAACCAATGGGAAGTTACTGAATTCTTCTGGAAACGCCATTAAGATTATTATGAATAATTGTCTTATTGATCTTATGTAATATTATTGCTCGTAACAGGTCACGTGGTCATGTTGAAAACAATGCATTTCTCAATGATATTCTATTGGATAATGCAAAGCATGATATTCAATCAACACTGTGACATTTCCGAATAGTCTGTCTAGTCAACGTTGTGAAGAACATGAATCGACCAACTCTAATATTTTGTAAGACATGTAAGCAAATGTATGACGGTGACTCCGTATAAACTCAATACAAATTGGTGGCTTTGAAAACAATGAAGTCTCTTGGAGATTTTTATTGGTTCGAATCTGCAGTCATGTTAGCTGTTCAGCTAAAGGAAATAGAAGAATAAATAGTAAGGTGTAATTTTGGTCATCTTCGCCAGCTAAGGTTCTGATATGATAACTCTATCTAAACCTTGGCAAATCGAACAGCTATATTGTTTTTTTCTCCTAACGACATTTACTGGATTTATTGTGTTGTCTCCCTTAGTATGTAAAGCCAACACACCAATAGTTTGGTGCATTGAACATCTGCCGAAAACGGTGGTGGCAATTGACCTAAGAAGGCTACTTTGTAAATTTAACAACAAAAAGTATGACTCTGTACTAGAAAGATCCCATTACAGGCATATTTGTGTAAAGGGCATTTGTGCAAACACAGACCGGCAATGAAGAATTGCTTTATTTATCAGTCCAGTCAAGTTGTGTGATCCGCTAGTCTGGTTCCCTGCTTAGTATGCTCCCTGCGATCGCCAGACTATGTGATCCGCTTGTCTCGATCACGTGGAAACAGTGTTCAGATATGAACAAATTAATTTTTATTGGATGCGTTGGCTTACCAACGCATCCAATGAAATTCACAGACCCGAAGTACAGAGATATATGATCGATACGCCAAGGTGTAGATAGGGTTATAGCAACCTTGGCTAGCGAAGATGAATTTTGGGTTGCTTCTAGGTTCTGATCATTAGAGGTGGAATGAGAGATACGTAAGTTTCACTGTTACTATTAGGGACACTGAAGTAGGCAATCAGGCAAGTTTCCAAAACCTTGTACATAAAAACTTAAAATTAATAAAAGGAAAAATATACTTGTTGCATTCCTGTCAAAATATTGTATTAAATCAATTATTATGTATGCCAAATACAGATAATTGCCCCGGATTTTGCATTCCATACTTGTTCTTTACTCCTTGCTATTTTGTCCGTCCTTCCCTCTTTGAGTCGTTGTTAAAAATTTAACTGATTCATATAATTTGTACGATTTATACATGGAATATCTGATATAATTTTCAGTTTCATGGACTTTTGGTTGTTTATATAACTAACATATGGACATTGTTTTCGAATTAGGTGGAAGAAAAATAATTTTCGTATGTGAAAATAATTGAACGGTAAATTTATATAAATTGTTTTCGCTTAGTACTTTTCTTTTCTACAATTTAGTGTTTCCACTTCGCAGATTTTGCATTTATTTAATCGGTTTGTTAAGACTGACTTGCACTCGCGAAATGGATCTTGTTTTTAGTGTTTTGTAATTTTGAGAGTAAATTTCGATAACCTACAATACAGATTTTGAGACCACGCCTATCAAATTGAATTATTTGCCCGTAGACAACAATGTGATGTACAATCGATGTAATTAAAAAAAAGAAAGAAAACATAACATAGCAATTGGATTTGGTCTCTGGCTGTCACTTCTCTATCAGATTATCATTTACACACACACACACACACACACACACACATACACACGCGCGCGTGCATGTATACATGCTTGTATTTCAGAACACATACGATAAAACCTTACAGAGTCAAAATTCCAGTTTCAAGTTTTGCTGTACGTCTGGATTGATGCTTTAAAGGCGTTTCCCCAAACAACCGCCTTCTTAATAGCCCATCAATGATTACATATCAACTTTGCTTGTCGACATGCAAATTAATCAAGCTGATACTGAATGTACAAACAAAACTATAATGGAGCAAAGCACCGATATCGGACGGCTGTCTTTGGATATGGTTATTTTCTCTTTCTCTTATTATGTTGAAATAAGAATTATTGTATCTGGACTAACATGTTTATTCCTTGAATTTGGGGGAGGGGATATTACGATAATAATGCTCGTCTAACCTGCCGCCTTTAGACACGAATGTTTCTGCAACATAACTTTAGTTTGCTGTTGTCCTTTTTTAAACAAACATCATATGTGCTTTACCCAAGGGTAGGAGCATGTCATTGATTTTGGGACTGCTAGTCGAAGGTAAAAACTAGTGAAGCAGAATATGTGATCCATTCTGCATGTCAAAGGTAAAAACTAGTGAAGCTGAATACGTGATCCATTCTGCATGATTGTTACAGTTCCTTGGCCTAATTGACTTCTTAGGTACGCTCTTGTGCAGGGGCAGCTACTTATTGATTATATGACAGAGGTGAAAGGACAAGGTCACAAGCTCATATTTCACTTCCTTCCACTTGCTGGGTCCAATTTTAGTCGCACTTTATGAGTAGCCTTTATTTGGAGTAGAGGCAAGTTTTTGTTAATACTTCAAATAGAACTGGCATTGCGTCCTCTGCATGATAAATCCTAATGTTTCCGTGTACAGTCTTTTTCAACATCATAGCTGCATCAGAGCTGAAACCCACAAATGCAATCACACACGCACACAGTGTTACATACATACTTACATATATATATATATATATATATATATATATGTGTGTGTGTGTGTGTGTGTGTGTGTGTGTGTGTGTGTGTGTGTGTGTGTGTGTGTGTGTGTTCAATGAAGTGTTTAATATGACTGATCGTAGCAGTCTGCCCAGTATGGCATTTACGATAAGAAGATATCTGCTAACCTCAGCGTGTTGCCGACCCACCCCTTTCGAAAAGCATTAAGATTGGTTTATGTAATAAATTCACACTTACTGCATTATCAAACCTACTTCTATAATGATACCAATCCTACAATCATAATGACTGCAAACTATGTAAATCTTCTACTATAATTATTACTACCACGATTTCTGCAAACCTACTAACATGCAAACCTTCTACCATAATTATTGCAAATCTTCTACTTTTACAATAATTTGTGTCATTTTGCTGCGATAATAATATGCACGATGGGTAAAGAATTTTTTTTTAAAAAAAGTTTGTATTCACATTTAAATGGGTAGGTAGGGCGCGAGATTCGATCCCAATCACATTAATGAAATATACTGTACATTTCACTTTATATATAGCAACTTATAAAATCAGACCACCACATGACGAATAGTAAGTTTCTTAAATTAAAATAAAAATATATAATAAACGTTGAAACCGCATGTTACATTTCGCTCAAATTGTAACTTGACCTGTTTAGCACATCTGCTTACAATATATATATATATATATATATATATATATATATATATATATATATATATATATATATATATATATATATATATATATATATTGTTTTCAACTCAGTCAATCCAAAGTTCTTAAATCACTGAAAGCCTTATACATAAAATAAAATGAATAGACACGATTTAAGTCATGATTTACTTCAGTTAAAATGTATATTGTCTGTCCCATCTCGGATTTTAAACTACTTGATCTATCACGTCATGTTGGGGAATACAAAGTACTTATTTTTAAGGCCATTTTATAGAAGTTCTGTACCTTGTCCCTACGTCTTCAATCTCACCTTTTATTCTTTTGTCCCGTTTCAAATAGTAATATAAAGTATTTTTGATTTTGTCTTCTCGAAATTTAAATTTGCGATTCGAAAAGAGACTTAATGAACATTAAAATGGCGGTGTTCTTAATATATGCCAGATTGGGATAAATGTGACACTAATCATGTACCTAGGGCACCAGTAGAGCACCAGAAAAAAAAATCCAGAATAATTGATGATGATAATATTAAATGAATTAAATATGATCATTTCGATCTGCACATATGAGTATTTTGATTTGGAATTATGGCAACACTAGTATTTTCCAACATGTTAGCTTTTGAAACTGTTTTTTTTTTTTTTAGTTTCACATTTTGCTGGGACGGGGCATCATAATTATTCAAACTTAGGGCCCTGACTATTTTTCTTGTTTTTCTTTTTCTTTGTTTTTTTCTTTTGGATGTCTCAGAAATTAATGTATTTCACCGGCATACCTCGCAAAGAAACAAACCAAATTACACTATTATTTAAATTCCTTTGCCACTTATGTAGCATTCATATGCTTGACAAAGTTTAAATTTGGCTGAAAGACCTTCACTGTAGTTTAGCCCGTGTATTTCCTTCTAATTTGTAAGCTATATTTGCAGCAGCAGAATAAGCGATCCGTTGTACCGCCAGTTACTACCTAGTCTTAATTTTGTAGATAGTAATTTCCCTGTTACGACCTAATTGGTGGTAATTTTCCTGTCAAAACCTAATTGGTGGTAATTTTCCTGTCAAAACCTAATTGGTGGTAATTTTCCTGTCAAAACCTAATTGGTGGTAATTTTCCTGTCAAAACCTAGTTGGTGGTAATTTTCCTGTCAAAACCTAGTTGGTGGTAATTTCCGTTTCAAGACCTAGTTGGTGGTAATTTCCGTGTTAATGCTTAGCTGGTGATAATTTCCTTGACAAGCGGCATTATTTTCTTATATGTCAGCCATGTAGGACTGATAAAAAGATCATGTAATACACTCTGACGGACCTTGAAACGTGCCTTGTAATAGCTGTCAGTTTTTATAGTATTATAATATATTTCCTATCGATATATTTAGCTATCTCAGCGGAAGAAACATTATATCGCTACAGTAACGATGTGACTGTTATCGTCACTGTCATGATGTCACTTTTTAAACTACTTTGCTTTCTAATTTAGGAAATATATCTGCCCTTATGCATTCTATTCAAATCTCTCTCTCTCTCTCTCTCTCTCTCTCTCTCTCTCTCTCTCTCTCTCTCTCTCTCTCTCTCTCTCTCTCTCTCTCTCTCTCTCTCTCTCTCTCTCTCTCTCTCTCTGAACAGATCATGAAACGTGTCAAGACATTAGAATACTGATTTATTTATTCAAAAAGATTGCTATATAAGAATGCCTTAACATGGATTTAAAAAAGCAAGACATTTGTTCAATTATCAATATTATTGAATGAGGATTAAGCATTAATTAAGTAAAGCGAGATTCAGCGACAATCAAAATTTCTGGAGCAGCGATCACTAAAATCTTTTTAAAAATGTTACGTTCTGAAATCTGTCAGATATGGCCTCTTTATGATATTTATATCATACCCCGACCCAACAGGGTGTGCGCTAATCACGAAAAAATTAGTAAACGAAATAAAAAAATATCTTTTCGTTTAAAAACATTTGTTAATTTGACAAAAACACAACTTTACCCATTATTTGTTCATGATATATCTATACAATGGTCGCTCTCCTAAAATTATTGTAATCTCTGGACTTCTTTTATCGATACATAATATTACTGAGTTAAAATTGCAATGTATAGAGAACATAAATGTACATTTTATTCATATTCAAATTGAAAATGTACTTTTTAAACCTGAACTTAGTGTTTTCCTGAATAATAAAGATAGAAGATTCACTTTAATTATCGTCAAAACAAAATCAGTTCCTTTCGTACATATTTGTATATCGTTCTAACAATGTTTTCGAAAATAATCTACTTCCTGCGTAATTCTAGTCACAGTCTGTCCATAATCCACGTAACCACTACTCTTAATATTAAATGGCTTTACAAACGTTAAATTGACAGCATGTACAATAATTCTCGATAGGTGGCGCCTCTGAGGTTTCAAAATCTACCAATGAAGTGCAAATTATCGATTTCATCTGAATATGCATACATAAAATCTTAATGACCCAGCAAGTAAATCTGCCGTATATACCTACTTAAAGAGTATAGGTATCAACACCGCCAGCCATCTTTCTTTTTATTGAATGCGCCTCTCAAGGCTTCTGCTATTATCCCCATTACCGCTGTCCAGAGTTCATCTGATTTAACAGTGAAAAAAAAAAAAAACAATTTTACACTCATTCACATTTTGTAATTAAATAGGAGAAAAGTATAACTTAATGAAACAATCTCTGATAATAGGATTTTCGGAATGCAGCGGTAAATATCGATGTAGTTGAGCCAGGTATACCGGTAAGGCGCGGGAAGTGGTAACTATGCGCTAGGGTAACTGTGTATTGTATTGAAAGGCGTTTATGTGCCGCCTACTGCATCGGGCCGTCACAACAAGTCGAGTTTATTCCTTTACTGTACAATGAATGAATTATTAGATACAATCAGAGCAGAGACAATTTAACACGGCTAAGTGGTGAAGCGACTTCGTACGGTTACAATTTTCTACACATATACTCCAGGGCAAGGCGTTGAGTGGATAACATCGGTATATACGATTTATTAAAAGCTGACATAACGAGGGATATAATGATGTTACCTGTTAAGGTGTATGAAACGGTTGCCTTGCTCCCGGTCCCGAACTACGAGGAAAAATACAGCGTAAGCTTTCTGGACTTTTCAAGCATGAAGAGGTTTAACGATAAGGTGATTTTTGAACCTTGTCTAGTGCCTGTGAAATACCGAGACACCATTGTATGCTACAAAGATTCAACAAGAAAAAGGTATGTAAGTCACACTTTGTATGAACCAAAGGTGAAACCTAAACACTTTTTGGACACCATAGTCATTTTACCGAAACGCCCAATAAAGACATTTTTATCGTGTGTAGATTATCACGTGGACGAGTGCAGAAAGTGGTTTAAAACAAGTTTGGAATTTCGTGCAAAGACTTATACGACCCACAAAATACAAGAAAAGGACGAAACCGAATTAAATGGTGTTGTATGGACTGACGGTCTTACAAATTCTGATAGCGATGAATCCTGTTTGCATAAAAACATTGAGAACGGTCCAGGAGCATCCCAAGTGTTTTTACCAAGGTTCAATAAAGGAAGAAACATTTCTGACCCAGTACCCACCATACATCTCAATGGAATGATTCATAATGGATTTTAAATCCTTCCCAAATGGAAATTTTCTTACCAGCTAATCCAATGTTTGGATAAACATGTAAATCAATATTTGACAGTATTTCGGTCTATGTAATACAATTTTGTTTTCAGGAAATGAGAATTCGGTGGGAAGGTGGATTATTATGACTGTGATAAAGACCGTGGCATAGAGGACGCTCATCTGCCAAGGATATATATGACTGAGATAAAGACTGGCATACAGGACGCTCATCTGCCAAGGATATATATGACTGAGATAAAGACTGGCATACAGGACGCTCATCTGCCAAGGATATATATGACTGAGATAAAGACTGGCATACAGGACGCTCATCTGCCAAGGATATATATATATATATGACTGAGATAAAGACTGACATACAGGACGCTCATCTGCCAAGGATATATATATATATATATATATATATATATATATATATATATATATATATATATATATATATATATATATATATATATATATATATATATATGCAGACTTATTTCGTGGATCCTATTCACACCATTGCAGTGAAAAACTTTGGGTAAATAGCATTGTCGGATGAAGGGAATTAATGGAGAAAAAAAAATCACTATAATATATATTTTACATTTAAGACACATTGTTTAGGAGATGTTCGGATACACAATCAGAAAAAAAAGAGACTAGATTGGGGAAAAACTAAATAAACCGTAATTCAGACCCGCTTCTGGTTCCCGCTCCCCTTGCTTGTGTACGGATTATGATATCCTTCATATAGTTAAATCACATTTATTTTAAACATTTAAAGGTTTTTAAAATGCATATTGCGAAAAACATTATTTGAAAATATAGCATTTATATTAAACATTCCCCAAACAAAAGACCATTTGGGGTTTATTATTTAAGACACATTCACTTTGGAGGAGTAGGTACTTATAATACACATGCAAGAGTGGTGTCACAGAGCAGAGAATGGTAAAAAAAATCAAGTATCGCCTTAAGGTAAAGCAAAATTATTTAGAAACAATTATTGAAACATAAATTATCACGATATATATATATATATATATATATATATATATATATATATATATATATATATATATATATATATATATATATATATATATATATATTCAGCATTTGTTGAAATGATAAAGGCATAGCTTCGGCCCAGTTGAAACATTGATTCACGATTGAGAAATTATGGAAAACAGTGTGATATACGACTGAGTTATGGAAAGCTTAATTTGGGATATTATCTTTCGGCATAAGTTTCTACTTTTTTGTAACTCTAGTTCAACCAGTACCGGATTTAGGCATAAGTTAAACAAGCTACAGCTTAGGGCCTCAAAGTCTGAACTCAGTTTGAAGGGCCCCCTCAAATTTATTTTATACCAAATATGGCCTCTATAGCTTCCCATAGCTTAAGGCCTCGCTTTGCCTAAATCCGGCATCGAGTTCAATGTTTACTTTTTACAAAAACAAAATGTAAACTGAAGCTGGAATTCGTTAAATTTTTCATATTTTAAACAAAACGTTGTATTCCGACTTCTTTTATTTATATTTTTTAATCTAAAACTTGAAGTTAGAATATCAGTGTTTCAATACGTGATAGCCAAAATATCAACAGACTGCCAATTATCTTGAAATAATCTGCTTTTACTGCTGCTTCATACCGCCGCACTTCCACGCCATCCCCCTCCTCTTCCACGCCATCCCCCTCCTCTTCCACGCCATCACCCTCCTCCTCCACGCCATCACCCTCCACTTCCACGCAGTCCCCCTCCCTGTGAAGAAAAATGCACCTGGTTATGACCAACACTATAGTTGATGTAGTTGGGATTTAAAGTAAAAATCTTAAAACTTTTCTTTGCTAAACAGAGTTACTTGTAAACAGTGACGTCAGTGGGAGTGTGCGGACTACACCGGGTGACACCATCAGAGGTAGGGGCACTAAAATGACTGTCTAAAAGTTTATAATTTGCGTGCAGAAAGAAGGTTATTGGGGGTGACACCTTGAGTTACCGCCTGGGTGACAGCAACACTAGTGACGCCACTGTTTGTAAACAAGTTGTAAACGGCAGTATCGCAACACGTGCCATTACTGTCAATTCCTGTACAGTTTCTTACGGGCATTTCTCTGAGACTGGTAGCCTGACTACATTTAGTGTGGAATGTGGAAGATTGCACTAACTTTGAATTCAGTGGTCAGTTCAGATAAGCATTCATGTAAGGCTACAATGGTTTTCAATTCAGTAGTTTATCCCGAAAAGCATCAACCTATCTATTTAATACATGCAGTTCTCACGAATGTGAATGATTACAATAGTTTAAATTTTTTTTTTCACAATAATCATAAATATGTTGACTAAATACATACAACAACTATAAATGGTTATCTCATGCTATACGTACAACTTAAAATTGCAAGTCTTTAAAGGTCTTGTCCTGGGATTTAACGCGATTTCTCAGCGCAAGACAGGATATACATGGCGGCAAAAGGTAGAAGGAGAGCACGGAAAAGCCCCATTAGAGCCAGCGACCCACGGGTAACTATTGGCAGCTTTCTCAAATATCCACATTGGATGAACTCTTTAGACCACTCGACCATTCAGAGCACCAAATTCTAAAATTTTAATTAACAAAAGTTGGAAACTAGATGGTGGAGATATATAGACTATATTTGTAAATAATAATAATAATAATAATAATAATAATAATAATAATAATAATAATAATAATAATAATAATAATAATAAATACTTAAGATACAAATTTAGAGCTAGAGACCATATTATTGACATACTGGAGTTAATCTTAGACACGCGTTCTTTCAAACAGTCTGAGTATCTCTGCCTGGAGAATCTTGATTATAGTTTATCAAACAAAACTTAAGATCATCTGTAGGCTTCTTGCTTGTAGAGATGTTACATTTTTTAATGAATTTTTAAGTCGTCGATAAGTCTTTGACTTGTACAGATTCTGTAGCATCTGGTTCAAGTTTGCACTTGTGTGTACATTGTACAAAAAACTTACATTTAGAATTGATGTGACATAGTACCAGATCTCACATTTGTACATGCTGTTTTCATGCTTTAAAATCTCGCATTTGTACTTATTGTATATAGCCTACCAAATCTAACATTTGTACTTACTGTATACAGCCTACCAAATCTCACATTTGTACTTACTGTATACATCCTACCCAATCTCACATTTGTACTTACTGTATACATCCTACCAAATCTCATATTTGTATTTACTGTATATATCCTTCCAAATCTCACTTTTGTACTCATTTGTAAATGCTGTGTAAATGCTGTAACATCTAGAGAGAGCTTGTCTCAACAGTCAATCACTGTAATGGATAATTAGTTCTGTTATTTCTAGCCTTTTATATAGTTACATATCTAACAATTACTTTTTCTTCATTCATTATGTACAAGTTTCATGGACAAATTAATGCACATTAAATGTGACTTTTTCTAAAGGATCGTTGCATCACATTAATAAAACTCGTGTACCACTTGTTCTGACCAACACCATTTGAAGTACAGGTTACACTTAACAACACCTTTCGAAGTACAGGTTACACCTAAAATATGTCAACCGTTTCTCAGCTATATTATCTCAAAAAATGTTTGGCACTAGAAGTATCGTTATAAGGACCGGATCATGTCAAGTCTTGTTTTTAGTGGCGGGGGAAGGGGTGTCAAAATTTCTAAGGGCTTAGACTTTCCTTGAAAGAACACCAAATCATACGTCTGTGTCTCTGTTTATACACTATATCACGTTACCAGCATGCGGAATACTTGGAAAGGGGTTGGGGAGGGCGAGAGGCGGGTCGGCGTGTTGAGGAATGGATTAGCTTTATGAATCAGCCAATTACAAGAATGTTTTTTGTTCAGCTGTTTGAAATCAGAGCCGCCGAAACAAAAACAAAAGAAAGACAAACGAACAAAACAAAACTGATTTTATGTCATAGATAAATTACTACAAATTAAGCTTGTAGTCATACCTTTATAAAACATTTACATTCCAGATATATCCAGTGATCACATGTGATCTAGCTAAAAAAAAATTTCCATTAGTATTCCACTTAACATTTCGACAATTCTCCAAACAGTATTATATATCCGAAGGACACTCCTTGGTAAATGTACACCTCATTGAATAACAATTAATAAATAAATAATACGATCTCAGATAAAGAATTTACATTTTTAAGAATTATTTTGACACATTATTATATCTTGCCTATACGAATGATGTGATTATCGTACTCTCTTATGTATAGATATCGTGCTTTTTTTGCAGGTCGTAAGGGGAGTTTTTGTATTGTTACACATACTTTAAAATTTGCATATAAACTTCATAAATCTTTAATCGTTGTCATCCATCTAAAACGTAATACAAATTTATGAAATTTTGTCCACATTCTTGTTTAAAGAAAATTCTTGTATTAGTTATGCCAAACATGCTTTATTTGTGAAGGAACAATTCCAATTGACCAATTAATGGAGTATATATTGGACATTGGTACGTGACACTGTAAATTTCCAATTATATATATATATATATATATATATATATATATATATATATATATATATATATATATATATATATATATATATATATATATATATATATATATATATATTAAAAGACTTTTGGACAAAATTGCCAGTCCTCTGCCCGTTGACAGATTTATTTGGGAAAGAGACGAACGTTTTGCTTTTTTGCTTCCGTGTGTGTGTGAGTGTGGTTTTTACTCGAGTAGAATATGTATAGTATAATATATAATAACTTATCTAGAGATATACTTATTTCACTGTGCTATGCGAATATCAATCAAGATTAGACACATTAGGTATCGCGGTCAGGTTTGCTTTATCGTATGTACCAATAATTACGTTGATATACATATCAAATACATGTAATTGTGTGCAGATATAATTTATTAATTCTTATTATTCATTGGTCTATAATCTGCATGGTTAATGTATTTACAAAGCCCCCTTTTCAGGTGAATTCTCACTTGCAAGTGTGTCTAGGTATAAGGTACCAAGTGGTTCTTTCAAACTTACTATTAAAATAAAGAGTGTAAAATACATGTGTAGACGTTGAATAAGTCGGTTCATTTTTCTCAGTGTGATTTACATCCATGCTAATGTGAAAACAAGTACTTAGAACCCATAATGCAGCTGTAACTAGACTTGAATATTGATGTGTTATTCTTCAAACCTAGATAGATCACTGTTTAGGTCTGCTTTAATTATAATTTGTGTTTGTAATACTATACTGTAGAAGATGTTAATAATTCAAATATAATATACATATATGTTTATGTATGTATGTATGTATGTATGTATGTATGTATGTATGTATGTATGTATGTATGTATGTATGTATGTATGTATGTATGTATGTATGTATGTATATATATATATATATATACATACATACATACATACATACATACATACATATATATATATATATATATATATATATATATATATATATATATATATATATATATATATATATAATTTATAATGTGTCTTTCTCTTATGAGTACAACTCGTTTAACTAATATTTTGTGTATCCTTGTTCGTTTTCTTCCGCTCTGTCTTTCATATCTTGAAAATTTTTAAAGTTGTAAAGGGAAAAATCATGAATATTACCCAGAAATGGTTTGATGCTTGCTCCCACCCCTACTCGCCCTGATGCTTTCCACTATCCTACTTGTCTTCGGAATACAAAAACTAAACAAAAAAAAAAAAAAAGAAAACAAAAGAAACAAAATCGGTTATATCCTTGGGGTAACTTGTGCCATCAGTACACCTGTTGTCTAATATGACGTATTATACAGTACAATCCTAATAGAAATGGAACGTATAGATAATTTTCCTCCCATGCACTACGACGAGATTATTAATTTTCATCGATTAATTTGCCTTTTACGCTAAGATGAACTTACGGTTTTTATCGATTACAGATTTCCTCGTTATCGACCCAAAGAAACTCTACATGCGTATGTGGCAATATTAATGAATTCATGTAGTACACTTAATTGCCTGCACCTTCTGTCTGCATAAACGTGTAGAGCAAATTAGCAATAGTAAATGTTGGCAGTGTTGAATTTCCCTATTGCATAAATAAGACTGTATAATTCCAGACATTCGTTGACCCAGATGTACGTCTGGTAACTTTAAAATTGTTTATGAAAATATTACGAGTTGTGTTATGTTTTGCGCCCATCATTAGAAAACGATAAAAGGTGTAATTTACCATCATTTCTTTATATTTGTATAGGAGTGACTGTCTTCATCACAAGAAGGATAAACAGCATAATTAATTTTATTAATGATTTCCTTGGGAAACACCAAGGCTGAAAGCATATTTTAATTTCAGGTTCTAGTTGTGATCCTCTTTGAAATGGACGTTTGGTCACCTACACTCCGACCTTCACCCAACCCGCGCTCTCATTTTTTAAAGAAATATTTTTGCACAAGTTTAAAGACACACATCTCTACCAACTCTAATAGTGTTACCAACAGTTGTGACGTAAAGTACACATACATTTTAACGACTTGGACACTGTTACCATCAGTCAAGTTAAATACTGGTAAATTATTTTTACCAACTCAGACACTGTTAATATCAGTCAAGTTAAATACACATGCATCTTTTTACCAACTGGGACACGGTTACCGTCGGTCAAGTTAAATACACATACATCGTTTAATCAACTCGGACACTGTTACCGTCAGTCAAGTTAAATACACATACATCTCTTTATCAACTCAAACACTGTTACTAACAGTCAAGTTAAATACACATACATCGTTTTACGAACTCGGACACTGTTACTATCATTCAAGTTAAATACAAGTACATCTTTTTACCAACTCGGACATTGTTTACCATCAGTCAAGTTAAAATACACATACATTTTTTTTCCCAATTCGGACAGTTACCATCAGTCAAGCTAAATACACGTACATTTTACCAACTCAGAAACTTTTATCGTCAGTCAATTTAAATATAAATAAATCATTTTACCAACTCAGAAATTGTTATTATCAGTCAAGTTAAATACACATACATCTTTACCAACTCGGAAACTGTTACCATCAGTCAATTTAAATACACGTACATCTTTTTACCAATTGGGAAACTGTTACCGTCAGTCAATTTAAATACACACATCTTTTTACCAACTCGGAAACTGTTACCATCAGTCAAGTTAAATACACATACATTTTACGAACTCGGACATTGTTACCATCAGTCAAGTTAAAATACGTCTTTTTCCCAATTCGGACACTGTTTACCATCGGTCAAGTTAAATACACGTACATCTTTTTACCAATTCGGACACTGTTACGTTTAGTCATGTTAAATACTCATACATCTTTATAGCAACTCGGATACTGGTACGTACAGTGAAGTTAAATACACATACATTTTACCAACTCGGACATTGTTACCATCAGCCAAGTTAAATACACATACATTTTACCAATTCGGACACTTGCTTTAGTCAAGTTCAATATACGTACATCTTTTTGCCAACTCCGACACTGTTGCTTAAAGTCAAGTTAAATACATATACAATTTACCAACTCAGACACTATTACCATAGTTAAATACAAGTACGTCTTTCTACCAACTCGAACACTGTTACCATCAGTCAAGCTAAATACACGTACATTTTACCAACTCGGAAACTGTTACCGTCAGTCAAGTTAAATACACACGCATCTTTACCAACTTGGACACTGTTACCAGCAGTAGTTAAGTTAAATACAGATACATTTTACCGATTCGGAAACTGTTATATCAGTTAAGTTAAATACGCATATATTATTACCAGCTTGGGCACTGTTACTCTCAGTCAAGTTAAATACACATACATATTGCCAATGTGTACATTGTTAAATATACATGTTTATTTTTACCAACTCGGACACTGATACTATCAGTCAATTAAAATACACACACATTTTACCAACTTGCACACTGTTAAATATATTTGTATCATTTTGCCAACTCGGACACAGTTACTATCAGTCAAGTTAAACACACATACATCTTTTTACCAACTCGGACACTGTTACCGTCAGTCAACTCAAAACACATACATCTTTTTACCAACTTGGACACTGTTACTATTTGTCAATTTAAATACACATACATCTTGTTAACAACTTGGACACTGTTTTTATCAGTCTATTCAAACACACACTCATCTTTTACCAAATTGGACACTTTTACTATCAGTCTAGTCAAATACACACATCTTTTTACCAATTCGGACACTGATAACATCAGTCAAGTTAAATACACATACATCGTTTTACGAACTCGGACACAGTTACCATCAGTCAAGTTAAATACAGATATATCTTTACCAACTCGGAAACTGTTACCATCAGTCAATTTAAAATACATATTTGTACCAACTTAGACACTGATAACATCATTCAGGTTAAATACATATACATTTTACCAACTCGGACACTGTTACCATCAGCCAATTTTTATACACGTACGTCATTTTTACCAATTCGAACACCATTATTATCAGTCAAGTTAAATACACAAACACATTTTTACCAACTCGGACACTGTTACCATCAGTAAAGCTAAATACAGGTACATTTGACCAACTCGGAAACTGTTACCGTTAGTCAAGTTAAATACACATGCATCTTTACCAATTTGGACACTGTTAACAGTAGTCAAGTGAAATACAGATACATTTTACCGATTCGGACACTCTTACAAGCAGTCAAGTTAAATACGCATATATTATTAACAGTTTGGGCGCTGTAATTTATCTGTCATGGTAAATACACATACATTGTATCAACTTGGACGCTGTCAACTATACATGTATATTTTGACCAACTCGGACACTGCTACTATCAGTCAAGTTAAATATACGTACCAACTCGGAATTTGTTACTATCAGTCAATTTGAATACACATACATTTTACCAACTTGAACACTGCTAAATATACATGTATATTTTTACCAACTCGGACACAGTTACTATCAGTCAAGTTAAACACACATACATCTTTTTACCAACTCGGACACTGTTACCGTCAGTCGAGTTAATTACACATACATTTTACCAACTTGAACACTGTTAAATATACATGTATTTTTTTTACCAACTCGGACACAGTTACTATCAGTCAAGTTAAACACACATACATCTTTTTACCAACTCGGACACTGTTACCGTCAGTCAAGTTAAATACACATACATTTTACCAACTTGAACACTGTTAAATATACATGTATCTTTTTACCAACTCGGACAAAGTTACTATCAGTCAGGTTAAACACGCATACATCTTTTTACCAACTCGGAAACTGTTACCGTCAGTCAACTCAAAACACATACACCTTTTTTGCCAACTTGGACTCTTACCATCAGTCAAGTTAAACACTCATATATCTTTTTACCAACTCGGACACTGTTACCGTCAGTCAAGTTAAATACACATACATTTCTTTGCCAAATCGGACACTGTTACCATCAGTCAAGTTAAATACACATACAACCACATGTACCTGTGTCTTAAATATGTACCACATGTACGTGTGTTATAAATATGTTCCGCATGTACCTGTGTCATAAATATGTACCACATGTACCTGTGTCATAAATATGTACCGCCTGTGCATGTACTGTAGTCATAAATATGTACCACATGTATCTGTGTCATAAATATGTACCACCTGTGCATGTACTGTAGTCATAAATATGTACCACATGTACCTGTGTCATAAATATGTACCACATGTACCTGTGTCATAAATATGTACCACATGTACCTATGCCATAAATATGTACCACATGTACCTGTGTCATAAATATGTACCACATGTACCTGTGTCATAAATATGTACCACATGTACCTGTGTCATAAATATGTACCACATGTACTTGTATCATAAATATGTACCACCTGTGCATGTACTGTAGTCATAAATATGTACCACATGTACCTGTGTCATAAATATGTACCACCTGTGCATGTACTGTAGTCATGAATATGTACCACATGTACCTGTGTCATAAATATGTACCACATGTACCTGTGTCATAAATATCTACCACATGTACCTGTGTCATAAGTATGTACCACATGTACCTGTGTCATATAAATATGTACCACATGTACCTGTGTCATAAATATGTACCACCTGTACCTGTGTCATAAATATGTACCACCTGTTCCTATGAATAGCACTCATCCAACTGCAAACAATAAACCAATGTCCACCATCACATACTGCACTCACAAAAATGTCCACCCTCACATACTGCATTCACCAATCTGAGCCGACAGGGTTCATTGTGTTTGTTGATGCAAACGTTTATATTCTAATTTGATTTGACCGCGCTTTAATTTAAGATAGTTATAGGTTTATATTTTGGGTAGTTTGGTGCTCAAGATACATGATTATATTGGGTAAAAATAGGGTGAGTGTTTTTTATTTAGGCTTACGCCAGTCGCCATGTTCCCCTGACTCCATTGGTATGCCACACTTTATTGCCAGTTGACGAGGACAAATGTGCAGGTTTTTTAGTATCAACAACATACCTTAGAAACCGTCTGTACCGTATTTACCCAATTGTATAATAAGGCTACTTTTATTGCCAGCAATATTAATTGCCCACATTTCATTTTATTACATATTACTGCCACCAGCTCTCTGTCCGTATCTAATTTCCACTCCCAATTACTGCATGTACAAAGATTTTCATTCATACCACTGAACTAGACGCGTATGAGGTGAGGTGTGGCCCTTATGTGATACTCCAGGGTGTAAATACATATTATACTCATTTTTTAATAACAAGATAGCTAGCAAGTTTTGTGAATTTCCACCAAGCGGTTTAGGAGGAGACACTTAATACTGGACACGCTACCAAATCGTTGGGATAAAAGCATAAGACCCTAAATATCAATGATGGTTGCTTGCCCAAGACTGGTCTGCAAGTAGTTGGGATAGTATTCTCATATTTGGTGCAAGATAGGTTCCTTAGAGACCAAACTGTCATGCACTCTAAAAAAAAAAGAAAAAGACCAACAAAAAAAAAAAATACAAAAAAATAGTAACATAAATTCCACCCTCAGTTTTAAAATCAAATTTACTCGCACCTCTACTCATCGCCCCACTCCCACCCCCATATCATGAAAGAATTGTCATTACATTTGCATCAGTGTGAGTTTTAACAAAATGAAATACGAAATCCTTATGGTGTAACTAGGCATTCATCTTGATAGTTTGAAAGCACTAATATAATTAATGAAATCCTACTTTAGGAGTTATGAAATAATTTACACGCTTTAACACTACGGGTAGAGTATGAAATGTACACGCTTTTAACACTACGTGAAGAGTATGAAATTTACATGCTGTTAACACTACGTGTAGAGTATGAAATTTGCACGCTTTTAACACTACGTGTAGAGTATGAAATTTACACGCTGTTAACACTACGTGTAGAGTATGAAATTTACACGCTTTTAACACTACGTGTAGAGTATTAAATTTACACGATTTAACACTACTTGTAGTGTTTTGAATGTTATCCATGGGGTTATTAATTTGGAAAAAGGCACCTATCTAAATGTATAAATAAATGTGTGCATACTTTGAAAAGTAATCCTTGAGTTGCCAACTCACGGAAAAAATATTTGTCAGTTTTTTTCTTTTTGGTGCTATTTTCCAGGGCAACCGTATATAGAATATAAAACAATGCAGTGTTGTGTCTTTTTGGGTCCGTATTGAAATTTTAACCGGTAATATATTTGCCAGGCTGAATCTAGAAATAGTTTTCAACCAGCCAGAACGGATCTAAGCTGGAGAAGCGGTTTTTGTCAGTGATGACGTTTATATTATGGGCGTATAAGATAATCTTTTGAAATTCACATTTCTCTTACATCGGTTACAACTGAAATGCTGATAGTTGTTGGTTCGCCTGCGTAAGCTCTGTGAACAATAGTGTGTGTGTGTGTGTGTGTGTGTGTGTGTGTGTGTGTGTGTGTGTGTGTGTGAAAATGAGATGGAGTTAGATTTTTAATGTAGCTGTAACAGCTTTAACAGTTTTTTAGTCATGTCGCTACGATGTCTGCAGTGTGACAGTTTATAGTGATTGTCTAGCACTGGTTTATCATGCCGCAGACATGTGGCATGATACCTCACCCAGTGGCATTATCCTGACACCAGGACGACCAGGCCGACCAGTCCTAATACTGAGCGTCAAGTGATGCAGCTGGTATGACTCAGCCGGGGTTCGAACCCGCTGCCTCTCCCATCCGAGGCGAACGCTCTAGCCACTAGGACACCGGAGCGATGTGTGAACAATATTAAGGTGTTGTGCAAGTGATGAAAGTCATGGAAATGTTGCATTAGTTTCTGAAACATTAAGGATAATGTTACTACATTTAATGTCCGATGTACAGAGCTTTTCTAGGGCCCCGGATGGCCTAGTGGTCTAAACCGTTCGCATTTACCAATCACTCCCATCTCACCTCAAATGGCGTGGGTTTGAGTTTTGGAGTCGGCCAGTGTGGGTACGTAAGAAAGCTTGCCAGTAGCTTCCCGTGGATTGCTGGTTCTTACCGGGATATTTCCCGGTTGTTGTTTTTTTTTTTTTTCTCTACCAGTTTTACTGGCCGCTATGCATAGCCTATCTTGAGCAGAGAAATAGTGGAAAATCCCCAAACAACAACAACAACAACAACAACAACAAAATATTTCTCCCACCTGCTTAAACAAAAACTGGTGACATCGTCAAAATATTAAGGTACTATGCGAAAGCTTTTGAAAGACACAAATCTTCATCAGCTTACGGTTTTGTAAGCAGTCTAAAATTGGTACCCAGATGTCACGTTTTTGTAAGCAATCTAAAGTTGTTACCCGAATGGCACGTTTTTGTAAGTAATCTAAAGTTGGTACCCGGATGTCACGTTTTTGTAAGCAGTCTAAAGTTGATGAGTTCTTTGAGAATGTTTCGGTCAAATTATTTTAGATTTTAGGTACGGTTTCAGAAGATCTAACTAAATGCTTGATACATTTTTTAAATATATTTTCCAATGCTTTTTCCATACAACTTAACGAGAGAGAGAGAGAGAGAGAGAGAGAGAGAGAGAGAGAGAGAGAGAGAGAGAGAGAGAGAGAGAGAGAGAGAGAGAGAGAGGGGGGGGGGGGAATGGTTTGGGTTGGGTTGAGAAATGTGATATCCATGTATATTATTTGCTCTTTCTAACGGAACGATATACTTTAGCTAGGTATATACAATTGTCGGATTTTTCAGCTGTTGGACCAACACTCAAATGTTGAAAAGATATTTTCTTTTTTCGTTTCATGGTTTTTTTTGGGTGGGGGTGGTTGGGGAAAGGGGTTTGTTTTCTTGCTTTTTGTGGAGATGTGAGGGTGGTTAATTGTTAAGGAATCACTTAATTGTTTGGTATTGTTTATCCAACAACATCGTGAATGACTCGTAAATTCTTAAATAAGAGTACTGGAGTCTTCTGTTGTCAAAAACGATTAGCCGGTCAGATTCAACCCACGAAGGGATTTCCAATTGTTTGTTTGTTTTCTTCAACGAGTTTTGGGAATAGAACTTATTAAATATACAGGAATGTGGTCACTACCACATAGGTTGTCATCAATTACCCATCAGATTCTCAATTGTATGTATGAGTAGAATGAGTAGACGAGTAGTTTGTATGTATGAGTAGAATGAGTAGACGAGTAGTATCACGTGGTATCTGCATATATGTGTATGTCGTTGAAAGTCAAAGCTTCTGTTTTTAAACAAAATCGTTTATCTTCTTCGATCTTTTGCTCGTATTTTAATAGCTCCAAAGTGTATAGTGGCCCTTAAAGCAGACCAAAAGGGGCGGCAGCTCCTGACCAAGCTGGTTAGATTGATTGAAGTGCTTGGAAAGTGATGCACTGAACAGAGTAAGATTGAAGACACAAATAGCTACAACCTGTAAGTAGCGTTGACAATAACTTGGATGTCAGGAGTTCTCCATCAACTGTATCAGTATGTCTTTAAAAGCTGATGCACGTCGTGAAGTCTTTTAAAATTTGATAATTGTTTTCCGTTTGAAAAGATTTCACAAAGACAAACATCTATTCTAAGCATAATTATTGTATGTTGGTGTCAGACTTATTTAGGACAGACGCTTATACAGATCACCGGTATCTCACCTCTGTCCGATTGGTTTGAGTGTTGATCTCTGCCAGCGTGGATATGTGGGAAAAGCTTGCGAGTAGGTTCTCGTGGGTTGTTGTTTCTTCCCCGGGTTTTTTTTCAGGGTCTTCTATCTTCCACCGAATTTAATGACTGCCATGTATATCCTATAATGTACTGAAATTGGCGTAAAACCAATAACAAAACAACATCATAAACAACATACTTATAAAAGTGGTGGAATTATGATACGTCTGTGAGCTTTTCCTGGTATGATATCAGAGGACTATTCACTGACATACTCTCAGGACAACAAACTTGGTATACCGGCCTCTCAAACTGGACATGACCAAACTAGCTGTTCCAATTATTTTCCCATACTTCATGACAGCATAGTATCAGTCAACACCCTCGTTTGATTAACAGCAGAGCGAAATGCCTTAAGTAAGAAAATGACTGCTCTTTATATGTTGACCTTTTGACCTTCTACGAATCATTGAGCATACATACTATTGAGGAGTGCCAGATAAGCATCAACAAAGTTCAGAAATATGCAAAAGACAATGGATTTAAGTAAAACCTAACTATGCTTTTCTACCGCTTACATCGTATTCACGACGTCCCAAATCTCTATCTTGACGGTTGTTTATTTCCTGTTTTGTTTTGTTTTTTTGAGCTTATTTTGGATCGTTAATTAACTTTTCTTCGACATATTAGATATCTCATGGACAAAAGTAAAAAGCCATGGATTTAATACGAGTATTGGGAAATAATGATTAGATAGGAGATTCTATTGTTTTACTCCGGTCATATGGGTCATTAGTAAGATTTAGACTTGACTATACATCTATTCTGTACTGACCAGCTTGTAAATCATACCTGTGATCCGATTCAACCAGGGTCTAAGACTCTGTCTGAACATGATCCGATTCAACCAGTGTCTAAGACTGTGTCTGAATATGATCCGATTCAATCAGGGTCTAATACTCTGTCTGAATATGACCCGATTCAATCAGGGTCTAAGACTGTCTGGGTGCATTGAGAATTTTAACCTCAGAAAGCCTCTTTCTTGAGGCAAATAAATCGTCAATATATTCAGACGAAAGAAATTGGTTATTCAGCCTATAGACTAATTTCTAATCCATCCATACACTACAATGTTAACCCCAAATATCAAACCTTATACATCAAATTTTGTTTTACTTTTTTTTCATAAAAATTCTTCCAAACCTGGAAACAAAAAACAAACTTATTGTTAGAAACAATGCACATTTCTGTATCCCAAATCGCTACCATGGTTATAGAAACCTCCCAAAATAATATCATACCATTGCGGTATCAAATCCTCTACTCTTTAAGATTAAATTACATGAAATTAGATACTCTTATCGTAACCATGCGTCAGAGCATCCACACAGTTTGAAAGATAGCATTTTAACACAGCATAGTACCATTTCGAGACGTTACCCGGATAAAGCCTTGATCATTACTGTAGAATTTACAACCATATTCAAAGCTTTGAACTACGATGAAACCTCACAAAAAAATAAAATGTCCTCATGTTTTTGGATTCCATTTCCATGTTGATGGTCTAACAGAATGTTGAAGCTGACAACCTGATAATATCCCACATATCTGAGAAACATGATGTTCTCATACAATCTGTGAAAAGTCCTTTGTGAAAAGTCCTTTGTACTGTTGGCTGCATAGTTACTTTGATGTATAGATAATGAAAGATTAACTGAAGCAGCCAAAGCTGCTCTGTTGTTACCTGTTTCAGCATCGAAGATTCAGTAAACGGATTTCAACATAATGTGTACATAAGCATGTTTGTCATTCTTGGCAAAACATTTAGAATGAAAACTCCACAAAGAAATTTAAGCTTATTACAATACTTATTGTTGATTGTCATTCCTTGTATAGGAGATATGAGGTGGAGTTGTACCGATATCGTATAGGAGATATGAGGTGGAGTTGCACCGATCTCGTATAGGAGATATGAAGTGGAGTTGTACCGATCTCGTATAGGAGATAAGAGGTGGAGTTGTACCAATCTCGTATAGGATATATGAGGTGGAGATGTACCGATCTTGTATAGGAGATACGAGGTGGAGTTGTACCGATCTAGTATCGGACACATTTACCTAGCTCACATGTACCTTGGGAAGAGTGAAACTTGACCGGAATGCGCGCGTGCGTGTGTGTGATTTGGATTTTTAATGTAATTTTAATATTTTTCAGTCATATTGCTGCGATGTATGTAGTGTGGAAGTTTATATTGATGTCTAGCACTGGGGCATCATGCATCTGAATATGACATCATGTTCTATCCACTCACATTATCCTGACACCAGGCCGACCAGTCGTAACGCTAACCTCTTAATACTGAGCGCCATGCACGGCAGCTACAGGTACCGTTTTTATGTCACGGGTATGTCTCGGCCTCTGTTTGAACGCGCGACCCTTGCATCCGAAGCGGTCGCTCTAACCACTTAGGACACCGCAGCGGTCCTCGATCGAAATGCCAGTGTCGACTGACAGTTGAATATTCTTGTCAAGTGTGTCGATTTCCACCCTATGAAATAGAAGTATTTTCACGTGAACAGCTTGAAGAAAGTGTTTGATGACGTACCACTCGAGAAAATCTTGGACTTTTTAAATGAATGCAGTTTAAATAACAAATGTTGATCCGGTTTTAAGAAGTTTACATTTGTTAACTGTAACCTGCTATTTGATTTACATCTGACAGAATTTTAACATCGTTAGGTTATATAAATTGTTTGTGCTTAAAGTTTACACTTTTGGAGAATGTCTTGTATTCCTAAATTTCCTGCAATCTATTTTCACATTTTCAAACTTTAAATATGGATTGCATTACATAACTACGTTTGTACTGAGGTGCCGTAAAATGCTACTACAAACCAAAATTCATCCAGAATCACCATGGCTATTTCTACCAGACAATATTATACTTCAGTTGAATGATAGCGCATTAATTTACCAAAAAAAAGTCATTCGCAGGAGTTTTCTCTGGAAAAGGGGGCAGGGTCCAGTATTTATGTACAAATTTAATGCCGCAATCAGTGACCTAGTACAAAAAATCATAAAAAATCAAATACACAAGTGAGGTCAAGAATGTCCATATTTTGAGATACCTATATTAAAACAAAGCATAAAAATATTATCCACTTGATCAGAGAAGTCAGTGGCAGTTCATTGCAGAAGAAGTTTATGCACCCCAACCCCAAATTTATACCTGCAATTTTCATGTCCGAAGGTCATTTTTGACACCATGTGGTACTCACAGTGCAAACACAAGCCCTTTTCCTAGATTACAATTCTGCCAAACAGTCTGTACTAAACAGGCTGATGCAGTTGAAAATAGTTGTCATCCAAGCCGTTTTTGAGATATGCTCCTTGTCCCAAACCCACATGTTTACTTTTACGAGAGGCTAGCTCTTCTTCGTAGACAACTATTGGTATTTCACTATCAACATATTGCAGAGTAACTATGGAAGGTGTACATGCCTGACATCAATTTCAAGAGCAACACAAGCCCGAAACACCTAGCTCACAAATATATCCATATATTTAATTAGTAGACAATAATTGCTGAAAAAGTCACACCATAGCCTTAAGTTAAGAAATTTGCCAGGGGCCAAAATACGAAACTGTACCCTGCCTCCCAAATAAAGAAGCATTAACTAATCGGATCGCCTCGTCTATTGCTGCGATCGACATGACCATAGGATTGACTGAGGAATTACGAATACAAAATGTAGTTCCATCATACTTCGGGTCAGTCCTTGTTTAGTAAGTAGCCAAATATGCTCAGATGGTAACTTTCCATATATATTTGAGGTATAGTCGGTAGACTGACCTCAGAGTCACGATTTATTAAAGCTGTTATTCTGATGTTATTTTCCCGACTTATTTACTTAAGCAGGAACCTATGACAAAATGGCGTTCCGCTGACATTTCTATTGTAACGAATGTGCTGCTGAAAGAACTGCACCTTAGTAATGAAATACACAAATTCACCGTGTTTTGTAAGGCTAGACTACTTTTCCTTAGCAATGAAATACACAAATCACCATGTTTTGTAAGACTAAACTACTGCTCCTTAGCAATGAAATACACAAATTCACCGTATTTTGTAAGGCTAAACAAATTACAGAGAGACAGCCACTGAAAGGCAATTTAGAAACCTAACCTGATGTAAATCTGGCTTATGATTGATATAAAAAGTATCAAGCATAACCGACTTTGAGGTCAGCCTGTTTTATTTTTCAATGTAAACTTAAAGTTCTTCTTTATCTTACTCCGTGCATTGTCTATGGTAGTCTGACAGTGACGGTGCCATTGTCTTTGGTAGTCGGGCAGTGACTGCGCCACTGTTACCGGCAAGTCTTGGCAGAAATGGTGAATTTGTTACTAACAAGTCTTGGAAGTAACGGTGCCATTGTTACCGGCAAGTCTTGGCAGTGATGGTGCCATTGTCGCTGGAAGTCCTGGCAGTGATGGTATTGCAGTTAATAGTATATATAGCTATTTTCAACGCATCCACGTCCGTTAGAAAAAAGAAGTCTCCCCCCACCAAAAAAATCAAAACAACAGAACACGGCAGTACACCTATGTGCACAGCTTCTCTGTACAAAATACACTTGCTCCAATGTTAGAATTCTGCATTCCATCAGTGCAATTACTAAGTCACTTCCAAAAGTCAAGATAAAAACATCAATCCAAAATAATTTTGTATTGTACATATCCAAGACAGTTCTCTACCATAATAATGTATGATAGCTAATGATGCGGTAGACTAACTTATGCGTGATAAGCGGGTGATACGACTTACTGAGTTACGAGTGATGAGATGTGATACGACCGTCTGTCTTACAAATAATTAGCAGTAATACGACCAGCTAACTTAAATAATTAGCAGTAATACGACCAACTAAGTTAAATAATTAGCAGTAATAGGACCAACTAACTTAAATAATTAGCAGTAATACGACCAACTAACTTAAATAATTAGCAGTAATACGACCAACTAACTTAAATAATTTGGTGGTGTTTTTTTTCTTATGGATGAATACGACCTGTCAATTGATAAATGATGGGTGGTAACACGATCTACAGATTTATAAATAACGGGAAATCACATTGAAAAGGGGGATTAAGGTGTCTCTGATATTTCACGAATTGGGACTAATAACTAATACATAACCTAAGTGCTGTCATCAGTGCATGCTTGGGTACGAAACTTCAGGTAAAGCCGAGAAATGAAAGAAAAAGCCAGCAAGATTATGGCGTTCAGAGTGCATGAGCAGAGATGACTCTTCATATTCAGCCTAAAATATCGTAATAACAGCAACATATTAACGTCCACAATGTAGCGTCACATGAACCTCGCAGCATGATCATAAGAAACCAATAACATCTACAGTGTATCTTCATTTTAACCCAACAGCATGATCATAACTAACGGACGTCTCCGGTGTACATAACAACACACAGACGTCTACATTGTATCTTCATTTCAACCCTGCAACATGACCATAACAACTCACAGGCGTCCACAGTGTACACAACACACACGGACGTCCACGGCGTACATAACAACACACGGACGTCTACGGTGTACATAACAACACACTGACATCTACAGCGTACATAACAACACACAGACGTCTACAGTGTATCTTCATTTTAACCCTGCAGCATGACCATAACAACTCACAGGCGTCCACAGTGTACACAACACACACTGACGTCCACGGCGTACATAACAACACACGGATGTCTACAGCGTACATAACAACATACGGACGTCTACAGCGTATCTTTATTTTAACCCTGCACCATGATCATAACAATACACGGACGTTTACAGCGTATCTTCATTTTAACCCTGCAGCATGATCATAACAACACACAGACGTCTACAGTGTACATAACAACACACGGACGTCCCCAGTGTACATAACAACACACGAACGTCTACAGCGTATGTTTATTTTTACCCTGCACAACACACGGACGTCCACAGTGTACTTAACAACACACTGACGTCCACAGCGTACATAACAGCATAGGAACGTCTACAGCGTATCTTCATTTTAACCCTGCAGCATGATCATAACAACACACGGACGTCCACAGTGTACATAACAACACACAGACGTCCACAGTGTACATAACAACACACGGACGTCTACAGCGTACATAACAACACACGTACGTCTACAGCGTACATAACAACACACAGACGTCTACAGCGTATATTTATTTGAACCCTGCAGCATGATCATAGCAACACACAGACGTCCATAGTGTATATAACAACACACGGACGTCCACAGCGTACATAACAACACACGGACGTCCACAGTGTACATAATATTACTTGTCAAAGGATGATAATCCGTGCACAGGTGGTAGTTATGGATTTTATACAAACCAATCGAATGCGAAATATCCTAACTAGTTTGAGAGTGGGCCACACCCTACATACCCAAACCCACTGCTATTACTGCTGTACAAACCCCATCTTCATACCCTCTTACCGCTGCTGCTGCTACTACTACTACTTCTATTCTCTCTCTCTCTCTCTCTCTCTCTCTCTCTCTCTCTCTCTCTCTCTCTCTCTCTCTCTCTCTCTCTCTCTCTCTCTCTCTCTCTCTCTCTCTCTCTCTCTCTCTCTCTCTCTCTCTCTCTCTAAAGCCCATTTGAGGGTGCGACGTCCTGTCCCGTAGCGCTCGTCGATCGATTGATAGAGAGAGAGAGAGAGAGAGAGAGAGAGAGAGAGAGAGAGAGAGAGAGAGAGAGAGAGAGAGAGAGAGAGAGAGAGAGAGAGAGAGAGAGAGATTATTAGGCGCTCTATTTCATATCGGTATTGCCTATTCGATGTACTATGCGGTCTGTGTCTGACACCCTTGTTCCCCAGTTTGTGTGTTTTAATGCTATTCTTGTTTTTTTTTACTAATGGTAAGAGGGATAATTCAAGATCCAAAACGGGAAATTATATTTTATAATAAACACGTTATTTCATGAGGCCAAAACATATAATTAAGATTTTACATTGAGATTGAAATTTTATTCATTAGACATTAAGTAATCATTGTGATAAATCATTATTATTCAAATAATCATTAAAGATTTGGTCCCTGCTGGAAATTTGTCTGAAATCAGTGCGACGCCCATCTTATCCCCAGCAGTTGCCGTCTAGAAATGATCCACCATTAATTTGATTAACATAATCACCCCATAGTGTGTTGTCACAGTTATCTTCAGTTAATCTCTGTGACTTATACTGTACATAAGATTATAAAAATCAAAATTAATATTGGACAAAAAGGGAGAAATTTAATAGTAAGTCAAGCTTGAAAAGAACTAAATTAAATTATTGTCCTGTTAAGACTCTCGTTGGCTATAAAATCAGAAAAGGAGAGAAATTCCCTCATAATCAAATAAGGCTCTCGTTGGCTAAATATCCACAAAGGGAGTTATTTTCCTCATAATCAAATAAGGCTCTCATGTGCGATATATCCACAAAGGGAGTTATTTTCCTCATAATAAAACAAGGCTTTCCTTGGCTATATACTTACAAAGGGAAATAAATTTCATCATAATCAAATGCCATTACATGCTACAATATAAATTCGATATAGCTATACTGTACAAAGGGAAAATAGACAAAGAGTATGACAAATGATTGCAAAGAAATGGAGACATTCCTAATAGAAAATAAAAAAAAATCCCACAAAGACTATGATTGTCCTTCTAAACAGAACAATGGAAATAAAGACAAAATGAAGGAGACAGGGAGACGATCTCAATAGAAAAATGAAATAAAGGTGGCAATCTACAGTTTCGTATTTAGCATAAATTAGAATTTGAAAGAAAATGAATTTCCCCGGGTTTCCTCACTTGTTATACTGGCTATTTTAAAAAAATGTATATTTTAGGTATTGTTCAAAGAACCTTTAATTCCCTTTATTCTGGTGTTTTCTTGATGGGTGTAATGCGAATTAGAGAATTGGCCTTACTGCAGATGTGCATCTTTCCAAAAAGTTGCAGAAATGCTTGCACATTTTCACTTCCCAAACTTCAGAGGTAAATTGTAAAAAAAAAAAGAGCCGATAACTATTTTTACTTTTTATGTATTTGGTAATTCATTTATTAAACATATTAGAAGCTGGTTTTGTCTAGTTTAGCAAAATTCAATTTCCATATTTTAATAGCTGCCAAGGATAGTGTACTTTAGACAAATTCAGGTTGATTTTTGGAGCACAAGGAAGCAGTTATTTTAGTTAGCATTGTGCTAAGATCATTTAAAATTTCCAAAAGTACAATATCCAAAGAAATTTCAGCCACATTACATGAAAGTAGCTTATAGGTATGCCAACATTCTCTCCACTGTGCATCTTTTAAATGTAAACAACTTCACCTTACATACATCACTCTCTCAAAAGTACATAATAACTGGTGAGCGCCACCAAACGACAAATAGTAGCATGTGTTGTAAAGAGAGACAATCTATAAATAGAAAAATAGAATAAAAAAAGAAAATATTCCCTCAGGCTTATGTCAACTACCCACCCTCCGCATTTTTTTTTTTTTTTTTTGGAGGGGCATTTGTCAAAATAAAAGTGTAAGAAATAAGCAACTTGTATATATTTTCGTTGTTTTTAATCAGGTAAATTTTGAACATTTATCTACAGGTGCAAATGTTCAGCTGTCAGGTTTTTAAGTCTTCGTGGATAGGTCGCGCGTGTAAGTGGCATAGAAGTAATTACTTGACACTATCAGTTGACTTTATTTCTGATTTGTTAATTGTCCAACGTGATCAGTGGTAACAACAGATTAATGCTTGTCGGTAGATCTACAGACTTTTAAAGTAGATCTAGATTCAGTTCTCTATTACTTGCAATTTTATTTTCCATAACTCATTTAGTTCTTCGTGTTGTTACTTTTGTCCATTCATTTTGACAGCAGACTGTAGATCAATGCTTTCCAAATGTATTATTAAAATGTATCATCCAATGTTAAAATGTATCGTCCAATGTTAAAATGTATCATCCAATATTAAAATGTATCGTCCAATGTTAAAATGTATCGTCAAATGTTGAAATGTATCGTCCAATAATGTATGAATTGTAGGGCTTCATTTTAACCCTGCGTTTGATAGCAGACTTCTAAAGTCGTGTTTGTTTGAAACTAAATGAACAAGCATTTCTAGGTATTACATGTAAAGGAATAAATCACACAAACTTCGTGTTTAAAAAAAAAAATGAAATGAGAATGTCAAGGTATATATATCAACCTAAGGTTAATAGAAAACTCTTATCTGCAATCGGAAACCGTCTGGCTTGCTACGTACATGCGTCGCTCAAGTCTAGCGGGATCAATATTGCTGTGTTAGCATTTTCATGGGCGGCATTGTGTCGGTGTTTTGTGGGACGGCTGTCAGCACACTTGCTATTGGGAATAAATATAGCCTTTTTTATCTGTTAGTAAACTGTGACAAGAAGAAGAGAACTGTGTATTTATTGAAAATCACGCCTGTTGCATTCTATATTTTCACCTGATTGAATATAAACACTCAAATAGTGTGCGCCAACATCATTACCAACAAAAGTATCTCTTTGCCATATAACATTTTAAGAGGCAACCTACTTTATCTATCTATCTATCTATCTATCTATCTATCTATCTATCTATCTATCTATCTATCTATCTATCTATCTATCTATCTGTCTGTCTGTCTGTCTGTCTGTCTATCTATCTATCTATCTATCTATCTATCTATCTATCTATCTATCTATCTGTCTGTCTGTCTATCTATCTATCTGTCTGTCTGTCTGTCTATTTATTTAAGCATGAATTATTTTCCGTCTATTTTTCTTTTTAATCAGTGACAACTTTTGATAAAGCGTGGATCTGCAGTGCATTGATGGATGCAAAAGTTCGTATGAGTATCATTGCATATTATATAAATTTATATTTGTGCAGATATTGTATAGAATATTTATACCCAAAATTGTAAGATGTAAGTACAAACGTAAAATTGTATGGATTGAGTAGACATCATTATCATTTGTTTTTGTGCATTTGTATTATGTCTATGAATAAATTAAGGATTTTTAATGTATCAAATTTTGATGAACTGTCCGCAGCGCCTGACATCAAAGCTACAGTTTAAAAAAAAATAGCATTCAGTACCATATAATCGATCATGTTTTAAATTTGTTTCACCTAACAACCCAGATTATAAAATAGTGAAACTAGTGGCTTTCACCTCGAAAAGCCTTCAGACATGCACAACAAACCCGGCAATTAAGCTGGAATGGTAAAAATGGAAAGACAATAATTCACACTTGCCACACAAATTACAAATTGATCAAAACTGAAGTTGATGAAACAGAATGTATAGTTTACAAAGGAATAAGAAATATGTTATGGAACACAAATAAAAAGTCGTTCTGTTTCATGCATGTTAGGAAAATCATAACGGAAAACCTAAATTATGCTGACATTATTCATTAGTAGGAACTCCTTAAAATTATGGATATTAATTGCAAACCGGCGGGAGTTTTGGATATTAATTATTTGAAAGCACAGAGCACACTGCCAGAAATTATGGATCTTTATTCTAATAAACCTTATTGCATACTGCAGGGAGTTTTAGATATTCATTATTAGAAACCAGATTGCCGACAGTCAGGAATCATCATCGTCGTCGTCGTCGCCATCACCACCGTCGTCATCAATATCATCATCATCGTCGTCGTCGTCGTCGTCATCATCATCATCATCATCATCATCATCATCATCATCATCATCATCATCATCATCATCATCATCATCATCATCATTCCTTAACGTAAGAGATCGTTTGGTTACCACAGTTGACTTTACAACCAATTCTATCCATATTTCCCTGTTCCCTACTGCCTTTTGGGAATTTCAAAATCCCACTCCTGTCCACTCCTTAATGTTATCGTCCCAACTCTTTATCTGTCTGCCACTTCTGCACCATCGCACTGTTTCTTGCAATATAATTTTTGCCAGCCCAGTTGATCTTGAGATATGACCGTATCACTCCAGTTTGCGTTTCTTTTTACGGTGGTCAAGAGGTATTCATTGGATCCGATGGCGCATTAGATCCTGTTGTGGAATTCTTCGAAATAGGAATTGTAGGAATTTAGTATTAGACACCAGACTGCGGACTGCCGGAAGTTATTTATGGGTGTTCATTATTTGAAACCAGATTGCGGAATGCTGGTAATTATGGGTATTCATTATTGGAAGCCCAACTGCAGAATGCCGAATGCTATGGGTATTCATTATTAAAGACACGAGTACAATTTAATCAAATTCAAATTTTAAAAAATACATTTTACTGGGCAGTGAGCACCCCAATCTACGACCAACTTCGCTACAAATTTGTACACCAGCATTAACAATACAAATACCTCTTCGCCAGTTCGTGACAGCAATCAAATTATATATAAAATGCTGATATACCGTAGGAAATTGCACTGACAGATCAGTGTCTATGGGTTTAACGCAAGCGCAAGACAGGCTCTACAAGAGGCCCGTATAACTGTGGAAGAAGAACCCGGGAAAACCCAAGTAAGAACCACCAACCCACGGGCAGATACTGGCAGCTATTAGTGGAGTCCTAGACTGGAACCCACTAGGACAGAGGTTAAATAGCAGCGATTGGCAAAGGGGAGAGGTTTTGAACACCCGGTCACACCCCACCCCACCACAACCCCACCTCTACGCATTATACAAGGGCAGTTCTATATAACTTGTGTTAGTGGATGGTAGAAGGTAGATCCTGATCTACCTGACAATACATGTAGCGTTAAATCCGGGTCTACGATGTTTGATGTATTGTACGCGTTGTGTACAAACCAAGACGGAAGTACAGTTACAAAGACTACCTATCATTAGGATCATCAATCACGCGAAACTTTTTATTTCCTTATTTTGCACGTTTTCAGTAAGACACTTGCCTTATTTCAAGCAATTCTGGCTGTCTTGAAGTCGCGAAAGACTTGCAACAAATGACCTCTAAAACTTAATTAAATGAATCTTGCTTGCTGAGGATAAAGTCGTGAAGCTTTCTTGTTACAGAACTGCAATATAACGCAGCAGGGAGGCATAACTTGCGTACAACGGTGATGGATCAAGTCAAATTTGTAGATTTATGATCCTCTCTCTCTCTCTCTCTCTCTCTCTCTCTCTCTCTCTCTCTCTCTCTCTCTCTCTCTCTCTCTCTCTCTCTCTCTCTCACACACACACACACACACACACACACACACACACAAACACAAACAAACGTGCGCGCGCGCACGCACACACGCACACAGTGTGGAGACCGGCGTATTGCAAATAATTTAGAGTAAGTACAAACTGTGATTGTACCAGCTTTGCCTTGAACAAGTAATGTTGCAATACATCAAAATTAAAAGTAACCAATATGGTTAGTGGACACATGTATCAAAGCTAAATTTTCTCGCTTGGCGTATATTAGTGTCAGACATACGTATGAAAGCGTAAATCATCGCAGAATTAAGCTTAACTGCCTTTACAAGCTTTTTTCTTTTGAAAAACTGTATACCTTGTTGCTTTTCTTTTACAGAAATTAAATCAAGCGATTATTTTTTCCGCCACATAATTCATTTTCGGACAGGCGTTCAGAAATAGAATATATTCGTCATATTTTGAATCCTTTATACGTAATCATAGAAGTTAGAACCGGTAGGATAGTGAGATTGTATAACGAGGAAGTTAGAACATTTCACATATGTGCATACATAAACAAGGGAGCTCGACATATCATGGTCTTACCGTAATACTCAATTATAAGACATATCAAGGTCTTATGGTAATACTCAATTATAAGACATATCATGGTCTTATCGTAATACTCAATTATAAGACATTTCAAGGTCTTACCGAAATATTCAATTAAAAGACATATCATGGTCTTACCGTAATACTCAATTATAAAACATATCATGGTTTTACCGTAATATTCAATTATAAGACATATCATGGTCTTACCGTAATACTCAATTATAAGACATATCATGGTCTTACCGTAATACACAATTATAAGACATATCATGGTCTTACAGTAATACTCAATTATAAGACATATCATGGTCTTACCGTAATACTCAATTATCAGACAAATCATGGTCTTATCGTAATACTTTATTATAAGACAGATCATGGTCTTATCTTAATCTTTAAATATAAGACATATGGTCTTAACCGTAATACTTTATTATCAGACAGATCATGGTCTTATCGTAATACTCGATTATAAGACATATCATGGTCTTATCGTAATACTCAATTATAAGAGATCATGGTCTTATCGTAATACTTTATTATCAGACAGATCATGGTCTTATCGTAATACTCGATTATAAGACATATCATGGTCTTATCGTAATACTCAATTATAAGACATATCATGGTCTTATCGTAATACTTTATTATAAGACAGGTCATGGTCTTATCGTAATACTCAAGTATTAAAACATCATGGTCTTTTCGTAATACTCTATTATAAGACAAGTCCAACTGCAAACCATACAGACCCAAAGCTGCCGTTTTATAATGGGTCTGTACAGTTTGTTAGGAGTATAGGAGTAATCACTTTGAATAAAACAACACAAACCCTTATCTGCACGCGCAATATGCATAGACCGCTAAGGGTATTTGTTGTTTGCAGTTTGGCTCGACTTATAAGCGAATACAAACGGTGTATCATTATAATAAAGTTTTTCGGACATCTAGCATAACAACCCACAATTATAGCATACAAATTAATTCAGTATTTTGCTGTTGATGAATTTCACTCATGTTTATGTAATGTTGCTAATAGAAGTAGAGGAGTGAGTCACTGATAGAAGTACAGTAGTGAGTCACTGATGGAAGTACAGGAGTGAGTCACTGAAATAAGTAGAGTAGTGAGTCACTGAAAGAAGTACAGGAGTGAGTCACTGCTAGAAGTACAGGAGTGAGTCACTGATAGAAGTACAAGAGTGAGTCACTGATAGAAGTACAGGAGTGAGTCACTCTTTTGCTGGAAGATGCTAAGAGTTATAACGAAGCATAGGACATCCTAATATGACGAAGACATCTTGATTTTGACATTCGACACTCTCGCCAATGTATAGGACATTTTAGTACGATCTGTAAATATCTGACAGGATAGAAATTTACCAAATACAACAAGTTATCCCCATGATTGTGTTCTCCGTTCATTTCATAACATCTAAACCAAATAAATGTGCATGGGACAAGTTATTCCTTTGCGACATTTTTGAATCTGTACGGCCTATTCAGACACAAAAATGTTTGCAGGCGAAATAAATAACGCTAGAATTTGTGGTATTACTCCTATACTCAATATTCCTATAATTATAGTCGCTTGATTACAAAAAGAAAGAAGGAATCAAGAAGTCTCGATACCGTGGGTATAATGAGAAATTATTCTAAATGTGCAGTCTATTGGCGTTGCGTATTCTTTTAACAATGTTTTTATGAAACGAAAATCTTCCGATCCTGTAACATTTCGTATCGTAATGAACCTTAGTGCTATAACTCACCTTAAGCTTTTTATGGTCTATAGCTGGAGCACATGCGGAAGTATTATCTGGTTTCGACACATAAGATTATATAGTAAACTCCAGTCACTTTCTCGTGCAAATACTGAATTTCATTTTTCAAACATTAATGTCAGAGAGAATTCATCCTGTGCTGATGCTGTTTCACAGATGTAAAATCTGCAATTTCATCTTCGTGGTAAATTGTATTTGTTTCCGTGGGAACATCTGGAAACAAGTGCTCATATTCAATAATAGCTGTTTTTGTTCACTCTTTTATGTTACTGTATATATAGTAGTTTCTGGTCCAGATTATTCAATACTATTTTTGAATTATGAGAACTGGTTACACCAAAACCATTACAGTCCGATTGCAGTCCATTGCATATATCCTCACAGTGTGGGACAGGTACAAGTAAATTAAATGTGTTTAACAATGACATCTCTATCAACATACTCATTTTTGCCTTCCAGGAGTATTATAGTTATGATATTGAATCATTTATTTTTTTTTAACTGTGTAAGGACCAGAGTAACTAGCCTCAAGAGGAGTTGAAGTATGAAGTAATGTTATAATGAGGGTGTTCTGGCCCATAACCCTATTTTGAATTTGACGACAATATAATTCCCCACCCCGACCCCTAAAGTTAGTGTAAACAACTAGGAAAACAAATTTGTTGAGGCAAAAGGGTCTATTTCCTAATCGAGTACCAGCACGAGGACATAATCAATTACCAACACGAGGACATAATCGATTACCAACACAAGGACATGCCATTGAATCGTCGCCGTCGTCAAAATAGGGTTTGATCCAGAAACACTACCTTTATAAGACTATTAATGTATTTCACACAAAATCGCAAGCAAATTTTTATATCTGATATTTCAAATAAAATTGCTAGAGATTTATCGAGATATTTTTAACGTTTCAGCTTTTGCAATACTCTCATGATCGTGACAAAACGAATACATATAAAAAAAATTTACCGCTTATAGGAGAATCCGGTTCAGCATTTGATAAAGTTTCCATACTAAATTTTTGTGTTATTAAAGCAACATTTTTAACTCATCATCAGCTGTAATTTTTTGGGTATTTGGTTTAATTTTTTGTCAAGAAGATTTAGTACTAGTTTTTGAACAACCGATTTACCACTAGTTTTAGAACTAGACGAGTAATTTTGCTATTTTCCTGATAACAAATTATAGTCATCAGTATTGACTTAGGACAAAATTGATAATCTTTATGAACGTCAAGAAGATAAACGGGATAGTCAAGATTAACATCAACAAAATAACCAATATTATCCGGTACAGTTTTATCCCTTTCATTGAAATAACTGCTCCGGCCTTCTCCAATGAAATCCTTTATACTGTATCCCATCAGACATTGCAGTTTCATAGAGATTATTTGCGTCCAAATGAACTAAGAAAATCGACAGCAATGTGTTATCATAGTTACTCATGTATTTGTTGTTGGCGCTGGCATATATTTTGTTTGTTATGACGCTTATTCCTATTCTGATTCCACGTTCTATAAAACAGAACATGTCAGAAATTACCACGTCTTTTTATCATTCATTCGATAACAAATATATATTGTGTTGTTAGTTGAAGTTCTTGCGCTGTCGAAACTTCATATTACATTTTATTTACAAGGTCTTTCAGCTCGTATGTTACCAGTATTGTATCTAAAAGATTCTCGATGACTAGCACTTCTTCAGACCGGTTCGGGATAGAACCTTTTTCAGATGTCTTTTTCGTTAAAGAAATTCTAACAAGATCACCAACGTTTTACTTGTGTCTGCGAAATCTGTTTTCATTTGCAAAAACCGGATTTTTTATAGCATCGATTGGCAGGGCACTTGTTGTACAGTGTTTAGTATTACTATACTCTGATATCATAGCTGGTAGATCATCAATACATATGTTAGTGTTTTGTGCTGTAAGCTGATTGTAGATCTTTTTATCGTACGATCAACTCGTTCGCCGATAACACTCTTTTCTTCGTTACCAGTAACGTATTTTTTATATTGTTTTGTTTCAGAACCTGCTCGAACTTTCAATTAAAATCTCTGATTCATGGTTGGTCCAAATCTTATTTGGTTTTTGCTCCTTTTTAACAGTATTATCTCTCAATCCATCTGTTATGGTCGATCTAGTTTTATCAGCAACAGGATCACCAAAGATGTATTTGCTAAAGACATCAATGTCATTAAACAAGTGTATTTTGTTATCGTTGTACTGTGCAATGATCTATATATCTGCGAGATATATCGCTCAGATTTCGTCGACTGCGTTTGCAACGACCTTTCGTGAAAAAAAAACTTGTTTTTTTCAGTTTGTGAAGCTCATGAGCCAGAATGTTCTGCGTTCCACTGATATTATACGTAGGTACACTGATATTATACGCAGGTACACTGATATTATACGCAGATACACTGATATTATACGCAGGTACACTGATATTATACGCAGGTACACTGATATTATACGCAGGTACACTGATATTATACGCAGGTACACTGATATTATATGCAGGTACACTGATATTATACGCAGGTACACTGATATTATATGCAGGTACACTGATATTATACGCAGGTACACTGATATCATACGCAGGTACACTGATATTATACACAGGTATTATATTATCAGGTACACCGAAGCCATGTTTATATTTTGCTCCAATAATACCTTAAACAAGCTTTCGATCAACTCGTTCTCGCATATTATCCGGTTTCATCTCAAGTATAGCCTAGTTTGTTGTCGATGTGATCGCGAGAACAAATATCATGACTCATTGCAATTTCATCAACTCGATTGTAAGGTTGTTGTTCTGGTAACGGATCGTCATATTTATCGATTTTTCTTATCCAGAGGATTCCATGGCCCGGTATGTTTGTATCTTGGCAATGTCCAACCTCCCTTTGGTGTTGATAATGTGCCAATAATTTTATGTATGTCCAAGCATAATCAGATGACAACTCTTGATTGCAATATGCAATTGTCTTATTTTGTTCCAGGCACAGATCTTTGTTCAAATCTTAGCAATTACGATTCATTTGTTTTTAGTCGCTTACTAAAATAACTTTATCGTCAGACCTTATTGTCTAAGTGTTTGCACTCTGGGTCTGTTTTGCACATATAATACAGTGATTGTATCACCATGTTTATCTTGTTTAAGGAATATACTACTTTTTCTTACCACAGGTATCACAAATAGTTTTCAGCATTTTTGTGTCATTAGCAGTTGTTTATGTTGTTTAGTTGATGTTTGGTTCTGCATTTGAGACAGTAAGTTATCATTTTATACCTGATCTCAGACAAAATTAATGTTAAGATCGTTTACGATCCAAGTACGGCTTTACGTTCATTGCTGACACTAGGAAATGTGCATAATTGCAGAATAAACTTTAAGACATTGTTGTGTTTAGATCCGCCTTTGGATCCTGATATTTGTTTGATAAACATAACGCAATAACAGCCACAAGCTGAAGTTTCTACTTGCTGAAGTCTATTTGAGTTATAGTTTATTCTTATATATTTTTAAGATGTAGTGTTTGATAATATCACTTGGAAACCAAACGAGTAAAAAAATTGTTGTAAAGTGTTACCCAGTGAGTTCCATATCCGTCTTTGAAATTTTGTATATCGATAACTCAGCTTTAATTGGTTAATGGTGATCTAAGTAATCTTTTGAAAATATTCCGATAAATCCACTTATATCTTCAAGTTTATTAGCAATTTCAAAAATGATTTCATCTTCTTATTCCCAGTAGCATCAGTCCTCAATGAGTCCGTCTTCGTATTGGGTATACCTGCATTCCGCGTCCTATCTCTAACAGGATTGGTAATAAACTTCCTGCTAGCAGCGGGCCTACAAATCCTCATCTGATCGCGTTGCTGTTCTTGTGGTTCTTCCTTCTTGTCATAGAAGTTTTTCGTGCTTGTATTGTTGAAATTGTTATACTTGTCTATCAGATACAATTTAGATTTATAGCGGGTGACTTCGTCTCCAGATACAGCTTTTTTTATTCCTATTGATCCACCAAGGATAGCTTTCGATCTAGCAAGTGCTGTAATTTGAGACACTGGCAGATCAAGTATCAAAAACTTACCTTTTAACATTATGCTTATCTGGCGTTGCGTCAAAAGTAATTTTGTTGGAACGCTGGAATGATTCCCATTCGTTTAGCTATAGCTAATGCTAGTTTTTGTATTTGTCCTAGTGACAAATCGATATCGTGCACAATATATTTCATTATTAATTTTTATCAGATACAATATTTGTTATCACTAAACCTGTAAAATCATCTACATCATACAGCATAAAGTGTAAGTTATTTATCAGACGTTTAAGTATATAAGCATAAAATTGTGGAACAACTGGAGGACCAACAGCTCCTGAAACAGCCCCTAACGTCCATGTTTCCTCAATGTTAACGGTTGATCCAACATCTCGTTCGCTGTGCCTAGACACATCGAAAATGTAATATTGAGTAAAGAAATCGAAACTCTTCGACAGTTATCTGATATCTAGTATCAGTATCCTGATACGTTTTCCTTGCATCCATCAGGACATATACGCACGAGATAAGTTGGTATTATTATTTCAAAAGTTAGACTTCATCGCTCTTTTATGATATTGCTTAGTTTATTCTGACGAATATTCGTCTTATTTCACCGCTATCAAAAAAAGAATTGTTTTGCTCTTGGCTGCCACGTCTTTACTGTTGTTGAAACACTACGAATATATGTCTCGGCACCTGTTTGCTAGGAGCTGTTGATATTCTCCATGTGCTATGGGTTGAATTTGCCACTTCAGTTTGATAAACCTTATGCTGTTCGAATTACGTTTTTTTTTTTCTTCTATTGTACGCGGATAAAACATTGTCTAAATTTCTGTCAATTTTGAAACAGATACTATAACTCGTGTCATCCATAATGCTAGTCATGCCATCACATATTTGCGATCGCAACTACCAGCACACAGCAGACAATTAGCTCCGTCAAGTATGAGTGTATGTTTTATACCAGAAAATACTTTGTTGTAGTCGTTGCAAAACCCAGATATTATCTTCAACGGAAGCATTATTGTAATTGTTTTTGATAGTTCTGCAAACGCTTTGTTGCACTAAACGCAGTATCAGAAACTGAGTCTAAAATTGAGTTATTTGATGATGTTGAATGAGACATATTTTAAGAAGAGCTTGATAAAATTACAACTGTGAAACCTGGAATTGATAAAGATTATGAAATACATAATAGTTTTGAAAAATTGTGTTGAAAAACTAAACAACAAATGCTGGGAAGTTACTGACTAGAGCACAACACAAAAATATAAAAGCGCGGATTGCTGGGTAGTTAAACCTACCTGCCATAGACATAGGAGAAATTGATATTCTTTGTCTTTTGAGTTTTGCATCATCTTATGCTATTTTTATACAGAATCCAGTATTAAATATTTTAACTCAGTTATCTTCTGTTGTTAGTTATGTCAATGAAGCAGAAGATATTTATTGTGATAGAGTTAATAATATTACTAAAATACAAACACATTTTAACCCTCCATTTTCATCCTCGGTTTTAACAGATATTAGATATGATGATATCTCCTGTCAATAAAAACATCTTTACTATGGTTACTTGAATATTTACAGAACATCTTTCATAATGAAGAAAAATAAATAATCGACTTCAATCACAGTTCATCTTGTTTCCAATACAACGATAGAGAAAAGCTGATCAAATCCAATAAATATCACGATAAAAACTTTGTTGTATCAGACCGGCCAAAAAATATTACAGCAAAATAATAAGTACGCTGAATTATATTCCAATATTACTAACAATGGTTGGAATTGTTACAGCTGGCAGAATCGCAAACCCGTCATTTTTAATGGTGTCGGGGATAGATATTACACTATCAAAAATAAATAAAAAGATTGAGCCAAAATATGAGAATAAAAATACATCGTGTAAAATAGCAATTAGTAACTTAATTATAATAAAATTCCTACTCAACTTCGAGCTTATCTCAGAGGTGAAAAGTTTATATTAGATCTGATACAGGTACTGTGAGTCAATGATGATTTGCTCATATATATATATATATATATATATATATATATATATATATATATATATATATATATATATATATATATATATATATATATATATATATATATATATATATATATATATATATGACACCGAAAAGAGTTGAAAAATATGAAAAACAGTACTCAGTATATTTTATGTAAAATTGCTAGCAAAAATAGGCTAGTACAAATTTTATGTGAAAAATAAATCACAGTACAAGCCACCATTGTGTACAAAAACAGTAGCAAAAGAAAGTACCAACAGCCAGGTTGAATGACGTTGAATATTTCTTATCATCGATAATTATTACATTTTTCCATCATGTGTAAACATGCCCTCTGGCGAACCGCTAAGTGCAAAATGAAATTTTAGAGATTCAGAGGGCTGTCCAGGCTGATTTTCAATTTTGCAATTGTTGGATCGCTAAGCGCGAGAGTGTTGTAATAAAATACACCTACTAAGCCAACCCCGGGCGATTAGAGGTTCTGAGGTGCTAGGTGAGTTGCTCCTGGAAATTATGTTTTTTTAAAAAAAATATATAATTTTTAGTATTTCCTATTTGAGTACATCACATCTTTTCAATGCTCACGAGTGTCCCATTACAACAGCTTCTGTCACGGAACCTAATATGTCTATTACGTTTTCAGGACTCAAACACATGAAGTAGTTTCCACTTGTCGATCTAACGTTCCTCCGTACGCATTAACCATATAGCTACTGAGTTCTTACAGATATATAGAAGAAATTTAGATATATAACTATACGAAGAAGACAATAATCTCTTTAGAGCATGTGTGTAAATCAATTTTTTTGGTAAAATTCCATCGAGTTATTAATAGCGCATTTATTTTAACAGACCTACAAATATTTCAGAGTTATTAATAGGGGATTGGAATTTTATGCAAATGCTAGATATAGTAAATTTGTGTGAAATATCAGATATAAAAAATTGCATTCAATTTTGTCTAATATATATCAGTAGTCTTTTATTTTGGGGTGTTTCTGTAACTGTATTTTATTTGACGACGGCGACGATTCAGTGGCATGTTGGTTGTTGTTGTTGTTGGTGGTGGTGTTGTTGTTCGTCCTTCGTTCTCGAAGACGATCATGACGTCACGCCTGGACTAGTCTGTGAGTGCGTAGATGGCTGATGAGGACAATCCACGCTCTGAAGTGTCTAGGGCAATGAAGGCAGGGAATTGCTGAAACCTGGATCGATTGAGGTTGGCACTGTCTCTGCTCTTCCTCTGCCAGGGTTTATATTTGGCCTCGATGATCCGTTGCTCTATAAAAGCAACAGCGTCTGAATTGATCTGTTGGCGTCAGGCATCGCGGTTTTCGGCAAGCTGCTTTCAGCTGTCTGGATCAATGCCACAGGACTTCATTGAGGTTTTGAGCATGTCATTGTACCGCTTCTTTTGGCCTCCTATGGAACGCTTGCCTTCAGTTAGTTCCCTATGAAACAGTCTCTTCGGGATGCGCGCATCAGGCATACGGCTGTCATGGCCAGCTTAGCGGAGCTGTGATCTTCTGAGCATGGCATGGACGCTTGTCATCTCAGCTCGCTGGAGGACTTCTTTGTCAGGAATCTTGTCATGCCATTTGATGTGGAGCAGTTTTCTGAGAAAGCGCACTTGGAATGAGTTTAGCAGTCTTTCAAGACGACTGTACATCGTCCATATCTCACAGGCGTACAAGAGGGAGGTCAGTACTACTGCGCGATCTTGGTTTTCAGGCCGATTCCTCTTCTGTTCCACACAAAAATGTGGAGTCTGCCGAAGGCTGCACTTACGCGATCAATCCTGAGGGTGACCTCTTCATTGATGGAGACTGTGCGTGACAAGGTGCTGAAAAAGTGGATAAACTTGTCAGCAACAGCGAGCTTCTGGCCATTGACAGTAATGCTTGGTTCAGTGTAGGGGATTGAGGGTGCAGGCTGGTACATGATTTCCGTCTTCGTCGTACTTATTGTCAGTCCGAAGTCTGTGCAGGCTTTGGAGAAGCGATCCGTACTTTCTTGCTTGTCAGACTGAGTAAAAGCATTTAAAGCACTGTCGTCAGCAAAGATGAGGTCGCGGATGGTGTCTTCCTGGACTTTGGTCTTAGCCTGCAGTCTTCTCAGGTTGAATATGTTCCCATCTGTCCTAAACCGGATATCGATGCCAATGTCACCCTCACGGAAAGAGTCGGTCAGCATCGCTGTGAACATCATGCTTAACAGGGTCGAATCAAGAACACAGCCCTGTTTGACACCATTTGTCACTGGGAAGGGCAGGGCAGGAATAACTTCATCCTGTACTCTAGCGAGCATGCCATAGTCAAATAGTCTGACCATGGTGATGAACTTCTCATGGCATCCTAAATTTGCCATGATCCTCCACAGACCTTCACGACTCACAGTGTCAAAAGCCTTGGTGAGGTCCACAAAAGTGGTGTAGAGGCCAACGTTCTGCTCTTGGCATTTCTCCTGGAGTTGTCTGGCGGAAGAAATCATGTTCACGGTGCCTATATCCTGCCTCAATCCGCACTGACTCTCCGGTAGCAAGCCTTGCTCCAGGTGGACGGTTAGTCGGTTTAGAGGAATTCTGGCCAGTATCTTCCCTGCTATGGATACTAGGGAGATGCCACGGTGGTTGTCGCATGCTTGCCGGTTCCCCATCCGCATGGACAATGGAGGCGTCTTTAAACTCCTGCAGAATCCTCTCCTGGTTCCACATAGACTCGAAGAGGTCAGTAAGCTTCTGCGTCAGTATGGGAACCACTAGCTGCGTAGACTTCCGCTAGGATGGAGTCAGATCCCGGGGCTTTGCCACTTGAGGGACTTTTAATTGCCTCTTTTACTTCTGTGAGACTTGGAGAATCTGAGAGGGAAGTATTGGTTGGTACCTGGGGCAGGCGAGCGATGGCTTCAGCGTTTATGGAGGAAGGACGGTTGAGGACTCTGTCGAAGTGTTCTGTCCAGCATTTGAGAATCTATTCCTTATCGGCGATTAGCGTGTTCACATCTGCACTGAGGAGGGGGAAGCTAAGGTGTCTTGCTTCCTTGAGGACGTCTAGGAGATTGTATCTTGATGTTAAGGTTGGAGATGATCAGCTTATGGTCAGTGCAGCACTCAGCTCCACACACAGCCTTCGTCACTCTGACGTCCTGCCTGTCTTTCTGTTGCACTATGATGTAGTCGAGTAGATGCCAGTGCTTGGAGCGTGGGTGCATCCACGACGTCTTGTTGCAAAGTGGTAGGTGGAAGACAGAGTTTGTGAGCTGCACAAGTTTTCAGTAGCAGGAGGCCATTGCTGTTGCATCTGCCAATCCCATTTTTCCCCAGTACTCCTTCCCATGAGGTGTGATCTGTGCCAACCCAGGCGTTGAAGTCATCAAGGATTATGGGTTGATCTGTTCTGGGCATGGCAGCAATAGTGGATCTCAGTTCCTCGTAACACTTGTCCTTGATCTCATTGGGGTTTGTCATTGTTGGAGCGTAGGCGATGACTAGTGTGGAATAACGTTTTCTTGGGAGTGGCAGTCGAATGGTCATCAGACGATCGTTGATGCCTTTAGGTGGGCCGACTATCTTGTTGACCAGGTTTGACTTGATGGCAAACCCAACTCCAGCCTCGCAACGTTCTTCCTTGCCGCGTCCAATCCAAAAGAAGGTGTACCCTGCATTAACCTCTGACAGTTGACCTACTTTGGCAAGTCGGGTCTCACTGAGTGCTGCAATCTAGACTTTGTACTTGGACAGCTCTCTGGCAATCAAAGCAGTCCGTCTTTCAGGCCTTTCAGTCCTGGCCTGATCCAAGAGTTCCATGTGAGAGGTGTCACCTTAATCTGTTTCTTTGTTTTCTTACATGTTGGTAATTGATTATGAAATAGATGCTGTTGCTTCAACAAAGTTGTTTAGTAGTTGTTTAGAGGGGCATATGGAGGAGCGGTTGTTGTCAAGTTCAAATTAGGATTTTTGGGCCAGAACACCCCCTTATAAGATTACTTATGGGTAAGAGAACCAGAACTCCACCACCAGGCTGAACCTCAATTTCTTTGTATTTTTGTCATACCTAAATTTTATCTCTGTGTTAGTCGAGTGGAGATTAGTTCTTGCAACTTCACAAGCCTTTAACAACTTATATTTAAAATTAAGTCAAGCAGTTTAATTTATATACCTTCATTGGAAAGAAGTTTCTCTTTTAACAACTTCAATGTTCCATGGACAGCATTTCCAAAATCTAGTTCAAAGGGACTGAAATCTAAATATTCTTGAACTGATTCCCTAACAGCAAACAAATGTATATAAACACCTCCATCACAATCTTTTCCAGTATCATAACAGTATTATTGAATCATAGTTTTCAAAGTTTGATTACATCTTTCTAAAACCCCTTGACTCCCAGGGCAATAGGAACAAGTCTTAAATTTCTGGATACCTAATTCAAAAATTAATTGTAAGAAAATTTCCTACAAAAAATTTGACCTTTGACCAGATTGGACAGATTTTGAAAGACCAAATAGTGTAAACAAAAATTATCAAAGCTTTTACTATGGTGTTAGTTTTAATATTCCTCAAAGGTTTCTTAAACAGACGCTATACAATGGTAGTTTTTAAATATGATGGGAATTCACAAAAATGAGACAGAAGTATTAATAGTAACATTGGTTAGTGAAGGCAATCTAAGCATTCAAGCTACACTGATGTTGGAATTGGATCACATGACTATTGGGTGCTCTTCATCTGGATTTTATATTAGATGTCCGTACAGACGACCTTAAATGCTGTTAAAGGTTGCCTCTTAAATCTGGATTTTACATTAGATGTCCATACAGACAACCTTAAATGCTGTTAAAGGTTGCCTTTTTAAATTTTGTATTACAACTGGATTTTACATTAGATGTCCATACAGATGACCTTAAATGTTGTTAAAGGTTGCCTTTTAAATTCTGTATTACAACTGGATTTTACATTAGATGTCTGTACAGACGACCTTAAATGCTGTTAAAGGTTGCCTCTTAAATTCTGTATTTCAACTTGATGGTGACAATGAGTTAATTGATACTGTGTTGTGAGGTTGATCTCTAATGGTTTTCACTTTGTCATGGAAGACATTGGAAAAAGATCCAGAAGTACAAATTATTACACAATTAAAAAACCTGTCAATAGTGGCCATCCATGGGGAAAGTCAACTGGCCTTTGTACCCAAGTGATAGCTCTATGAAGACTTGACTTTTAAATTTTTTTTAACAAATACCATGCATTGAATCTCATTATTATTATTATTATTATTATTATTATTATTATTATTATTATTATTATTATTATTATTATTATTATTATTATTATTATTATTATTATTATTATTATTATTATTATTATTATTATTATTATTATTATTATTTTTATGTTGTTGTTGTTATTGTTGTTGTTGGTGGTGGTGTAGTTAAGATTGTATCAGCATTATTCAACATATTAATAAAATACACATAAATGATATTTTGTTCTCTCCAAAATTTGTTTCACAAAAGATTACTGTATCCTGCTCACTTTAACTCATTTGATAAATTAAATGATTACTAACAAAATAATCACTGCTCTTTGTTTGTGCACCACATCAAAACAATAATATCAGTACTGATTGAAAGATTACATATGACTGTAAAACAGGACTGACTCATTGGCCAACTTGTACAATGCAGGCTTGGAAACAGCTGTTTATGCTTTAGAAGCAATATCTGCATTAACTAGTTGATCATCTATAGCACAAGTCACTCAGGTCATGTAGGCATTCAACACTATTTCAGTAATTGGTGTCATGTTTTAGAATTTGATTCTACACACCTCTATGTGGCAAGTATGAACTTCGTTTAGATCCGTATACATCCATATTCCTTTGAAAGATCATTATGTAGATGTTCCGAAAGGTGCACATGGCAAAATCAATGTTAAGTACAAAGACATTTTTTGGACTAAATGAACCTAAAATAGTGAACCAGTTCAATCATGATTGAATGCTGCATGCTGTGATGTCACAATGAAAGCTATGCACATTGATAAACAAATTCATACTACCGTAATTGTGACGATTCCACATGACATGCTCTTATTTTGACCTACGTTTAGTACATGGTAACCATTGTAAAAGTTCATATCAATAGATAATTTTCATCTGGAAGTTTCTTATTAACAGTTAAGATGCAGAGTATTCAGTAATCAGGACTGAATAAACTTTGTTTAAAAAAAATTTAGTGTTAAATTTTAAAAGAACAAATTTCAAATGAGTAAATTCACATACATGACCCATGTGACTAGTATTATAGCTGAGACAGCCTGAGGAAAAGCTATTCTTTGTCACCCATGATCCAAAACTTCACTTTCCTTTACAAACAAGTTTAAATGGGAATGAACCTTGACCCTAATGAAAAGGACTGTAACTCATATCACTTTTTCTTCAGCAATACCTTTGGTTCACATACAAAACGATATTGAACTCCAGTAACAATAGCATAAAAGGTGACTTCCGTTTTTGCTACATAAACATGACCACTATCAAGCAAACAATTTTTTTACTCTCCGCTGTAACAAAACTGCATCGCATTCAAGTTTTACATATTGACAACTGAGTTTGTGAACATGGTTACAAGCAAGATGAGAAATGTAACAGGAACAATACACAAAGTATCTCTGTAATAGGAGCAATAAACAAGGTATCTCTGTAACAGGAACAATGATCTAGGTATCTTTGTAACAGGAATGATAGACAAAGTATCTCTGTAACAGGAACAATAAATCAGATATCTATGTAGCAGGAACAATAAACAAGGTATCTCTGTCACAGGAACAATAAACAAGGTATCTCTGTAATAGGAACAATAAACTAAGTATCTCTGTAACAGGAATAATAGACAAGGTATCTCTGTCACAGAAACAATAGACAAGGTATCTCTGTAACAGGAACAATAAACAAGGTATTTATGTAACTATCTATGTAACAGGAACAATAAACAAGGTATCTCTGTAACAAGAATAATAAACAAGGAACAATAAACAAGATATCTCTGTAACAGGAACAATAGACAATGCATCTCTGTAACGGACACAATACAGACTGTGTCACTATAACAAGAACAATACTCAAGGCATATCTTCAACAGGAAAACTACACAAGGTATATCTGTAACAGGAACAGTATACAATGAATAAATGTAACAGGAGCAATACATAATCAATCCCTATAACAGGAACCATACACAAGGTATCTCAATAACTGGAAGAGTACACAAGGTATCTCTATAACTGGAAGAATACAATTTTCTAGCAGCAGGAACAAAGCACAAAATACATTTCTAAGAGGAGCAATACCCAATGAATCTCTGTAAGAGGAACAATACACAAGGTAACTCTATAACTGGAAAACTACTCAGGGAATGTCTGTAAAGGAACAATACACAAGGTAACTCTATAACTGGAAAACTACTCAGGGAATGTCTGTAAAGGAACAATACACAAGGTAACTCTATAACTGGAAAACTACTCAGGGAATGTCTGTAAAGGAACAATACACAAGGTAACTCTATAACTGGAAAACTACTCAGGGAATGTCTGTAAAGGAACAATACACAAGATAACTCTATAACTGGAAAACTACTCAGGGAATGTCTGTAAAGGAACAATACACAAGGTAACTCTATAACTGGAAAACTACTCAGGGAATGTCTGTAAAGGAACAATACACAAGGTAACTCTATAACTGGAAAACTACTCAGGGAATGTCTGTAAAGGAACAATACACAAGGTAACTCTATAACTGGAAAACTACTCAGGGAATGTCTGTAAAGGAACAATACACAAGATAACTCTATAACTGGAAAACTACTCAGGGAATGTCTGTAAAGGAACAATACACAAGGTAACTCTATAACTGGAAAACTACTCAGGGAATGTCTGTAAAGGAACAATACACAAGGTAACTCTATAACTGGAAAACTACTCAGGGAATGTCTGTAAAGGAACAATACACAAGGTAACTCTATAACTGGAAAACTACTCAGGGAATGTCTGTAAAGGAACAAGACACAAGGTAACTCTATAACTGGAAAACTACTCAGGGAATGTCTGTAAAGGAACAAGACACACGGTAACTCTATAACTGGAAAACTACTCAGGGAATGTCTGTAAAGGAACAATACACAAGGTAACTCTATAACTGGAAAACTACTCAGGGAATGTCTGTAAAGGAACAATACATAAGGTATTTGTAACAAGAATAATACATACATTATCTCTATAACATGAATAATAAATGTAGTATCTCTGTAACAGGAATAATACATATGGTATCTCTGTAACAGGAATAATACATATGGTATCTCTGTAACAGGAATAATACATGTGGTATCTCTGTAACAGGAATAATACATGTGGTATCTCTGTAACAGGAACAATACATGTGGTATCTCTGTAACAGGAATAATACATGTGGTATCTCTTTAACAGGAACAATACATGTGGTATCTCTGTAACAGGAATAATACATGTGGTATCTCTGTAACAGGAATAATACATGGGGTATCTCTTTAACAGGAATAATACATGTGGTATCTCTTTAACAGGAATAATACATGTGGTATCTCTTTAACAGGAATAATACATGTGGTATCTCTGTAACAGGAATAATACATGTGGTAACTCTGTATCAGGAACAATACACAATATTTCTCACCCATGTTACAGAGAAATCTTGCTTCTGATGTTAACCATCCTTTTCCTCTCTCATTCCAGTTATCTCAGTCAGTTTGTCTTATTGTGTCCATGCACTAGGAGGCAACCATTGGTTTCTTCTGCTTGGCTCGATGGAGTTGTTTTCCAATCAAACAAATCCAGAGACTTTCAGAAATTTACCAAAATAGTTTTAGAAAGAGTGAAAAAAAAATTTAAAAAAAGAAGAAGCACCAGTTGGGGCAAGTAAGTTTAACTCACTAATGAAGAAAAAAGACTATGAAAGCAAATTTGTCAGATTTGTCTTCTAAACATATTAAAAACTCAAGCATGAAAAATTATCTATTTCAGAAACTAACAGTAAACAATGTTCCAAACACACAGGTCTTACACATCACTGGCCACAAAAATCTTAACTCTCTCAACTGTTTAACATCCCCATTGTACCCCAGTAGGACAAAGATATACATGCAATCAGCAATGACAAATCATGCACTTACCAGTCAGAAGGACTCATTTATCTGTCCATGTGTCATTCCACTATCAGATTTCCCTGTAGCACATCCTTCTACTACTAACAGCAACACCTGCCTTATTTCCAAGACAAAAAAGTATCCATTTTCAAAGAAACTGTGAACTTTAAAGTTTAGTACATGGTTATCTGTTAGGGACTGTGTTTGGATGATCAATATCAAATACAAGATCAGCAGGTCACAAAAAGTTCATCTATTCCATAGAAAAGGAGTTATATATGATAGTGACACTGATCTTTAATTAACATGAATAATCCAATGCATGGTCACTCATGATACATTTACTCATTGTCATGGTTTGTATACCCTTATAATTTCATGATACATTTTACTTTTTGTCATGGTCTGTATTATTTCATGATACATTTTACTCTTTGTCATGGTCTGTATTATTTCATGATACATTTTACTCTTCATCATTGCATAGAGCTGTATACTCTTTATCATTTCATGATACATTTTACTCTATCATGGTCTGTATTATTTCATGATACATTTTACTCTTTGTCATGGTCTGTATTATTTCATGATACATTTTACTCTTTCTCTTTATCATTTCATGATACATTTTACTCTATCATGGTCTGTATTATTTCATGATACATTTTACTCTTTGTCATGGTCTGTATTATTTCATGATACATTTTACTCTTTTGTCATGGTCTGTATTATTTCATGATACATTTTACTCTTCATCATTGCCTAGAGCTATATACCCTTTATCATTTCATGATACATTTTACTCTTTTATCATGGTCTGTATTATTTCATGATACATTTTACTCTTTTGTCAGGGTCTGTATTATTTCATGACACATTTTACTCTTTTATCATGGTCTGTATTATTTCATGATACATTTTACTTTTTGTCATGGTCTGTATTATTTCATGATACATTTTACTTTTTGTTGGGGGCCGAGTGGTCTAAAGCGCTGTCCGTTATAGATCACTGCCATCTCACCGCTGTCTGCGTGTGTTCGAGTCTAAGATTCGGCGAATGTGGATATGTGAGAAAGCTTGCCAGTAGCTTATCGTGGGTTGGTGGTTCTTTCCGGTGATTTCCCAGTTTCTTTCTCCACCATTAATACTGGCCGCCATGTGTAGCCTATTGTGTGCTGAAAAATGGCGTTAAGCACCACAACATTAACAACTTTTTGTCATGGTCTGTATTATTTCATGATACATTTGACTCTTTTGCCATGGTCTGTATCATTTCATGCTACATTTTACTCTTTGTCATGGTCTGTATTATTTCATGCTACATTTTACTCTTTGTCATGGTCTGTATTATTTCATGCTACATTTTACTCTTTGTCATGGTCTGTATTATTTCATGATACATTTTACTCTTTGTCATGGTCTGTATTATTTCATGATACATTTTACTCCTTGTCATGGTCTGTATTATTTCATGATACATTTAACTTTCTGTCATGGTCTATATCATTTCTTGATACATTTAACTTTCTGTCATGGTCTATATCATTTCTTGATACATTTAACTTTCTGTCATGGTCTATATCATTTCTTGATACATTTAACTTTCTGTCATGGTCTATATCATTTCTTGATACATTTAACTTTCTGTCATGGTCTATATCATTTCTTGATACATTTTACTCTTCATCATGGCCTAGAGTTGTATACATTTTATCATTTCATTATATACCATATAATTTTTCGAAACTAGAACTGATGAAAATGAAATATTTTCCTGAAAAAAATATTATTTGTTGCTAATTTCATAAAATATCCATCCATTAAATATAATAATGCCTCAATTCTATCAAATGTTTTATTATTTTCTCTTGTGTAATAATTGTGTACTTTGGCTAGACAAATCACACCACATCCCTAATTAACATAGTTGCATTAATGTGCTGTATGTAAAACAACATTGCAAGTGTTTTCAGACCTCTTCACACAATACATGTACTTACAAGTAACAATTATTACTGTTTAGCTGTAGCTGTTTGTGGCATTACAAATTTAGTTGGACTCTACTGAGATGTATTTTTCTTCAGATTTTCATACATTATCAGACTGAATGACCTACAAATAAATATGAAGAAATAATACTGTATGTGTTGAACATGCAAAACTTTATAGCAAAAATGAAGAGCTATTTAAACTTTAATCAAAAATATTGGGTGGCAAAATAATCTACATTGGAGTTCGCACCTAGACAAGGAAATCCCAGTTATATCTAAGCCTCGTAGGGAGACATATAATGTAACGTCTTTGACTGGGAATTCCTTGGCTTGGTGCAAACCCCACCATAGTCCTATTAGTCCGTATAACAGGAACAATATTCATCGTCTCTTATGCAGCTCTTGATACATCTGATTCATTTCAATGAGTTTTGCAAAACAAAATTATTTCATTGCTTTGCAACTGATGTAAGTGGCTTGCATTTTAAACACAGAGACAAATGCAACATTCTATATGAAAAAGTAGTATCCAACTTCTGTGATATTGGTCACACTTCAAATAAGAAAGAAAGTAGCAAAGAAAGATATGACTTGAATGTGTCAAATTTCATTTTTATTTACAGAGATTTATTTACACCAATCTAAATATTTGCAATAAAAGATTGATCATATACATCTCCAAGATCTTAACATTTTGACAACAATGTATTAGAGCATAACCAATTAGCATTTTTTTTACCGATTTCCGATTCCAGATTTTGGGCATGAAATTTTTTCAATTTCAGATATGATTTGATTAATTGGAAATGCCTACTACCAGGAGTTAATTGCCTCTAGCACATCAGACCAAAATCTCGCCTCTGCATCCCTGTTATCTGAATTCACCTGCCAGCATGAATTGGATTCCTATCTAGCTGCGAAAAATCATTATATATATATATATATATATATATATATATATATATATATATATATATATATATATATATATATATACATACATACATATATATATATATATATATATATATATATATATATATATATATATATATATATATATATATATATATATATATTATTTCTTCATAAAAAAATATACTGGAAATCCTGAGAAAAATGTTCCAGCTTCTGACAGCTGTCGCTAAACATTTTTGTTTAATATGGCCATCTAGCGTTAATTGTGAAAGAAGTTTTAGCACCGTAGGTGATATTTTTAGCGACAAACAATCTACATGTCCACTGAGAAAACAGAGATGCTACTATTTCTTGCAAAGAACTTGGAAGTTAAAAACTTGGATTATTAAATTTCTTTGGTAGCGCTCTACAGTTTCATATTTAGCATAGGGTTAGAATTTTAAAGAAAAAGAGTTTTCCCGGGTTTCCTCACTAGTTATACTGGCTATTTAAAAGAGACTTTGTATATCTTAGATATTGTTCAAAGAACCTTTAATTCCCTTTATTTTGATGTATGATTGATGGGTGTAATATGAGTTAGAGAGTATACAGCTTGGCCTTACTCCAGATGTGCACCTTTCAAAAAAGTGCTAGCTCTACTTGCTCATTTTCACTTCTCGAACTTCAGAGGTAAATTGTAATACATAGAGCCGATAACTTTTTTTTTTACATTTGATGTATTTGGTAATTCAATCATTGCACTTTTAGAAGCTGGTATTGTCTAGTCTGGCAAAATTCATTTTCCATATTTTAATAGCTGCCAAGAATAGTGTACTTTAGACAAATCCAGGTTGATTTTTGGAGCACATAGGGAGCAATCATTTTAGTTAGCAGTGTCCTAAGATCATTTAAAATTTCCAAAAGTACAATACCCAAAGAAATTTCAGCCATGTTACATGAAAGTAGTGTATAGGTATGCCGAAATTCTCTCCACTATGCATGTTTAAAATGCAAACAACTTCACCTTACATACATCACTCTCTCAAAAGTACATAATAACTGGTGAGCGCCACCACTGTTAAGGAGTCACGGTACTAATTCAACTCCAATAGTAAACATATGGAAACACCATCATATTTAAGATTCAATAACCTAAAACTTCTGGGTACTGATGATCAGACCTATATTTCTCCATGCACAACTATCCTTGGTGAAAGCTTCTGTGTGGAGAACACCATATATATGAGCCGCGGCATTTTTTTTTACCTACATGTGCATGAAGCACATGTTATTGATTCTGCACCAAGCAAATCAAGTGCTACTTTGATTATTGAGTAATCCTGAGTCAAGTCTTTAAAAATACTAAAATTGCATCAATAGAAATTTGTCTATATTTTTTTTAAATTACACATAGGATAAGCTTTCAAAAGATATTTTTAATAAAATTTTACTTTTCATTATTAACCAATTATGGATCACCAAACACGTATATACTCTATTATTTCTTCACCCATTTCTAGACTGGTTCACAGATCTTCCAAATAATTAGTACTGTGTGTCCTTAAAATTTCAATAAATTTAGAATGAGATAATGAGATTGGTCTCCCTTCGATGCACTAAATACTGTTAAAACTACATTGATTTTAGAAAGAGCTAATCAGATTGGTCTCCCCATGATGCTCCAGATACTGTGAAAAAAGCAACAATTTGTTATGGGTGCAGGCTCATTCAAAAGTAATAGAGAAAAGAGAGAACCCAACAAGCTTTGTAAATTTACAAAATAATTTATTTCCCTAAAAGAAACAATGTAATAGTAAGGATTGCAACATGAAGCAATAACTATACCCATGACCAATAGCTGAAAACCACAAAGATATTCTTGGATCATGGGAGTGGGATAATGTTGACCAAACAGTTCAATTGTTCTGTAGCCTCCTAATGATGGCAAGGAGAGGAAATAAATAGGAGTTTTTCCTCCATCATCTATATGTTATTAAAAAGGTAAAACAGAATTTCTGGATTCAAGAGGTAGTGTTTATTTTCTAAAGTTAATGTGATTGGGAAAAATATTAAATTGAAAACCTATTTTTCATTGTTCATTAACATAACCTTCATTGTCGATCTTTTAAGCCCAAAATCTATATGATAATACAAACATGCTTACCAAATGTCATTCATCTACCTAATTGTTTAAATGTGCAAATGACATTTTGTTCAACCTGTCTGGGTTGAAAAAGTCAAAAAATGTGTAAATAAATTGTTTTAGTGACCTGAGAATCTGTCAGGTAATCAGCTCATGGGCATGATAATGTGTGTAAAACTCCAATGTTCTAAAAAGATTATTGTAAAGACCAGACAAGCTATCAGGGCATCAACTCAAGACTAAGCAAAAAAATATCAATTTTATGTCTTAAAGCTTCTCATAGATTGGTAGTTCTTCCCAGTGTTTTCCAGGGTTCTTTCTCCACCATTAATATTGGCTGCCATGTATCTTGTACTGAAAAATGGTGTTAAACCCTATAGCAACAAAAACGTCTTAAAGCTAATGTGCTCTTTCATGCTAAAATGGTTTCAGGACAGATAGAGAGATCTGTGGATGTACAGTAGCAAATTAATGAACCTGGACTTCCAGCAGTCAAGTAATATGCCCAGTCTTCCAGCAGGCAAGTAAAATGCCTGGACTTACAACAGACACATAATATGCCCAGATTTTCAGCAGTCAAGTAATATGTCTGGACTTTTAACAGTCATGTAATATGCATAGACATCCATCTGCCATATAATATGCCCAGACTTCCAGCAGCCAAATAGTATGCCCGGACTTCAAGCAGAAACATAATATGCCTGGACATCCAAAAGGCAAGCAATATGTCTTGACATCCCAGTCATGTAATATGCCTGGACTTCCAACAGTTAAGTAATATGCCTGGTCTTCCAGCAGACACATAATATATCTGGACTTCTAAAAGTCATGTATTATACATAGACATCCAGCAATCATGTAATATGTCTAGACTTCCAACAGTCAAATAATATGCCCAGACTTACACGAGATACATAATATGCATGGACTTCCAGCAGTCAAATAATATGCCTGGACTTCCAGCACACATGTAATATGTATGGACTTCCAGTAGTCATGCAATGTCTTAACATCCCGCAGTCATGTAATATGCCGAGACTTCCAGCAGTCAAATAATATGCCTGGGCTTCCAGCAGACACGTAATATGCCTGCACATCTAGTAGTCAAGCAATACGTCTTGACATCCTGCAGTCACGTAATATGCCTGGACTTCCAACTGTCAAATAATATGCCAGGACTTCCAGCAAACACATAATATGCATTGACTTTAGGTAGTATACCTGGACTTCAAGAAGACACGTAATATGCCTGCATATCCAGTAGTCAAGCAATATGTCTAGACATCCTGCAGTCATGTAATATGCCTGGACTTCCACTAGTCAAGTAACATGATTCCTGTGCTGTCACACTGACACATGGTTGGTACAGATCTGGAGTTTATTTTAAAAGACCTTTCAAGGACTTCCAAACTTTTACATGGAATATTTTGTCTTAAGAAATTTAATCTTTCCTATATATATATATATATATATATATATATATATATATATATATATATATATATATATATATATAGTTCTTAACTATGGTAGATCAGTTTGTTACAACATCAGGTTTGTAATTCAAAGGTTGAGGTTTTACACCTTTATAGCAAATGACCATCACCGAAATGAATTTTAAAAATTGAGGACATTTCGCCCCACTTCAATGGACTTTTCGCCCCACTTGGTATATGGACGTTAAGCCCCATGGACGTTTCGGCCCAAGATATTTCGCCCCACATCAATGGAAATATTGGACATTTATAGAAATTCATCAGCATTACACCATTGTCTTCATTTTACTTTGATTATTGTAAATATTTAGAAACTGCGTCATGTTTTTCGATTTTTGGATCAATAGTGATGACAGGAATTTGATCAATAATGGTGAATGGCGTTAACAGAAGGGTTTGTAATTTCTAAAAGTCAGTATCAAGATCGTGTATTTTGAGGAATTAAATTAATTCCTTTTTCGAAACCTATAAAACCTAGGATGATTAAAGACTTGTTGTTTTCTGCACATCAGCTAAACACGGACACAATTGATGGCAATTATCAATTATTTCTTTGCACGAAAGTCTGCGAAAAGCATGCCCCGTTGATTATTTGAAGGAAAACATAAAATTGAAGAAAAAAATTACAAAATTAACATGACTAGAATACCATGTCAGCCAATTCTGGGCATGGGTAATTCTACGCAATGATACGAAATTTCTATAAACATTGGTTCAAGTATTATTTTGGGTCAAAAATCCATATTGTATCAAGAAAGAATGACCGTAATTCAATTAATTTCCTCTTTTCAAATGGTAAACATCGGTCGAATTCGGGATGCATTTTGTTTCTATTTTGAAAATTTACACTTTAATATTCGTTATCCCCAAAATAGTGTTTCATTTTCTCGATCTTTTACACGCTCGAGTGGCTCTACTTTCAGTCATCGAGCTGAATGAGGGGTGAGGAATGAAAATTGTAGTTAACAATAAAAATATAAAAACTGGATTCAAATATTTATTTTCGAAATATTAAGCATGCATTTGCATATTTAAATCAACACACATCAATAATAAAAATTACATCTCATGACATGGTGTCAAATTATTATGTGCAACAGTATAATTCCTAACTGTAACTATCTATGATTTTCTCAATTTTTAAAATTCATTTCGGTGATGTTCATTTGCTATAAAGGAATATATGTTTTCTGGTCCATCTTTACTTTTGCTCTGTCTAGCATGGGCCATACAATCTGGCACAGCATTTAAGTAAGGTGTTCATGCTGATTTGGTGGTTTCCATATTTCTCCCATAACTTGATAAGGCGACCCTGAACTTTTATTGTCAGTTTCTTCTGATGTCGTCTTATCTTCCCCTCTTGCAACAGACGGATTACGGATCCAGTTTATATGGCTTCCTTATAAAGTAAAGTTATTAGGAGATAGAAAGGCAAATTTCCCTTTCTTGCTCTCTTGTTTAGACGATTATGCCACTCTACCACATCATTATTGGTTCAGATGCTTCTCCCATAAACTGACCAGGAGTCAACAGTCCATATGTCATTATGAATCCAGTTGTCTTCCACATATCTTAGGAATGACAGCACATTCACTGCCTCTGGACAAACTCTTCTTTTTAACTCTGCAAATGAAGGTGGTATGTCGTCTGATGGTAATAAGAGGAGCGCGAAAACCTTTCTCAACAGTTTATACATACTGTCATGTTCCTGATAGACCCGCTAAAATTGAAAAAGAAAATACAATCATTTTTTAAGAAAATGTTAGAAAATTAGGATGAACACAGGTGACATTTTTGCCCCGTTAGAACTTGAAAGAAATATACATTTTTTTTAAAGGAATTAAGATTTTGACTTCTCAAGATATGGAACTTCCTAAAAATTGTATGATTTATAAGTGATTTTCAACTTTTCGATAATTGTTTTGAACTAGCTATCCAAAGTATAAAGAAATCGGATCTATACTAATGAATATTAAAATTGCCGAGCATAGGAGTGGACTGAAAGTTGTTTACCTGTAATCACAGTTCCTGAATCTTTCTCCAAAGGGCCTGTCCAAAATGAAATGCACAGCCATGTATTTGTGGGGTTCCAAAAGCTGCTCGGAGCCCTTGCCACCGACCCTTTTCGAAGTCAACAACAAAAGATTTGACTTTCGTTTCAGGCAATAGGTATTTGATCAACTGAAAAACCTAAAAATGGCGGGAAAAGAAGAAAAATTCAACATGGAAATAATGATTATTTAGTTCTGTTTAGTATCATTTATTTGCTCGTATGTTTTCAAAGTTTACCAATATATTTCACAAATAATACAAGAATACTTGCTGATATAAAATTGCGTGATAAAGGCACAAAAATTAATTTAATTTCTGATTCTCGCATAATCGAAATTCGATCTGGACTGATATATTTAGGCTAAATACATTGCCAATGTATTTTCTGTGCTAAAATACTGTTCTTTATTTTACACATTATGTCATTAAAGTAATTTATAAAATCTTCTTTCATCCTCAGTGTACATGCACATTTTTATAATGTCTCTTCTTCTTTCCTGACATGATGCAAAAACACAGCGGAATCTGTTTGAAGCCATCACCGGATCTCACAAATCCATGTACTGATAGCAGTTGATAGAAAGGCTTCTTTACTACGATTGTACTGAAGAAACAAGAAATCCTTATTTATAGAAACAGAATAGTTCTTCAATTTAGGAGTATAGAATTTAGTGAATAACCATTGAAGGTAAAGGGGTCTATAATTTTATATTTTTATTTGTCTAGCAATGTATCTCTATCACTTTTAAGATCATTTCCGCTGGAACCAAGCAAATGTTTTGTTTTACAAATCAAAGGTGATACATGTTTCTTTTCAGGGACCAGACATTTACACTGCCAGACAGGATCATGGATCCAACAGTATCAAGTGGAACAATGGATCCCACCATACCAATGCATCTCCTGCCAGGATGCAGTGAGTGTGGATGCATGGGACACATGTATACAGAACAAATATCACATCCAAGTCTAAGTGACATGCAAGAAATCCCACCAACATGGATCCATCCTTCTCCAGTATCAAGTGGAACATTCAATCCAATGACAGTGCAACATTTCCCATATCCCCTTCCAGGATGCAGTGAGTGTGGATGCATGGAACACAGATATACAGAACAAATATCACATCAAAGTCAAAGTGACATGCAAGAAATCACACCAACATGGATCCAACTTTCTCCAGATATATCAGCCACCTCAAACAGACAAACAACTACACCAATATCAACAGATATATCAGCTACCTCAAATGGACAAACACCTACACCAATATCAACACCTACCAACATACACAATGGTGCTCCTCAGTCTGACAATAATATTGAATCATCTGGTGTAAAAGAGTTCATGGTTGCATCTCCAGATACAACCAGTTGCTAAAATCACAGCAGAATGCAAAGAATAATTGATGTAATGCTTGAACAAGGCCAAGGAAAATATCCTGTTACAATTGTGGTTCATCCCAACATTTTGAATTATGTTCATGCATGTCATATTGATGTTTCATAAGAAAGGCACACAAAGCCTGATAAAGTCATACCAAGTTATAATCAAAATGTCTGCTATTGTTGTTATGGCACTTTGCCACAAAAATTGTAAAAGAAAAATGTTTTATTTACCATACAGAATGACTGTTAATTTGGAGACAAATTTCAAATTCACTGCATCTCAAAAAGGCATACAGAGCACAAGCCTTAACTGGTAGGTTTATTATATCAGAATCTCAAGATTATCAAAATTCAACCTTTATTTTGGAATATATTTGTATAAAATTTTAAAAACTAATCTTAATTAAATATTTTCAAATGTTACAATAATGTACAAAATGTGATAAGAAAATGTTTGAGAAAATACATGATTTAATACTATTCATTATAATTATGTATGTTTTTGCAAGACTGGTTGTTAGTAGGACTGACACATCCTGGGGACAGTCAAAGAAACAAAGGGATATTAATTAACATTTGAATATAATGTTTTTTCTAAAAGCATTTTCTTAATATTTTCATTTATTAATTTATAAGCGAGTCTGTATGCAAACTTGAAACTAAAAACCATTTGAATTAAATATATATTTAAAAGTGAAAATTCCTTCTAACTGCTATTTTGATATGCTGTAATTAGTAAGATTGTAATCCATACACTGTTATGTAGAATGAATTTGTCCACATTCAAATTTCATTAATTTCAAGGGATGGAGGTTAGCTCTTTTTTCGAAAATTCTTACTTACAATTTACATCGCATTTGTTAAGAAAGAACAAAAACTATATATTGTGATACACTGCTTAAGTATTGCTTCCTTCTTACATGCCAGCAAGGTATGGTATAAATGATAAGAAAAATTGTGGGCACTTAATTTAATACATGAGAATAAAGCAAAGAAATCAAAAACATTGTTTAAATTGAAAATCAAATTTTGGAGGAAATTTGATATTAACAATGACATTGATATGCACTTAATTAAAATCTGATTTAATTACTTATTTCAATTATCTAATGACTATAATGGATTCTATTCATGATTACGAAAAGAAAAGAAATGCAAATATGATAACACTTTACAGTATTTGTTTTAAAATGGTTCTCATATTTTAAAATGTTTATTAATTTATATGTCTGTATCTGAAAAACTGTTGTCAGAAAATAGTTGTTTTCTCCACTTAGCAAACACTGTCATAAATTGGCATAATAAAAAAAGATCATTTAAAATTTCCAAAAGTACAATATCCGAAGAAATTTCAGCCACATTACATGAAAGTAGTATATAGGTATGCCAACATTCTCTCCACTATGCATGTTTAAAATACAAACAACTTCACCTTACATACATCACTCAATCAAAAGTACATAATAACTGGTGAGCGCCACCTTTATTATCTATTAAACTGCATGCGTCATGCCCATGCACATTAAAGTATTTTAATAAATTAAAATCATTAGGTCTAACTCAAGTATTATTATTTCACCCTGTTCTGTTGACCATATAGGACTTTTCTGACTTCTTATTTAATTTTATTAACGCACTATCAAATGACACACAGATATGGTACTATAGAATTTCAAATTTACTATTTTTATTATCCAAATCGGTCATTCCTGCCTTGTCCCACTCTGATTAATTGGAAGTTCATACTATCCAATGGAATCCAATCTCCGGATCAAAAGTTGGTTATGACCTATAAAGTACACATACATTTAGCTGATAAAAAAATGTCTTAAATTAAATCTTAAGGAAAAAGATTTTTTTAAAAATATTTTTTGTCTTGATAACTGCCAAAATTTTTTTGATAAAGAAAATTCCAAAAATTGCCTTTTAAAAAGTTAAAATGAGAGTGAATAAAAAAAATTTTGCTGATGCTCGTTTAAATCTGATGTTAAAATAAATTCCTTACTAATGAAAAACATGGTGAGCATACTTCGAAAAATATTTCTAATGTACACCATTTGAAAATCAAGCTGTCAGATATTGTGTGATCATCAGATTCAAAATCATATGATAAGAGTAAATCTGAAAATGGGTATTGTCTAATACTACAGTTACACATCATCTATACTTGTTATAATCCAACTGCAAACTGCACAAGCATTTTTCTGCCATTGCATAACATATTGGCAGATCAGGGTCTATCAAGGACAACAAGCACATTGACTCTGATCTTCTGGCATATTTGGGTTCTATGTTATTTGCAGTTGGACTGGACTTCAATGCAAGTATATATAATACTGTGTTACATATCAATTTAATACTAAATGCTGATCTGTCATTCAATACAGCTGTTCAATCTGTATTTCTACATCATATTCAGATATAAACTATTTAGGCATCTACTCCAAAGTCTGCTTGCAGATATTTTTATTTGCTGCAAAATGACCTTTCATAAATTCTATTTTTAATTTCCTTTATGCAAAAAATGTTAAGAAGGCATACAAAATGGGGATATGTTATAAATACATACATGTACAACATCAATTTTTCTTCTGATTTGGAGGAAATAGATAATTTGACACAACATTTGAAATGTCTCAGCCTGATGGTCTCATTGTATTCTTACACCTATTAAACTCATTGTTTCCATTACTCATAACAAACTCATTGTTTCCATGACTCATAACAAACTCATTGTTTCCACGACTCATAACAAACTCATTGTTTCCATGACTCATAGCAAACTTATTGTTTCCATGACTCATAACAAACTCATTGTTTCCACAACTTGTAACAAACTCTTTGTTTCCATGACTCATAACAAACTCATTGTTTCCATGACTCATAACAAACTAATTGTTTCCACAACTTGTAACACACTCATTGTTTCCATGACTCATAACTCATTGTTTCCATGACTCGTAACAAACTTATTGTTTCCATGATTCATAACAAACTAATTGTTTCCACAACTTGTACCAAACTCATTGTTTCCATGACTCATAACAAACTCATTGTTTCCATGACTCATAACAAACTCATTGCTTCCACGATTCACAACTCATTGTTTCCATGACTCATAACAAACTCAGTTTTGTATCTGTATCCCAATGAATTCATTTATTAATTTCTATAAAGTTAATCAATATGGAAATTTTCCTATTTTTAATTTTAAAAATGCAGTGTAGTCTTACATTTAACAAGTTTAATTTTTCATTACTGAAAATGATAGATGCCCATTATTAAAACCCATACATTTTCTAATAAGATATTTCCTTTTAGTTTATACACAAAAATATCTTCTCTTTAATTCTTATAACAATCTCTTTGTCTGATATTAACAATAACCATCAATCATTTTGATTAGATGTGGCTATTTGCAAATTTATCTTTTTGATAATACAGCATTTTTTTAATAAGAACACAGTACATTTACTCACACCAAAAATTCTTGTCTAAACAATTTTTTTCATGTCTTGTAATTTTTGGACATCATTTTAAATGGATTTAATTAATGTGCTGATGTTTTCTTACATAAATATATTTCTACAAGGATACAATTCCGTACATTGCCAACAGTGATATAAAAACATTTATTCAGAAAGATATTACAAATCTGTAGGGAAAAATATTTTAATTACAAATGCATTAGAAAATGTGTCACCCTTCATCAAAAGAGAAAACAACTTAAGTCAAAGTATTTATTTAAAGCTTCCATTTTGGATAATTCCAAAAACACACACCTTGTCACATACCAGCTGCATGTGAAGAAATGTAGAATAACTTGGCACACAACAGAATCTTATTTCATGAATTTATAAGTACTGGAATGTAAATAGCTTGTTATTTCATGGATTTATAAGTGCTAGAATGTAACAGAGCATGATATTAGTCTTCTATAAGGTTTAGTATTAGACTGTACAAACTAGAATTAGTTCACTGGTTCTGTTAATAAATCTTAGGACTAACTCTCTTCTTTTGCCACTAGCAAAATACATTGTTGCTCTTTAACTATATGGAAAATTACAGTCAAAGTTTGTTGAATCATATTATTATTTTCATTTTACTTTATTAAATGACAAGTTCTGTGATTGGTCTGAGTTATTGTTCATGCACATTATCATGGCAACATATGATGGTAAATTGATGCAAATTAGTGTGGCCAATAGAGGATGGTAAATTGATGCAAATTAGTCTGGCCAATAGAGGATGGTAAATTTATGCATGTTAGTGTGGGCAATATAGTATGGTAAATTGATGCAAATTAGTGTGGGCAATAGATGTTGATAGTATATGGTGTGTTCTTTTGCTTCGATTAGACCAGTATATGTTAGTTTTCATTATTAAATGGTTGCTTTGGCAGGCTCTTTGGTTTGCTTGATTTTTTTCAGACACAAAAATTGTAATTATTTCTGCTATCTGAAACATGCAGAAAATACATTAGGATAATATCAGATATTCCAATGAATGATGTACAAAATGTTTGGAAAGATCAGATGAAAGAAATGGAATCCCTTTCAAAACAACTGTGTATCTCAGTTACTTAAAATTGTTTTATTATAGGCATACATCATACAAAAACATAAAAGTGTTTTCCAGCCTGGCATCAGAGCTAAGAAAGCAGTGTGTGTTTAATGACATGAGAGGCTTCCACAACTGTCTGTGCAGCTGGTCGTCGTACTCTTGGATCAACCACTGGAACATTCAATCTGAAAATAAAAGGAAAAGATGATACTTGATAATTGTGTTTGTTGTTTAATATGAAATGTATACATTATATTATTTATGTAAGAAAAAACTTTTAATTCAATTTATTTTCACTAATTTCTTGATGTAAAACAAAGGCTTATGATTTTTATTAAACTTCAGTCAAGGCAGAGAAAAAGGAAAGTGGATATAACTCTTTAAGGTATTCTATTTTCTAATAGAAAATACTTGCAACAATTAAGCCTTATATGACCTAACCACAAAACCTAAGCTGAATGGACATTAGGCTGTCAGATTCATTGACAAAAATTAAATACAATATTATATTGCTTTTACCATTTTCATGGTGAAGAATAAAAAACGTTAATATCAAGAATGCATGCCCTGACTAAAGTGTTCATATCAAGAATGCATGCCCTGGCTAAAGTGTTCATATCTAGAATGCATGCTCTTGCTACAATGTTCATATCAAGAATGCATGCCCTGGCTAAAGTGTTCATATCAAGAATGCATGCTCTTGCTAAAATGTTCATATCAAGAATGCATGCCCTGGCTAAAGTGTTCATATCAAGAATGCATGCCCTGGCTAAAGTGTTCATATCAAGAATGCATGCCCTGGCTAAAGTGTTCATATCAAGAATGCATGCCCTGGCTAAAGTGTTCATATCAAGAATGCATGCTCTTGCTAAAATGTTCATATCAAGAATGCATGCCCTGGCTAAAGTGTTCATATCAAGAATGCATGCCCTGGCTAAAGTGTTCATATCAAGAATGCATGCCCTGGCTAAAGTGTTCATATCAAGAATGCATGCCCTGGCTAAAGTGTTCATATCAAGAATGCATGCCCTGGCTAAAGTGTTCATATCAAGAATGCATGCTCTTGCTACAATGTTCATATCAAGAATGCATGCCCTGGCTAAAGTGTTCATATCAAGAATGCATGCCCTGGCTAAAGTGTTCATATCAAGAATGCATGCCCTGGCTAAAGTGTTCATATCAAGAATGCATGCCCTGGCTAAAGTGTTCATATCAAGAATGCATGCCCTGGCTAAAGTGTTCATATCAAGAATGCATGCTCTTGCTAAAATGTTCATATCAAGAATGCATGCCCTGGCTAAAGTGTTCATATCAAGAATGCATGCCCTGGCTAAAGTGTTCATATCAAGAATGCATGCCCTGGCTAAAGTGTTCATATCAAGAATGCATGCCCTGGCTAAAGTGTTCATATCAAGAATGCATGCCCTGGCTAAAGTGTTCATATCAAGAATGCATGCTCTTGCTAAAATGTTCATATCAAGAATGCATGCCCTGGCTAAAGTGTTCATATCAAGAATGCATGCCCTGGCTAAAGTGTTCATATCAAGAATGCATGCCCTGGCTAAAATGTTCATATCAAGAATGCATGCCCTGGCTAAAGTGTTCATATCAAAAATGCATGCCCTGGCTAAAGTGTTCATATCAAGAATGCATGCTCTTGCTAAAATGTTCATATCAAGAATGCATGCCCTGGCTAAAATGTTCATATCAAGAATGTATGTCCTGGCTAAGGCATTCATATCAATAATGCATGCCCTGGCTAAAGTGTTCATATCAAGAATGCATGCTCTTGCTAAAATGTTCATATCAAGAATGCATGCCCTGGCTAAAATGTTCATATCAAGAATGTATGCCCTGGCTAAAGCATTCATATCAAGAATGCATGCCCTGGGTAAAGCATTCATATCAAGAATGCATGCCCTGGCTAAAGTGTTCATATCAAGAATGCATGCTCTTGCTAAAATGTTCATATCAAGAATGTATGCCCTGGCTAAAGCATTCATATCAAGAATGCATGCCCTGGCTAAAGTGTTCATATCAAGAATGCATACCCATGTCTAGTAGATTAGGTTATTACAACAGGTTAGGTTATTACAGGTAGAGTAGGTCATTACAAGTAGAGTAGGTTATTACAGGTAGAGTAGGTTATTACAGGTAGAGTAGGTTATTACAGGTAGAGTAGGTTATTACAGGTAGAGTAGGTCATTACAGGTAGAGTAGGTTATTACAGGTAGAGTAGGTTATTACAGGTAGAGTATGTCATTACAGGTAGATTAGGTTATCTCAGGTAGATTAGGTTATCAAAGAGAAGGTAAATTATCTAAGAACATACTTGACATTGGTCTTGTTATTAACAATAAACAGTGGGTTGACTTGGCTAAGGATCTCATCATTGACAGAAATTCCATCCAAATACTGTTTTAGTAATGTTCGCAGCTGTTGATTTTCCTGAAATAATGTTTGCTTCTCCTTCTCCATGGCCAGTTTGTCCAGCATCACCTTATTGTACCGCTTCCAGAAGTTCTCCATTGCTGAATATTCATGCATAATCTGAAAGGATAAAAACATTACATGCATTGTCTTGGTAACCTTTTATTATTGACACAGTTGTTACAACACTGACTGCAACTGCATAATAAGGCTCAGCTAAAACATTGATTCAAAATATTGATACAAAAAATGCAATGCTATGCATACTTTATATAGTGTTGTGTCCAATGACATGCATACTTTATATAGCATTGTGTTCAATGACAAGCATACTTTATATAGTGTTGTGTCCAATGACATGCATACTTTATATAGCATTGTGTCCAATGACATGAATACTTTATATAGTGTTGTGTCCAATGACATGCATGCTTTATATAGTGTTGTGTCCAATGACATGCATGCTTTATATAGTGTTGTGTCCAATGACATACACACCTTTATATACTGCTTTTTCTAATGACATGCATACTTTCTTTATAGCATGCTTTCTTTATATATTGCTCTGTCCACTGATGTTTAATTCCTTTAGATATTTATTGTGCCCAATGATGTATATAATTCTTTTCCATATTTTGGTATCCAATGACATGCATACTTCCTTTATATCAAGTGTGTACTTTTTTGACATATTGTGGTGTCCAATGGCATGCTTCCTTTATATATCACTGTGTCCAAAGATGTGTATAATTCCTTTATATAGTGTTGTGTACCATGATAATGATCAAACAGGATGATCCAAGTTGTAAAATAGAGAAAATCCATCTATGTAATGATCAGAGAATGATATCATATGTGTAATAATCAAACAGATAATGCACCATTTTTTAAATAAACAATTCAAGATTATTCCATTTCTGTTATGATCAATGTTATTAGTATATATCTGTGTGACGATCAAACAGATAATGCTCCATCCTTGTAATGATCAAAGGATGATTCATCTGTGTGAAGATCAAAGAGAGGATGATCCAAAAATGTAATGGTCAAACAGAATGTTCCATCTTTGTAATGATCAACAGAGATTGATCCATCTGTGATCAAATGATCAAACAAAGTGATCCTTCTGTACAATGATCAAAGAAAGAATGATCCATCTGTGTAATTATCAAACAGACGATGATCCAGGTATGTAATGAATTAACTACATATATATGTATAATGATCAAACTGAAAATGTTCCAGTTTTGGAGACCACAAGACTACATTCCTTAATTTAAAAATGTAATTATAATTAGAAGTGTTGGTTTTCCACAACAACAATTGATACCCACAATAATAAATGAATTTCTCCATAAATAATTCAGAGTGATTACTTTAGATGTAACCCAAACATCATATAGTTTCCCACCTGTACAAGGGGTTCTGATGTTTGCTCCAGTACAGCTTCTGCCACATCATCCTGTTCTTCCTTTGTGAGAGATGATGCATAAAATGGCAAGACCTTTTCATCCTCCGTCTCCAGCTTACGGCACATCTCAGCCACCTTCAATATCTGCTCTCCCTAAAATCAGATAAAATTAAAATTGCTTTACAGAATTTTGAATCTACAGTACTCCCTCAGTATAATGCTCTATGTTATTCCCAGAGTATACCACCTTATTGTGACACTGTCCTATGCACATGTCTGCCACCTGTACCTGCATTAACAGGTCTGCCACCTGGACCGGCACTAAACATATCTGCCACCTGGACCTGCACTAAAATATCTGCCACCTGGACCAGCACTAACATGTCTGCCACCTGTAACAGCACTAACATGTCTGCCACCTGGACCAGCACTAACATGTCTGCCACCTGGACCAGCACTAACATGTCTGCCACCTGTAACAGCTCTAAAATGTCTGCCACCTGGACCAGCACTAACATGTCTGCCACCTGTAACAGCACTAACATGTCTGCCACCTAGACCAGCACTAACATGTCTGCCACCTGGACCAGCACTAACATGTCTGCCACCTGTAACAGTACTAACATGTCTGCCACCTGGACCAGCACTAACATGTCTGCCACCTGGACCAGCACTAACATGTCTGCCACCTGTAACAGTACTAACATGTCTGCCACCTGGACCAGCACTAACATGTCTGCCACCTGTAACAGCACTAACTTGTCTGCCACCTGGACCAGCACTAACATGTCTGCCACCTGGACCTGCACTAACATGTCTGCCACCTGTAACAGTACTAACATGTCTGCCACCTGGACCAGCACTAACATGTCTGCCACCTGTAACAGCACTAACTTGTCTGCCACCTGGACCAGCACTAACATGTCTGCCACCTGGACCAGCACTAACATGTCTGCCACCTGTAACAGTACTAACATGTCTGCCACCTGGACCTGCACTAACATGTCTGCCAGCACTAAGCCAGTGGTTAATATTTCTGGAATATTGTTTGCAATAACTGCAAAACTTCTTTTGTTTAAACTCAATGAATTCAAGCATTGGCTAATCATTAACCCAATGTAAGCTGAAACTTTATATCTCTTAGTTTTGTCCTAGTTGACATTTTTTTTTATTTGCTGCCAGTTACCTCAGACTCAGTGGCTTTTCTATTCACATTAATTTTATCTTTTCTGAATCCTATTTCCTTGTGAAAATGATTTAGTAAGATTTTTATATCAGCACCATACAACTACTTCTAAGCGATCATAACATGCATATTGTTTCTCAAACACACACAGCTTCATGATTAGTGTAATTGGTTCATTTCATAAATGCAATACCCCATAAGGTTAGTTGATCCACTGTATAATAATTTATTACAGAATTTAAAGAACCATTATTATTGTTTAATCAGTCCATAAAAGAATCGGATGCTAATGTCAGTAAAATGAATTCAATAATATATTTTAATTGACTCCCTTGATCAAAATCAATGTGTGATCCACTTATGAGAATGAAAGAGGACATTTAAAACACTGCTAACAAATTGTTCTGACTTTTTAAAAAAAGTGGCCAATAGTTTGGTCACTTTGTCTAATATGTAGTCAAGCAGTAATTAGAATGTGCATACATGTTACCATTATCAATTACAACTTAAGGTAGGTATGATATATCACAGTATGTGAATTACTAAATGTAGAAAGGAAGATTTGAGCTTTTGAATGTAATTGAATCATCAAAATTTGTATTGCCTGACTTATTTTTTTTTAAAATGGAAAAAAGCAACTGTTTCAGTAATTCTTCCAGGCTAGCACCTTGGAAAATTTTATTTGCTTGACATGAAAATGATTAGTTCTGGATGCCTGTCAAAAGGAATTTTTTTATCAGCCCTGCTATTTAATCTTTAAAATTACATGCTAACAAGACATCTGACATGCACAGTAAATTCCAATAAAATCAAGATGTATTTGGTAGGTTTTACTAGCTATTTTTCTATGCTCCTATAGGAATGGATATTTTTGTGAATTATGAGCAGTGCATATTTGGTATTACTAAACTGTCCCATTATTAGTGGCAGTGAATATTTAGTATTATTACACTGTCTCATTATCAGTAGCACTGAATATTTTTTTTTATTATTTCATTGTCCCATTATCAGTGGCACTGAATATTTAGTATTAGTATGCTGTCCCATTATGAGTGGCAGTGAATATTTAGTATTACTGTCCCATTATGAGTGGCAGTGAATATTTAGTATTATTACACTTTCCCATTATCAGTGGCAGTGAATATTTAGTATTATTACACTGTCCCATTATCAGTGGAAATGCAAGAGTTGTATGTGCAATGGGGCAATGTTCATTAGTGGCACCATAATTTGCCACAGAGAACAGTTTCCAAAGCCAACTTTCCTCCTCCCCCTCCTAAATAATTTTTTTTTATAATTGCAAATGCTACATTAAGTTGAGGTGAAATGCTACGAAAATTCCAAGTAAAAGAAAGTTCCTGACAGCACTCTACTTTGTCTGGCACCCAGGGGTAATTGATCCTCCCTTTGGAGCCACCACAGCTATATATCAAAATTAATATTTCATTTCTACTCCAATACACAACTGTTAAACAGTATAAACACTATTTACACCTGGAATTGCTTGTAATTCTCAAGCCAACTCTGTTTATCACATATATTTGCTCATAATGTCCAGCAGGATTACACCTGGAATTACTTATAATTCTCAAACAGGTAAACTCTATTTACACCTGGACCTGCTTATAATTATCCAACATGATTACATCAGGAATTGCTTTTAATTCTCAAACTGGGTAAATCACCATTATAACTGGAATTATTTACAAATATGCCTGGAATTGCTTATAATTGGTAAACAGAGAAAAATAAATTTACACCCAGAATTACGATTTTACAGAAAGCTGTTATAAGATAGTTGTATACTGAAATAAGATTGGAGTTAATGTCTGTATATAGAAACTAGATCAGACTTTGAATAATCCACACAATGCCTGGAAACTAATGAAACATGTTTAACTCAAATACAGCTCAGTAATTGTTGTACAACAGCTGCCTACATAATAAAACATGTCAAAAGCCAATACAGCCTGGTTATTGCTGTAAATGCTTTGTATAAACTAAAACTAGTGCAATATACCTAACTCTTAATACAACCTGATAATTGCTGAACAACAGCTTGGAAATTGCTGTACAACAGCTTGGTAATTGCTGCACAACAGCTTGGTAATTGCTGCACAACAGCTTGGTAATTGCTGCACAACAGCATGGTAATTGATGAACAACAGCTTGGTAATTGCTGCATAACAGCTACATACAGACTAGTCCAAAACAGCCAATATATCTACATTGTGTGCTTTACTTTTGTCCATGACTGTAGTTATATTTTAAGATAATGGTCATTTGTAAACAATGTTTACATAGCTAACTTTTTTCCAAGATTGCAAGTTACAAAAATCATGATGACAGCTTTTTGAGTTCAGAATATTCTAGAAATAAATTTCTTCACAATTTGATTGGAAGTTTTCATTGAAATGATCTAGCTCAAGGGAAATGTGTATCTACTTGGTAAACAAATAATTCATTCCTGTATATATATATATCAGTCTGTGGGAATCTAAGTTCTATGGCTGTGATCAGATATAATTCAAGAGGAATTATTTATTTCAATTATTCTTTCAAATTACTAAGTGCTCATTTGAGTTTGGATAACACATTATTTTCTAATGATTGAGAAATCATTCAGTAATTCTGTATTGCATCATTGTAGTACATTGGGACATTCAAGACTATTGGAATTCATCTGAATCATGCAGTAATTTTGGACTTGTGATAAGACATTTAGGATTATCTGGAATTTAACTGACAATACTGTGTTTTTCGCACTTTTGCTTTATAAATAAATTGTTTATTTTAATAACCTTGTTGATTTTGCTTCTTCTCCTGATATATAGTTTAAGATGTAGAGTTGTAACACAGTTACATATAGAAACAAGATCTGAGTTGTTAAAACATGTATAATCACAATACATCCTGTTCATTACTGTACATCAGCTATATACTGAAAATGTACTGAAATAGGTAAACCATGCATAATTCAATCAAGATAGTTTATTGCTGTACAACAGCTATATACTGAAACTGTAATGAAATTGGTAAAGCATGCATAATCAGTCAGTTTTATATAAAAACTTGATTAAAATTGGAAAAACATGTATAATATCAATGCTACCAGAAACTAGACTGGAGTTCATATAAAACATATATATTCCCCATGTTGTTGGGTCATTGATTCCAATAGTTTTGCAAAGAAACTTGATGAGAGCTGCTGGTAAAACATGTACAGCTCCAATACAGTCTGACAAAACAGTTCCCTAGTGTGATGAACTAATTTCCTAGTGTGATGAAACAGTTCCATAGTGCGATGAAACAATTCCCTAGCATGATGAAATACTTTTCTAGTGTGATGAACTATGTCACTTTGACTAGTGCATCTGCCACTAGACCCTAAAAAGCTGAGTCTAAATATTCATTTAGACATTTTCAGCCAATAGTCCCTAAACAGACAAAAATAAATATTTAGACATACACAACCACTAGTTCCAAATTAGCCAAAGCTGAATATTTAGACATTCTCAGCCACTAGTCCCTACACAGCCAAAGCTAAATATTTAGACATACTCAGCCACTAGTCTCTAGACAGCCAAAGCTAAATATTTAGACATACTCAGCCACTAGTCCCTACACAGCCAAAGCTAAATATTTAGATATACTCAGCCACTAGTCTCTAGACAGCCAAAGCTAAATATTTAGACATACTCAGCCACTAGTCCCTAAACAGTCAAAGCTGAATATTAAGACATACTCAGCCACTAGTCCCTAAGTATCCAGAGCTAAATATTTAGACATACTAAGCCACTAGTCCCTAAACAGCCAAAGTTGAATATTTAGACATACTAAGCCACTAGTTCCTAAACAGCCAAAGCTAAATATTTAGACATACTCAACCACTAGTCCTTAAATATCCAAAGTTAAATATTTTGACATATTCAGCTAATAGTCCCTAAACAGCCAAAGCTGAATATTTAGACATACTCAGCCACTAGTCCCTAAACAGCCAAAGCTGAATATTTAGACATATTCAGCCACTAGTCCCTAAACAGCCAAAGTTGAATATTTAGACATACTCAACCACTAGTCCTTAAACAGTCAAAGCTGAATATTTAGACCTACTAAGCCACTAGTCCCTAAACAGCCAAAGTTGAATATTTAGACATACACAGCAACTAGTCCCTAAACAGCCAAATCTGAATATTTAGACATACTCAGCCAATAGTCCCTAAAAAGCCAAAGCTGAATATTTAGACATACTCAGCCACTAGTCCTTAAACAGCCAAAGTTGAATATTTAGACATACTCAACCACTAGTCCTTAAATATCCAAAGTTTAATATTTAGACATACTCAGCTAATAGTCCCTAAACAGCCAAAGCTGAATATTTAGACATACTCAGCCACTAGTTCTTTTATAGCCAAAGACGAATATCAAGACATATTCAGGTTAACAAATATAGTTACTACCAATAAATGTAGTTGCTTGATGCATACTAAATCAAAATAGTGATATGACTGGATACCTTATCTTTTAATCTCGTGAGTTCCTTAAGGGCTGCATTACTTTCTAGAGTCATTTTGGTCAGTTTGTCCCTCTCAGCATCTCTCATTTTGTTCATCTGGGCTTTCAGTTCTTGGAAATGGGCTAGCATTTTCTCTCTCTCCTAATTAAAATTCAAAATATATGAAGATAATCTTTCTCAGAATTTATATGTTTTATATTCACAAAAAATATATTACTTAAAATTTATCACCAAATAGATACTGTGTTAAAGTCATGTAATATTTACTGCAATAAAGTCATGTAGTATCTACTGTGCCAAAGTCATGTATTATATTTACTGTGTTAAAGTCATGTACTATTTACTGTGTTAAAGTCATGTACTATTTACTGTGTTAAAGTCATGTACTATTTACTGTGTTAAAGTCATGTACTATTTACTGTGTTAAAGTCATGTACTATTTACTGTGTTAAAGTCATGTAGTATCTACTGTGTTAAAGTCATGTACTATTTACTGTGTTAAAGTCATGTAGTATCTACTGTGTTAAAGTCATGTACTATTTACTGTGTTAAAGTCATGTAATATCTACTGTGTTAAAGTCATGTACTATTTACTGTGTTAAAGTCATGTACTATTTACCTTGTTAAAGTCATGTACTATTTACTGTGTTAAAGCTGTGTAATATTTGCTGTCTTAAATCTATGTCTATAATATTCATTGTCTTAAAGCCATGCCTAAAACACATGCTGACTGCTGTTAGGCATTGACAGTTTTGTTTGTATATGATGGTTATACCTCCTGATTTATGGGACTTATGACCCAACACTGCAACCAAAACCTTCAACAAGATTTCATATGACCTTGACCCTTGCAAGATGGTCAGAGGTAAGTTAATGGTATGAATATAAGAGGACAGAGTTGCCGGATTCTACAATCCAAGTACAAAAGTTATTTCTTATTGTTTTTTGGGACTTATGATCCAACTAAAAAACTGTAAGCAAGAACTGATCAAATATTTTAAATGACATCGATTCTTGCTTGAGTATCTGAGATGTACAGATGCATGGATATAAAAGGAAAGAGTTGCCGGATTCTACAATACAAGCATTACAGCTATCAGACCATATAGAAAAAAATATAATCATGCAAATAAACACAATTTTAAAAAACCCACAACTTTTCATGACAGTAAGATATGAAAGAGCAGTGGATCATAATTCTACAATCCATGTATGACAGCTCTCCCTGTCAGGTTTTGTGTACAACAGCTATTCCCCTCAAATTTTGTGTATGAAGTTATCACTGTCAAGTTTTGTGTATGATGTTATCACTGTCAAGTTTTGTGCATTACAGTTATCTTGGTTTATGTATATGACAGTTTTGTGTATGGCAGCTATTCTGGTCAGGTTTTCAAATATTTAATATTACAGAACAACTTTATTGCAAACATTTACTGATGTTTACACCACTGTTGTTGTCAACCCCAGAATAAGTGATACCTATTTCTCATCATGTTGACACCACAGTTGCTGTCAGCCCTGGAATAGGTGATACTTTTTTTCACTGTGTTGAGAGAAGACCACAGTTAAATTGCAATCATGTTGTCACATTAGACTGAATGAAGTTTGTTTTATCTCTGTTATTTGAATTATTCAAGTTACTTTAGTTCTTGGCTAATGAGAACCAATTATTTTGATTCTACATCATACACTACCCTATTGGGACACATTTGAACCCTTCTCAATATAAGGTTCTCTCACTTATAACACTGGTCACCCTTGTTGTTCTCATGAACTGTGCTGTAAAGAGGAGTCCAACAGATCTGGGTCTATTCCACCACATTGGTAGCAAATGGCATATCCTCTGCCTTTTCCAACAACTCAAAAAAAAAACCTCAGATGTAATTCATTGCCACTGAGAATTATATTTTGAACTACTTTCATTCACATGGAACAATACTGTGATGGAAGGAGACAGCATCCCTGACCTTTACTGTCATAACATATGTGGTGCACTTCACCCCCAAAAATCAGCCAGCTGTGTAATTCCATAACTATTTTAGGGGTTATTTCATGACCTGATTGAATGGCTGAGTCATGTTCTGATTGACACTGGTCACTAAGGATCTATACCATCATATCAGCTCATGAAACATTGGTAGATCTGAGTTTACTTCCTTATACAAGCCACAATACATCAACAGCTCAGGGTATATCCCATCAAGTCAGCTTATAATGTACTGAAAGGTCTAGTCTGTAATGCTAGCCCATAAAATACTGACAGAACAGGGTCTATTCCAATTGGCCAGCTTATAATGTACTGAAAGGTCTAGTCTGTAATGCTAGCCCATAAAATACTGACAGATCAGGGTCCATTCCAATAGGCCAGCTTATAATGTACTGAAAGGTCTAGTCTGTAATGCTAGCCCATAAAATACTGAAAGATCAGGGTCTATTCCAATAGGCCAGCTTATAATGTACTGAAAGGTCTATTTTGTAATGCTAGCCCATAAAATAGTGACAGATCAGGGTCTATTCCAATTGGCCAGTTTATAATGTACTGAAAGGTCTAGTCTGTAATGCTAGCCCATAAAATACTGACAGATCAGGGTCTATTCCAATTGGCCAGCTTATAATGTACTGAAAGGTCTAGTCTGTAATGCTACCACATAAAATACTGACAGATCAGGGTCTATGCCAATAGGCCAGCTCATAAACCATCAACAGAACAGGATCTATCCCATCATATTAACTCATATGGCAGACAGGTTTGGGTTTATCCAATCAAGCAAGCACATATCCAACAGCAGATAGGTGTCTATCTCATCATGACAAAACTATATCTATTGGCAGAATCTGGGTTTATCCCATCATGACACCACTTTATCCAATGGCAGGTTCTGAGTCTATCTCATAAGAACATGTACTGAAAGGTCTAGTCTGTAATGATAGCACATAAAATACTGACAGATCAGGGTCTATTCCAATTGGCCAGCTTATAATGTACTGAAAGGTCTAGTCTGTAATGCTACCACATAAAATACTGACAGATCAGGGTCTATGCCAATAGGCCAGCTCATAAAGCATCAACAGGACAGGATCTATCCCATCATATTAACTCATATGGCAGACAGGTTTGGGTTTATCCAATCAAGCAAGCACATATCCAACAGTAGATAGGTGTCTATCTCATCATGACAAAACTATATCTATTGGCAGATCTGGGTTTATCCCATCATGACACCACTTTATCCAATGGCAGGTTCTGGGTCTATCTCATAAGAACATCTTATCTAATGGCAGACATGAACTTATCACTTATCACAAGACTTTAATATCTCATCTGGGTCCATCCCATCAGGTCAGCACATTATACAATAACAGATAAGTGTCAATCCCATAAAGCTTGCACAGTATACAATGACAGATCAGTGTCTATCCCATAAAGCCAGCACATTATCCAATGATAGATCAGTGTCTATCCCATAAAGCCAGCACATTATCCAATGACAGATCAGTGTCAATCCCATAAAGCCAGCACATTATACAATGACAGATCAGTGTCTATCCCATAAAGCCAGCACATTATACAATGACAGATCAGTGTCAATCCCATAAAGCCAGCACATTATACAATGACAGATCAGTGTCTATCCCATAAAGCCAGCACATTATACAATGACAGATCAGTGTCAATCCCATACAGCCAGCACATTATACAGTGACAGATCAGTGTCTATCCCATGAAATCCAGCACATTATACAATGACAGATCAGGGTCTATCCCATAAACCCAGCACATTAAACAATGACAGATCAGTGTCAATCCCATAAAGCCAGCACATTATACAATGACAGATCAGTGTCTATATCATAAAGCCAGCACATTATACAATGACAGATCAGTGTCAATCCCATACAGCCAGCACATTATACAGTGACAGATCAGTGTCTATCCCATGAAATCCAGCACATTATACAATGACAGATCAGGGTCTATCCCATAAAGCCAGCACATTAAACAATGACAGATCAGGGTCTATCCCATAAAGCCAGCACATTATCCAATAACAGGTCAGGGTCCATCCTATCAAGTCAACACTTTATCTAGTGGCATGTAAGGATCCATCATCAAATCATGCATGCACAGACCTGCATCTCTACTCTTTGGATTTAAATATATGTAATCCAAAAGTATATAAGATAGAGAGGAAATGATTCGAAAACTCACCTCTTTCAGCAGTTTATTTCTTTCTTCACATTCTTTTGCATTAGCTGCCATTTTGGATTTTAGCTGTGCTATTTGGTCCTGTGAAGCAAAAAAAGAAATCAAGATTAAGAAAGAAGCAAAAGGGTAAGTATATTTGTTACTCCTATTTGCAACACTCTGTCTAGTGTGTTTTGTGTCTACAATAAAATCTTTTCATTTATTCAAGGCTTTTCATGGTAGATATCTCATTACCTTAATATATTTTGTTCAGTTTTTATGATTAATAACATGCTGTTATGATTTATTCATGACTGAATCAGTACTTTTGTCCCATAAATATTTGTATACAATTACTGATCTTTAATGATAAGAATATCATGTTTTATGGGGTCCATATGAAAGGTTACATGGTGCATGATCCCCTTGATATATAAGATATCATGAAAACTATTATCCAATTAAGTCACATTTATAGTTATCTTGATTTTCTCATCAGTTATATGTATAAATATCTCAACAGTTATATGCATAAATATCTCAACAGTTATATGTATAAATATCTCAACAGTTATATATATAAATATCTCAACAGTTATATGTATAAATATCTCAACAGTTATATGTATAAATATCTCAACAGTTATATGTATAAATATCTCAACAGTTACATGTATAAATATCTCAACAGTTATATGTATAAATATCTCAACAGTTATATGTATAAATATCTCAACAGTTATATGTATAAATATCTCAACAGTTATATGTATAAATATCTCAACAGTTATATGTATAAATATCTCAACAGTTATATGTATAAATATCTCAACAGTTATATGTATAAATATCTCAACAGTTATATGTATAAATATCTCAACAGTTATATGTATAAATATCTCAACAGTTATATGTATAAATATCTCAACAGTTATATATATAAATATCTCAACAGTTATATGTATAAATATCTCAACAGTTATATGTATAAATATCTCAACAGTTATATGTATAAATATCTCAACAGTTATATGTATAAATATCTCAACAGTTATATGTATAAATATCTCAACAGTTATATGTACAAATATCTCAACAGTTATATGTATAAATATCTCATCAGTTATATGTGTCTTTATAAATATCTTAAAAGTTACAATACAACACATATCTTGTAGAGCTACAATCCAGATATCATGACTTACTGATTACCTGAGCCTCTTAATATGTGTATCATGATTTGTTATCATGAGTGTATACTAATAACCTGGACTGTTGTCATCATTTCTTGGCATTCTCTTAAAAGAAATGTATACTTGAGTGTTGTATTTGTACAGATATGGGGCCAGGCCTGACAAATGAAAGAGCCAGTGTGTTGTATCTGTACAGATATGGGGCCAGGCCTGACTAATGAAACAGCCTGTGTGTTGTATCTGTACAGATATGGGGCCAGGCCTGACTAATGAAAGAGCCAGTGTGTTGTATCTGTACAGATATGGGGCCAGGCCTGACTAATGAAACAGTCTAAACACATAATGTACCAGTCAGGTGCCTGTCCTAAGGTCTTTTCACAGCCAGGTAGAAATGGAACAGTTGATATAATCCTGCATTTTTTACTTCAGTCCTGTCTTTAAGTTACAAGTATAGAGATTCACTGAAACACTATACAGGCCTGTCTTTAAGTTACAGATACTAAGATTCACTGAAATACTGTACAGTCCTGTCTTTAAATTAGAGATGCTTAGACTTAGTGCAATACTGTACAGTCCTGTCTTTAAGTTAGAGATGCTGAGACTCAGTGAAATACTGTACAGTTTATCATGGCAAATGACATCATCAACAGTCATAGTTAAATAATACCTTATTATTGCAATTATATACTGTACTGTTACCTTAAATTATGTATATTTGGTTCATTTATTAGGACTCTTATATCTTGCATGTTATCAAAACTCACTAATATACAATATTTCATGTACAGTTATCATGACTAGCTGATATATTTCACAGTTATCATGACTTACTGATATCTTTCACAGTTATCATGACTAAATAATATCTTTCACAGTTATCATGAAAAGATCTGATATCCTGTACAGTTAGGATAACTCTCAAATATCTTCAACAGGTATAGTGACTAAATTAAAGATAACTGACTTGCTGTTATCATGACTGACTCACAGATATCCAACATAGTAATCATGACTGACTCACTATTGTAATGCAGAGTTATCATGACTTACTGATATCCTGTTCAGTTTTCTCATTTGCATCTCAATTTCCTTAGCACTCTTATCGTCTTTTACTTTCAGTGACTCAAATGCATTCTTTCTCTCTCCTGTTGTCTCATTATAATTCACCAAGGCTTGTTTAAACAGCTGCCAAAGTTTGTCCACCTTTGTCTCCAAGGCTACTTTTAGGGCATGCTTTTCTTCAAGGTTCTGAAAGAGTATCACTACAAATATAATTTATTACAATATTATTTTATTACACATATAATTTATTAAAATATTATTTTATTACACATTGATTATTATAATTTAATTTTATTACAGATAATTTATTATAATATTATTATTTTATTACATATATATTATTACAATATTTTATTACACAGACAATAAATTATATTTTATTACACAGATAATTTATTACAATATTATTTTATTACATAGATAATTTATTACAATATTATTTTATTACACATATAATTTATTACAATATGATCAAAATTGGACTATCAATATTAAAAATGCTTGCTATTTAGCAAAATAAAACATGGATTGGAGTTTTGATAATTATTCAATTAATTTCTCTGTTACATTTTTGTCAATGTATCAAGACAGCAATGTAAATTTCACTTAATTTCTCTATTAAATCTCCCTTGATGATTCACTGTGTCATTTTGAAATCATCTACACTGAAATACATTACAGAATTCAGGTTATTGAGGAACTCTCTTGGATTATCATAATTGTATGCTTATAACAAATTCTGTACACAGTTTAATATGCGGCAAAGACAATAAGGTACTGGATATCATTAATAATGAGGGGTTTATCTAAATGTATGCTGTATTCCAAACTAAATACATAAGTGTTGATGGATCATTACACAACATTATTAATGAGTGCATAACTCCGCTCACATAAATTTGAAGTTGGTTGCGTGCTAGACGTAAGTTTTGAAAGAAAATGGTGTTTGGTCTCTAATATATGAGAGAGTAAAAATGATAGTATTTTGGGTAATTAGATTGTCACTTTTTATTTTCAGAAATATAAATTTATATCCAGACTAAATACTTCATGTCTGTAAGAATACCGTATTTATGTCATGATAAACTCATGCAACTTGATAACAGATCCATTTGTTCATTGGTTTGTAACTTACTATATTTATCCCATGATGAAATCTTATTTTTATAACTTGCAATATATATTCCATCATAGACCCATGTATTTCCAACATGCCATTTACCATATTTATGCTACAATGGACTCATGTGTATGTATCTAATGATATTTACTCTAGGAAAAGCCATGGGTTTGTCACTTACCATATTTACCCCATGAAAGACCCATGTGCTGTCACTTTGTATATTTACCTCATGAGAGATCCATGTGTTTGTCACTTACCATATTTACCCCAAAAAATACCCATGTGTTGCTCACTTACCATATTTACCCCCTGAAAGACCCATGTGTTTGTCACTTACCATATTTACCCCATGAAAGACCCATGTATTTATCATTTACCATATTTACCCCATGAAAGACCATGTGTATGTAACTAATGACATTCACCCCCTGAAAGACCCATGTGTTTGTCTCTTACTATATCTACTCAGAAATCTCGATAGGATTTTAAAACTTGGAGTCCAGGACTCACAATTTGGTAATAAAAAGGATTCCTACCAGCAAAAGTTGCAGTCAGAACAAAGCCATAAATCACATACTTTATTGCACTTGGCTAAGGTCGCATCCAAACTATCAGTTATAGCTACTTTAGCACAGTTCTGAGTCTCATTGAAATCTTCATCATTTTTCCCTTTAATTACAAAATACTTGTCTAAATTTGTAAACAGCAATTTATTCAAGTCTGTTGAATTTGAGTTTGAAGACAATATTTATATGGCAACAACCAGAAATGAAATCAATAACAGTGAATGCTCTGGGCTTTGCCAGTGTCACAAATTGCAAATATGTTTTACATATTTGCGACAAAATATAACTCCAATGAAAACTCATTACCTCTGAAGCCCTGATATATAATAAGGAAATTTTTAAACATTTTGTCAATGTTCTACAATTTATTTGATGTTGCCGCAAATGGGTGTTTGTTTTGTCCTTCAAAGGGAGCCTTTAGTGGCACCTTCAATAACACATGCACCTTCATCAAAGCAAGCCGGCAACCTTTGATAAAAAAAAAAGTCAGCAACAAACTAAAATAAAAGCATTGCTTAAGTTTTCATAGTGATTAGAACATTTTTTTTGCTGCAAAAGTTTCCTCCTTGCAACAAAAATGTACATATGGAGGACTCCTGTGTGGATGATTTTCTGCTTCCCAAATCAAAAATTTGCATTCAAATATGCATAATTAAGCGTTTATGAGATCTCTGCCACTCCATGAAAGACCCATGTCTGATCAGAAATTCATGACCCACTTTACCAAAGTCTGGGAAATATGTACTAATTATGTATTTGTCTGATTACATATCAGGCCTGCATAAGGTCTTATTTTGTTCTCATATTGCAAAGTAAAAGTCATATGTTACTAAACAATATTATACTAAGCAATCCTGTATTTCACATTTAGCAAGGAATATCTTGAACATCTATGATATGATTCACATTTTACAAGAAACTACATATCTTGAACATCTATGATATGATTCAAAATTTTTAGCATTTACAAACCTTATTTTTTATTTCATCTCTCATACTCTGAAATTCTGATTTGGCTTCGTTCTCTTTCTCCTGGTAGTTCTGGTCCATAGCAAAGAGAATGTCTGCAATATCATTCATTTCCTGGTTATGTTGTTCAATCATCATGGTTCGTTCTGTATCAAACTCCTCCTTGATTATTTCTAACTCTTCATGATACTCAGTTTGAAGTGTCGTTAATCGCTGTTGATGAAGATCTGCATAAATAATATATATGTATATACAGAAAATAAAAAATAAATCTAAATGCATGTTTGGACTTAAACCTTTCATGCTTGACATTCAAATTTTACTATTGATTTATCTTTTGTTTTCATTACAGCATCTCCTATATAATAATACAAAGTACCATTGTGAAGTTGGACACTAGTTCAATGTAACTTCATGTGAAATCTGCTACAATGAGCTTCACTGTAACACAAATATTCACATGTATCATCATTATGTAAATCATATTCACTATAATGTGCTTTAATAACGTCTCCAGTTTTGGACCAAACTACCATGTTACAGTGGGATCCCCATCATTTGGACCCAACTACCATTTATGGGAAGAATCCCCAGTTTGGATCCTGACTAAAATGTAATAGCATTATTTCACTGATTTGAACCTAAGCTACCAGTGATAGAGGTATTCCAGTATTTTTGACCCAGCAACAATTTATAGGAGGACCCCAATACCATGTTACAGTGAGATTACCATGTTTTGAAGCCCAACTAACATATTATCCTAAAATCTGTAATGTACTCTGATTACCACATCACAGAGGAATTAATCTATAATGGACCCTAACTCTTATATTATTGTCAGATTCTGCTGTATTTCTTCAACTCCATCCTTGATTATTTTCTGAGTATAATTTAATCAATTTTCACAAAAGCATTAGCAGATTAAGCCATACTGTCTTATTAATTTCTGCTGATCAAGCCAAAACCATTATTGCCAACTATAGTTGGTGTGGTTAAATTAATTGATTAACTGATCAACTTATGTGCTAAAATTAGTGCTCAAGGAAGAAATTTTACTGTCATTAAATTAATTCCATTATGTAAAAATTTGTAGTAGGCCACTTAATTAAACTAAAGATATGGAAGGCAATGTAATCATTGCAATAATTTTTATTCCAAATGTTACCATCATTTTCAATTTGCTGACTGTATTATCTAAATCATGATAATGATGAGCAACATAAGGATATAGATAACAATGTATGCTATTGGCCAATGAGAATAGGGAATTCCATTCTGTCCTGACACAGTGCCAATTACTTTGTAAGCTAACGACCAATGAGCACAGGAATTCCATTCTTTTCTAACACAATGATTACTATGTATGCTAATGACCCATGAGAATTGGGGATTCCATTCAGTTCTGACAAGCTGACATGCTTTAAACTCCCATTACACAACCATATCTCAAAGTATTTTTAAAACCTATACTGTACCTAAATTGACCTATACTATATATAAACTGACATATAGTGCACCTAAATTGATCTAAATTAACCTACATTATACCTAAATTGAACTATGATATATCTAAATTGACCTATACTGTACCTAAATTGACCTATAACATCTAAATTGACCTAAATTGTACCTAATTTGAGCTATATTATATCTAAATTGACTTATACTATATCTAAATTGGCCTATTATATATCCAAATTTTCCTATACTGTAAGCAATATGATCTATATGTTAATTTAACTTATACGGTACCTAAATTGACCTATACTGAACCTAAATTGACCTATAATATAAAGTCATCTAAACTCTACTTAAATTGATTTATACCACCATATTATTATGGGATTTCCCTGTATTTCTTCAATTCCATCATTGATTATTTTCTAAGTATATTTCAATCAAGTTTCACCAAATGAGACAAAGTATTAAAACTATATAAATGGCTTATCCACATAAACACAGGAAGGAAAAAAAGAAGGAAAGAAGGAAGAAGATAGGTAAGTAGGTATGTATGTAGGTAGATAGGTTGGTTGGTTGGTATTGATGCAAGTACTTTTAAGTCTGTCCATGCTAATAACATAGGTTCTCCAGACTTTATTATAGTTGAGTGTAGATTAAATTCACAGACAATATGACAGAACTTTTACAGTTCTACTTTTTGGAATACCTGCATGAACAGACTAAAACTGTTCTCCATAACTGAAAATTAGTTATCAGTCAAGAAACATTTTGTAGTTTTATACATTTTGAAGAGTTATTCTGTTCACACCATAAACCTGCAACATAAACTTAAAACAAGTGACCTGCAACACAAACTTACAACAAATGACCTGCAACACAAACTTACAACAAGTGACCTGCAACACAAGCTTACAAGTGACCTGCAACACAAACTTACAAGTGACCTGCAACACAAACTTACAACAAGTGACCTGCAACACAAACTTACAACAAGTGACCTGCAACACAAACTTACAACAAGTGACCTGCAACACAAACTTACAACAAGTGACCTGCAGCACAAACTTACAAGTGACCTGCAACACAAACTTACAAGTGACCTGCAACACAAACTTACAAGTGACCTGCAACACAAGCTTACAACAAGTGACCTGCAACACAAACTTACAACAAGTGACCTGCAGCACAAACTTACAACAAGTGACCTGCAACACAAACTTACAACAAGTGACCTGCAACATAAACTTACAACAAGTGTCCTGCAACACAAACTTACAACAAGTGACCTGCAACACAAACTTACAACAAGTGACCTGCAACACAAACTTACAACAAGTGACCTGCAACACTAACTTACAAGTGACCTGCAACACTAACTTACAACAAGTGACCTGCAACACAAACTTACAACAAGTGACCTGCAACACAAACTTACAAGTGACCTGCAACACAAACTTACAACAGATGGAATCATACTCATCAACAAAATTCTTTTTTTTTTGAAAAATAATAAGATAGCTTGGTAACAAAAACCAACTCTGGATGCACTTGATTAGATTGCTCCATTTGATGTCTGTTCTCACCATTACTGGGTACTAATCTTCCCAATATGTTTGCAATTTCTCCTGGTTGCATAATTTATCTTAATCAAATATGCCATGGAATAATTAATAAAAATAAACTGTTAAATGTTATCAATACATTAAAATAATTATTTATATATTTTTTGGTGTAAGTTTTTTAATTGAAAAATCTGCAAATAATTTATTAATTGAAGGCTTTACATTCAAAATATATGTTATCACAAGATTCATGATTCATGTTTTAAATGAGAGTATCACAAAAATGGTTAATATATTAAAATATTACAATATTATTTTCCAGAAGATAAAGTGTGCAAAATGGCTAAAAATGTAGACCCATAGTTCATTCTACTAATGGCTTTAAACAGACAGCATGGATTCAGATCTTGAAATGCATTTTGATAATACAGATTAGAGTCTACAGCATGGATTCAGATCTTCAAACAGACAGCATGGATTCATAACTTAAAATGCATTTTGATATTACAGATTAGAGTCTACAATGTTCACAATGTGAGAGAGGTAATAGATGATGCTGGAATATTTTGAATCTTTGTTTCTTAAGTATTTAATTAGGACAGATTATAGCATGCCGAGGCAACTGGAGCAAATGCTTTGCCAAGGAAGACACCATAGCAACTAACTGACCTGGTCTAAATAAAATTCAAAACTTAAACATATACCCTTCTCGCTGTCATGCCAGAATGTTAACCACTGGGCCATCACTGCTTGTATTATACATGAATAAATGAATAATAGTTCTGATCACAGATTACTAACCAATCAAGTTGTCAATATTCTGAACATGGCTACGAAGAGCCATGGCATACTGCTCTTCTGCCTCCTGTAAGTCCTTTGCCAGAGATTTAATAACGGCGTCTTTCCTGTCAACAACACGTTCAAATGTCTGACTCAGAATTTCTATATCCTTCTTAAGTTCACGAGATTTGGCTTCACGCATTATGTTTCTCCATTGATGATTCAGCTTGTTCAAATTAAACCGAGTTGCTCTTTCTTCTTTGGCCAATTTATCCTATCAGAAAAATAAAAATTAAATAAATCTATTATCTGTCTATTTTGTAAACGATCATCATTTTAGCTACAAAAACTACTTGGCATGTACAGAAATCAACTGAAAATGTTCAATCTCTCATTACAAGAGCTATTAAAAATCAAGTAAAGGAATTATACCACAATACATAATATCCACACAAATGTTGCCAAAAATCAATACTTTTATCTGCAATAAAGAATGACAATCCACAATCCAAATTAATAAACAGTCTGTAAAAGATTTACAGTATAGACAATATACAATCTAATGTGAACTTTCCAAAGATATTGATAGTTTGTTATGTTATCAAGTATGTATAAGATTTCAAATTTACCTTTAGAAACTGTGTCAGCATGTCTTCCTTCTTCTTTTTCATTTCATCCTCAGCCAGTCGTTTTTGCTCCTCATATGCCAGCCTCTCCTCCTCTGTCATCTTACTCAACTTCCCGGACTTCTTCTTCTTTGGCATTTTGATTCCTGTAATAAATTCAAGAAAATTTAATGGTTTGTTGAGCTATTTTTTATCAAGTAGTTCATTAAAAAAATTTTAAACAAAAATAAAACCTTAAAGAGACAATTATAGTAGACCACTCACTAATATTAACATGGCCTCGCCTTTTTAAATTATTCTTCCACCTTCAAGGCTTGTCATTTTGGGGACTGCTACAGTGTAAGGTTATGACTGAGGGAATGTATAATTTAAAAGCTACCACCAGATAGAAATAAATAAATGTATGGTAGCTTTAATCAGCAGTTAATTACTCTTAACACTTTATAAATGAAATTCATGTAAACAATTAGATCTACAAACAATGTACACCAAAGACAGTTACTGGACAGAAACTCTAGACACTCAAAATACACAGTTCATGGACACAAACTTTGGGCACCTATGACACAGCTACTAGATACAAGCTTGTTCAAGAAATGACCAAAATTATGATAATATTTTGCATAAAGTAAAGCTCTTTTTATATCCTTTTAATATACAGCCTTTACAATACATAAGAAACAAGGAAGTAACTCAAGAAACTGTAGTTTCACACCTTGCCATCAATTTCTTAATTGTATTCAGATATACACTGAGGCTCTTGAACAATCAATCTGTAATTTAAATGTGGACAAATATTTCTTTTCAATAAGCATTATATAGTTGTATCTCTTACAACATATGAAATATAGAATGTCAACATTTTGTCACATTCCATATTGTTGGACAGGATTATGTCTGCATTTGGTCACCAGTTTTTGCAAGACCATGTAGCTTTATTCCTGGGAACAGTTTTGACTGGCCAAAACAATTGAAACATTACTATATCAATTAAATTTCAGCCAATCAGTTACTGACTTCACATGGTGTGCTTTAGTAAAAGTTTATTAAAGGTGCCCTTGGGATGCTTCACTCATCCTTTAAATTTATTCAATCTGCTTTGTTCCATATTAACCTTTTGCATATGCAGTAAGTTGAAGCAGTATCTATTGCTTCACTATCTGACTGGATACAGTGGAAATAAACTGATCCAGTTATACTACTTATAATATTTACCTTGGAATGATGATGGTGTTAATAACTCCTAACTCTTAACAACTTTATATGTCACACATAAATTTTGCAAAATTAAATTATTCACATTCAAATTTTTCTTTCAATTTAAGCGTTAGGTTGCCATAACAATAATAACACGTTTAATGAGCCAATCAACTGTTAAGGGCAATAAATCTGTCTCCTACAAAAGGGCACTAATTCATAACATTTTTTCATTTAACTACATATGTCATGGGTCAATAATGAATGAAGCAGATCAACAAACCTAGGATATTGTAAATGTTCTTCACTATATGTCCATGGGTGGAATAGCCTAGCTTATATAATGTCAGATTTGTAGCCAGTGTAATATGAGTTTGAACCTCAGCACTGACAAATATACCAATAAGTTGTTCTCTGCCTCTATTTTCTGACTTGATGTAGTGGAAAACATGAAGACACATACCTGTGACTCTACTGGCGGTAGGGAAAAAATACAGTTTTAAAGACCGTCTACCACACTTACCATTTAGTAGTCAAAATCTACCAGTTTTGAAAATTTCACGGAAATTTTGTATTTTTTTTAAAAATCTGATTTCTTTTATACATTCTATTAACACATTAGATAAAGCAATCAGAACCAGTCTACTGGGAGCCAGAAATAATAGAAATACCATATATCTGGTGCAACCATGTGTGATTGAGTAGTGGGATTTTGATTGTTAGTATGTGGGCACAGAATCGGCTAATTGATTACCTTATTGTTGTAATTTGGAGAGTTTAAGGCCAAATGCAGGACATTGTTTGAGGTGTTATAAGTGATGAAAATATCAAATGTAATCCTTGATGATCATAAGTCTGTCACTAAAACTTGGCAAATCTGTCATGGAAGGAAAATAAAACAGAGACCAACCAAAAATGATCTGGGCAAAAACACTTAAGTATTTTGATTTGATGTCTTTTAATTGTTATTGTATTGTTCACAATGGTTTAAAATGAATATTTAAGGCAGCTTGTATTTTTTCTTCCATTCATGTTGAAATGCTGAAACATCAGCTTTCTCCCAATGATAAGAAGCCACCAGCTAAGAAATACTACAGTAAGTTTAACAATGCTTGGATACCAGAATTTAAGTGTGTGCAGGCTAGTAGCAAAGGTCCTGACTTTGCATTGTGTCTTTTGTGCAAATTGGATTATAAGGCAGCATATGGATGAAGAAATGATATCAACAGGCATATACAGACACCATCACATAGGAGCAACAATTCTTCTGTAACAAACACACCCACACTGAAGGCATTATTTGAGACTGGATCAAAAGTGGATAAAAACACAAAGAGGATATTCTCCATTCTTCAGAAAATGCTGAGTGATTCAAGGGTAAGTCTGGACCAGAAGACTATTGAGAGCCTGCTAAGTATGAATGTTAACAATCACAGTGAATGTCACCAGTGGTCACCAAACAATAATCTTCTAAGGGAAACTAAAAATGCATGTGGATTGTATTTTAAAAATTCTTTGCTTGTAACATTTTCCATCAGATTCTGAATGATGTGCAAAATTGTGTGTTGTATTATAATATGAAGAGAATACATATTTAGTGACAAATTAAACTTGTTTTGTTTTCAATTTCCTTAAAACATAAAATTTATGCCGATAAAAAATCTCTATTTTTAGAAGCCAATCTCCTGATCAAAATTTGTAAACCTACTGGTTTGAAATCCTGGTTCTGTTACAGGTATGAAGACATTAATCATTCTGGAGAGTCTGTTTGCTATACACAAGCCAGTGTCACCTCAAGGAATAACCAATGTGTCTTAAACATCTTACATATTAGTAATGAAGCTCCCAGTGATATAGACTTTTTACTGGTTGGTTATGAAGAATAATACCTACCTTGGTATGCTGCTGCATCAGCAATTCATATATGACATTAACAGCTGGTGAATGCACAAATATTCTGTTCCAGCATGGATTAAGAGTGAGAATTTATTACTTTGATCAACAGAAGTGGGATTATGCTTACTGTTTGTATACAAAAGGTCAGCAAATGTATTAAATAGTTACAAGCAGCATTATCAAATATCACATGTGAACCTTCCATAGCGAATCATGTTTTCACACAGTTGTTCTCTATGAGGTAACCTGCCTCAGTTCTGCTAGTTAGGTCTGTTGTTCGCAGCACTAACTGCTGATAGCAGTTAATGATATCTGTCGAAAACTGAAAATTCACATTAAATATTATTATTTTTAGTAGTGGTATTAGTAATAGTGGTTGTTGTTGTTGTATATCGAAGCGCCCAGCACTCGTTTACTTAGTTATTATTTGTATGATAATAAATTTAAGACTGATCCATTTTAATATCAAGGTTTTTATCGGTAACTGTGCCTGCGAGTAATATTCAAAATGGACTGTATTAACGTAGGTAACGAAGTACTAAAACAATTTTTCTTGATGTATGCATATTAAACCCTGCTAAATCTCAGCATACTTTATATAAATAAACTTAGAATACAAATTTGTGAAAATATTGCTTTTGAAATTACCTGTTGTCTAGCAAATGTTAAATGTACACAAGGTCTCCCGCACAATGGCGAATATTTTGTTGTCAAGAGATACAGAGCGGAAATAGAATTATAAGCGAGTAAAGTGTGAGCCAATAATGTGTAGTCTTTAAAATATTACTCGAACGATTCTCACAAGCTAATCCGGAATATCTGATATACAACATATTCACAGATTTGGAATAATTTTTCCAAATATACGGTAATTTAGTTTCTATTTGAATAAGTTAGGAAGTATTTTCCATATCAATCATGAAATAGGACAAAATTTCAGATTTCTAGAAAATAAATTTATGTTCGCGTTAGAAAAGAGGTAGGCAAATCAGCCCAAACTAGGAAAATAACTTATTTGTTAAATTTTACAAAGCTTGCTGTCTTTACTCTTTCCTATTACTTATTTTAAGAGCATAGACTCGGTTCATAACATTCTCTCCATTATGCATATTGTAAATGCAAACCACTTCATCTTACATCTGTTACTATCTCAGAAGTTCATAATATCTATAGATAGTCTCTTATGAGGTCAAAGGGGAATGGCAATGTTATAAGGTGTTTTTAAATCTACAATCACACCATTTTACACGTATACACACCAGCTCCCATTTGTTCGAAAGAAATAACAATGGAATAACACACCTTTTCATACACACAAACATACAATGAAAAAAAAATGGGGGTTGGATATAAAGAAAGGGAGATGAAACAGACATACTCACATACGCGTTCCCACAAACATACTATCATACACAAGGGAGGATATGAGGATTATAGAAACACTGTTATACCCTTACGTGCAAATAAACACCAAAGAAGCAATAAAAGGTGATTATTTTAAAAGTTTTAGTTGTCGACAACATACTCAAACAAACACATACATACATACACAAAACAAACACATGCATAGGCAAAACAAAAAGTGACCACTGCAGCTTTCAGATAGAGCACCACAGCGTGTGTCTTTCCATTTTGTTGCTATTGCGGAGTCCACGAGCATAAATACAGTCTTGTTAGCCTTGTTTCCTTGACATCCAGTCTGAATGGCTCAATTCCTGTATTTTGATCTAGTTGACATTGAGAGGAGGAAATCCCCTCCCTCTTCTGTCTTCCTCTTTCTTTCCTTTCGTTCCACTTGATTAGTCCAACATTCTCCCACGATGTCTTTATTTTCTCCATTTCTTCATGCATCACCTCACTGCCGTACATATTCTATAAAGCTGATGGCGTAAATTATCTTTGCTTCCTTTACAGTGCTAGTGTGTCGTTCTTCTCTCTTCTGCCCTACACACGATCGACGATGAATGGCACGATTGCCTCGACTTGAATTTACAACGCGTGCAGGTCATTTACGCTGGGTTTGATATTCACATGGAATACTATTTAATGTATGCACGTAACACATCTTAATTTTCCGTGTTCTTAATTGTCCATGTCGGAAGTGGGTGGAGGAAAAGAGACAAAAGGAATGCGCTTCGATGTATCTTGAGACTCCAAATGGTTCCGGACTAAATTTGTGGTTTTATTTGCCAAACGTAAAAGTTTTCGTCGTAGCCACAAAACATGAAACACGGTTTGTGACAAAGTGCTTTGTATCTCTCTTTTCTACACATATGTGTGGCTCTGAAAAGGGCCGTTTAATTGGCAAGCGGTTTTAACGTCTGGAAAGACGTATACGTCTCACCGAGGTTTCAGTTCTACTTAGAACGGCATTTGTAAAGAGAAAGAAAATTCAAATTTCCTCTTCAATCATATCTTCGAAGAGGTCTTGAGACATGCTTGATATAATGGCATCCATCTTGTCTGTGTTCTTCTGGATGATGTGGTGTCTGACCCAGTGTATCTGCACAAGGGGTTCGCACAGCTTTTCCATCTCACTGCAGCGGTTAACGAGCTATTGATAATCATTAAAGAAGTAAATTGGTCTCTGGTCAATGATTGTCATCTGTATTGATGACACAGGCTTGAATATATTATGAATATGTTTATCTTTAGCACACATAACATGATTACAAGAAACTCTGTGAGTCAGAAGGTAACGAAGTTTCCAGGTATCCATTCTTTTTTCATATTCATTATGTTCACAGGTAATGTTCTGTCAAGTAAGCCGATGAACCAAGGTTTGTCCTAGCACCGTGCTTTAATACAGTTTAGAAGCGATAGGTCATCAGAAATGACAAAGGATGTTTGAAATTATCATTCAGGTCTTATACCACTTTCTCAAAAGTTTCTCTTCTGAGATAATAGTCCATGCCTCTTCCAACTTTTCTTCCTGACACATCATCATACAATTTGATTTTGCCCTAAAGAATCGATTTGACATCAATAACAATGTTCCCTTCTAGACCTGTAGTTCATTAAGCTAAGTCCTGAGCAAAACAGTAATGTGATGTGATTATGATTTTTAACATTGCTTTAACAATTTTTCAGTCATATCGGTACGATGTCTGCAGTGAGGCAGTTTATAGCGATGTCTAGCACTGGAGCATCATGTAGCATGATCTCCCAACCAGTCACATTATCCTGACACCAGTCCGACTAGTCCTAACACTAACCTCTTAATAATGAGTGCCAAGCGAGGCAGCTGTTGGTACCATTTTTGTAAGTATTTGGTATGACTAGACCGAGGATAGAACCCACGACCTCCCGCATTCGAGGCGGACGCTCTAACCACTAGGCCACCGAAGACTTATTGTCTTCTTCTAGTTCTGGATCCAAAATTTCCTCATTGCCTATCTCCATATGTTCTTCTTGCTTTTTTTTATTAATGGTCTGCGACCTCTTCGTCGATTACTTGGTCTGGAGTGAAATCAAAACCGCATAAACATGTACTCCTGAAACAACGTGGCTGCGATTGATACATAACTGTCCCGTTATTTCAAACAGTGTCAAATAAGATCTCAAGTAATTTGTCTGGGGAAAATTATGTTCACACTCGTATATAATGTCTGGCTATCTCGAGAGACTTGTATTTTTGGACACGTTGAAGTGTTGGAATTGGAAAGGATATTGATGGATGATGACTCAGTGGTGTCTGCGATGCTAATGTTTTAATTTTACAGCTTAGCTCTTTGTTTGGAAGACATGATCCTCTGTCTTTGATTTGAGCCTAGAGCCAAAAATGAAGGTTTTCACTTCCACTGGTCTTATCGAATGCTTGACAGTCGTTATGATCAAAGTTTAATTGATTTCATTTCCCACCTTAAGTAACACTATCAATCGGCGCACGTAATGTCTGGCTTCTTCCATAGTGTTTTGGTAATCTAACTATAGCCATCCAACAGAACATGGTACAATTTCGATTCATTTCATCTACTTAATTGAACAGAAGCTTGTCTTGCATCCACATTTCAAAATGTAAAGAAGCCATCTAAACTGCGTCCTTCTTTTATTTCTTTCGAGAGTCATTTAATCTAGCATTGTTGTTTGCATCATTATATGCAATTAACGATGCGTCGTTGAACTTGTACGGTGTGTTCGTTTTCAGTTCCATGCAAACATCCAGATTAGTGTTCTTGATTTTTGTTCTTTACGTCAAGACAATTTCAGATACGTTCAGTAAGTGAAAGTGTCCATGATGTTAATCTTTGCATGTATGCCAGATGTAAATAGGTCCAATCAGACTTTTAAATATATTCCCTAAAGGTCGATAAAAAAGACACTAATGCATATAGCTGAAAAATACACGTTATTGGAACAGTTCCGACTTTACTTAATCATTGTGTTAAATTAAAAGAGTTTCCTTAACAATGACTGTAAAATTGTAAAAACGAATGTAAAGACTTTAGGATATGCAAACCGCATACTGGATGTAAAAATATGTAGCGTCAAAGCGCATACTAATTGAGAACAAGGGTTCGTGGTGACTTCAACAAATTGCTTGTAACCGACAGTCAACGAAAATAGGGACAAAACTGCCTCGTTTTGCAACAAACAAAAGCACTTGTGGCAGCAATTTCAGTGAAAAAAAGGGGGAAAATCAATTCGATTAATGATTTTTATAACTACAACAAATTACGGTACATCTATTTCCGTGATACCGTCAAAATCTGTCTAGTGTCTCTATTCCGATCCGACGTCAAATGCCACTGCTGTGTTTACAAGCAGTTCGTCTCCGAGTATACATTACAAATTAAACTCTTTGATTTTCAGAAAACCTTAACGTCCTCGACAATCGTTTATGATACACTTAAAACGAACAACTGCTAAGATCGGAAAAAGAATTGACTATGTCTCCATGCAGAACAGCGCCACTCTACATGAGAGTAATTATTTAAACACAATCACGCAACCGAATGTTAAAATCAGCCTTTCGTACGATAGCATCCATCTTAAACCCTATGGGAGCTCAAGAATTGTTTCGTTAAAAAGACGCCTAAACCCATTCGGTTCTCATAAACATATTCAGAAGTAAAAAGAGGAAACGATGAACATGAGCAGTCATATCACTGGACGTGTTTGATTGCAGACTGACAAAAGGAGAAAAATGATGCACTGAGATTCAGGTCAATGTTCCAGGTCAGAACTAGATCATTTTGACATGTCACCCACCATGATGACGATATAAGACTCTCAATGGGTAGAATTTCATTACCTCAGTCCTTGTTGAATTTGAAATCAAAGGATAAACTGACGATTGCATTGGTCTGAAGAGCATTCGCTTATACCTGAGAGTCACAAAGTGGACAACACTAATCCAGGCGCCGACGTTATAGTATATTTTGTTAACAGTTACATGTATTCGTTGTTCAACGAAGTGGATTTGTGTTTGAATAATGGTGATTGCAAAAATTACAACTCATCATTGTGAAGGAATGCTTCAGCTCGGTGGATGGGTCAAATTGCTTGAAAAATGACCCCAAAGAGTTCATTGAATTTAACTTGAACCAAAGTTGTAATCAATCACATTGGACTGCAGAATGGATGAAAAGAGTAATCGAATTAAGGACTCCAAGGATTTGCTTGAATATAACTTGAACCAAAGATGTTCTTAGTCACTTTGTAATTTACATAAAGAGTAATCGAATTAAGAATTAGGATGATAAGGACAGAAGAAGAAATTGTACACAATTCTGACACAACTCTGAATAAATTTATCACGTCCAGATAGGAAACTCTGACATGAAAATCGATTTGAGTTGGCAACAGTAGCGATGATAGTATAGTGGGAGTAAAAGACCGCCTATTAACAGTTTGGTTTGACTTCCGAAACAGTTTCGCCCAGTTTTTTGTGAAACGTATACATCAACTGTTCTTGTAACCATTGTCACACATCTGGTAAATGTACACTTTTATATTTGATTTAAGCAGCACGATATATTTTGAACTCCTACGTAAACAGCAATAATGGTGTAAATATAGCTAAAAGTGTCTCCATGATAGGGTTAACTGAGGTTGTTGTTTGCTCTTCAGTAAGTCATCTGATCCATATTGCGCTTAGATTCGTTTGGTACTCGTCTGGATGAGGCTTAACGTATCCAACAGCTATCAGAGTTGGAACCAGATTCCTAGATCTGTCAATCGTGTTAAGGCTATTTGAAGTTTTCAAAAGCTTTATACTGACTGAATATGAGAACAATCCTTAAAGGTAAACCATCGTGATACTTCTTTGAGACTAGCTTCTAACAAATGTGTATAGACTTGTTCTTTTGTTCGCGAATGATAATAGGAGTGGTGATTTTCAAATCCATAAGTAAATACGCATGAGATGTTTGAGTGGAATCTTCATGCGTAAAATTCAGCCAAGGTGTTCCCATCTCTTTGGCTAACACTTGCACTTGATGTTTATCTTTTGGATTATCAAACAATCTCACATAATAGCCATTGAGACTCATGGTGTAGTGTGTTTTGCCTTCTAGATATAAATTTTGTGTAATGTAAATACTATAATTAAATAAGAAAACACATCAAGGACTCAGTATATCAATAAGTCAGCAATTAAAACGACGCAAGCTGAATATAAGCAAGTCAGTTTACACTATTCTACATATGTCCTATGAAATCTCTAGAGTTCTAGTTTATGTAAAAGATGTTATTTTGTACATAGATAAAGCTTAATTAGTCATATTTTTGCAGTATTTACTGCTCATAAATAATCTACAACTTCACGAAGATATTTTCGTGAATATTTTTAGCAACGAGAGAGAGAGAGAGAGAGAGAGAGAGAGAGAGAGAGAGAGAGAGAGAGAGAGAGAGAGAGAGAGAGAGAGAGAGAGAGAGAGAGGTGTCACTCGTAGCTGTGTAGAGACGGCTACATTTTTGGGGAGGGGTGACTTGACAATACGGAGGTGGGGGATGCTGTATGCTGTAATAAAAGAGAGAAGTCTGTTTCTAATTCTGGAACGTACTGATTTTTATTTAGATATATAGATATATCATGATATATTTAAGCGATACATGTTTTAAAACCTTTATTTTTAAAATACATTCAATACATATAAGTTATATATATATATATATATATATATATATATATATATATATATATATATATATATATATATATATATAATTTGTGAAATTGCCCAAAGGCCCTCTCTCTCTTCTTTTTTTTTGTTGATTGCTACAGATTGAAAATAGGCAACATAAACAAGATATACCTATTCCAAATGCTTTTATTTCTATGTTTTCAAGTTAATGTATTTGCATTGAAAACCTCTGAGGTTGTCAGTAGGTCTTCTTCCTAATAGCTTATTGGTAAAATCTCAAATTGGCACTACTTTTAGGAGTCAAGTTTCTAATAAGACTGATCAGAAATTATTAACTCTTCCTACCTACACCTATTGCAAGAAGAAAGGATATTTATTTTTGATTGCTGCAGATTGAAAATAGACGACATAAACAATATATACATATTCCAAATGCTCTTGTTTCTATGTTTTCAAGTTGATGTATTTGCACTGAAAACCTCAGAGCCGAAATTATTCGAAAAGACGCGAGGGTTGTCAGAATCGGTATGACTTAAGTGCGAAAAGTTGCGAAAAATTAAAAACAAAACTTACAAAGAATTGTGAAAAGTTATGAAACATTACAAAACTATTTGGAAACGTTGAACAAAATTTTGCGAAAGTTACTTTCTTCGATGGCAAGAAAGTAATTTACAATGATATATATTAACCGACTATATTTTGATTTTCAGTTTTAATTAATATTTCTATTGCACACATTAAATTCTATTATATAGTAAATCGTTCATAAGTAATAAAGAAAAGAGTGAAGCCAACAAGCTTTGCAAATTTTACCAAAATAATTTTTTTCCCTAGGAAAAGGTGAAATGTGGAAAAGGACTTAAAGCTTCTGAATATAACCCAAAAATTAATCCTGGAACAAAAAACAAAAGTTTTATCAATAAAAGTTCTAAATGAATCAAGGTTAAATTCCCGACTAAGTTCCAATATGAAGGACGATGATGTCAGATTAATACGTTATTGTACTGATGTGTCAACAGTTCCTCGTTGAATTTTATGAATCTAGAATGATATTCCGGCTTAAGAAAACTGAATAATTTCCAGTGAATGTTTTTGTCCAAGAATTTGATGAAAAGAACTTGCGTATTCTTTCCTGAGAATATAAATTATTAAACCCACCAAAATAGAAAAACCTTAAAATTAAAATGGCAACAACACTAAAAACACCTTGAGCTCTTAAAGGTGTAATGTACTACTGACTAAATCTCTACAAATTACCTGTTTTAACCCACGATTTTAAATCACATTAATGTGACGTGGTTACTTAATTTGAACAGCGCAGTAAAAAAAAATGCCAATTTGTCAGTAAGCTATGGAAGAACTTAACTCTACTGAACAAATCGTTAATATAAGTTTAAATAAAACAAGGGATGTTGACAAAATAGAACGATCACGCAAACAAAGTGTGACCTTGATCATGACCAACGGTTTTCATTCAGTGTTTACGAATCTCCGAACCGTGGTCAGGTAAAAATGAAAATGTAGCAATATACTGCGTCTTTATCAGTTCAAAACATAAAACAGAATTTTCCCGAAAAAAAAATCAAATTCAATGACTAAAGTTATCATTGCAAAAAGGTAATGAAATAAAAAATAAAATAAAAGAGAATTTAGAACTAACATACAAGCAATTAAATTACATAAGGTAACTATATATATATATATATATATATATATATATATATATATATATATATATATATATATATATATATATATAATTTTAAAAGGGTCCTTTTGGCGAATGGTATTTTTATCGCGAAAAAGACTCGTTTGCGAAATGGATTAATTAAAATTTAATATCAGTTGACATCAAATGAAATTATGTTTAATAACTCATTTTCCATAGCATTTATCACATCTTTTTTGATAAAGATTGTTGTAATAAGTCTGTTTAGACAATTTTGTCCTTTTCGCTAATATGACTTATGACTTACCGTCTACTTAAAGGACCCAACATGCTCTTACTACGGTTTCAATAAATATTTCGATTTTAAGAATCATAAGAAGAATTATAACGTTTGAAAGGATATGCAGATTGAGGTCTACAAAAGCATGAAATTACATTAGTTCGCTTAAATTGGATTAACATAATACTTCGTCAGTACGGGACAAGAAATCATTATCTACATCTAGCATAAAGGAGGTGACTGCGGTTCTATTATCTTACGACATATTCAAAGCCTATAATGATGGAGACTGCCTGTTCAGTTCCTCTTCCATCTGCCCTCGTCGACAACGAGTCAAAAACTATTAAACTGCGTTACTGGTGCAGCATCGAACTAGTCATAAACGAAAACAAAATTCAGTACCATCCCATGTGTTCAGACATTTTACTGTGCTCGCCTGACTTTCACAACGCATATCTGGAATGTCCAACTCTTGTTAGCCTGTATCAGTTTTCCGCATGGTGACTTTATCAAACGTGTTAAATGTGAAAGTGGAATCAATATGCCCAGCAATGAATGGATCCAAGGAATATAGCTTTGTAAAACTAAAGTATGCATTTACACCAACAGTCTGTGATCTCGAACTCCTTCTGCGGTCCCCAAAACTAACCAAAAAAGAAGAAAGCGGGCAAAAAGGTCAAGAATACCATGAAAAGTGCAAAGAGCGAAAGGCAAACTCTAAAATGCCGTCAATGTATAGTCGTTATACAGAGACACCTGGCACCGACTGTCGTTATATATTATTCTAATTAATTTTAACTTGCATGCGGATAATATATCAACAAAATATTGTGCATAGACGCTCGTAAAAAAACCCCACAAACTTAAAAAACATCAATACCATTATCAACAATGTCCCCAAAAAAATTAGAAAATTTAAAACCTAAGGTAGAATAAAAAAACACTCTCCCCAAAATACAATATTTTACATCCAGTTGTATAATCACTCATGTTGGAATTATGATAGCAAAGAACCTTTTATATTACTTTATTGTTTGATAAAATTATCGGGTAAACGGTTTTATTGCAACTTTTAGCAGGCGAATTTTTTTTTTATTTCGGTTGCGATATTATCTTTTCGAAGCAGTTGTGGAAATTATTTTCTTTCTAAGCATTATTAAAAGCAGGAAATCTTTTGTATGGCTAATAGTTGATGCAATTTTAGACATATTATAGCTTTTGTGAAGAAATAAGCATAAATAATCATTTCAAGGCAACTGCTTTCGTCTTCGCCTACATTAATTTTTGTTTGTAACTTTTTCAGCTTTATGTATCTTTCTTAACTTTTGTAACTTTTCGTACCTTTGTGTAACTGTTTCGTAACTTTTCGCATTTTAGTCATTCCCATTCAGAATGAACGGAAATTGTTTCTGGACAGAGTGATGTCCCTTTGTATTTTCAGTAACTGCCAATCAATCCTCACGTAGCTTGATCTCTTCAAAATCGATCTATGATTTGTAGAAGACTTCTGTTCTGGCAACCGCTGAGAAGAATACATACAAGCTTTTTCTCTTGTCTTGGGAATAAATATACAAGTCGATTTCACAAAAAAATAAACGTTAAAAGACTTTGGTACTTTGATACTCGATACATGGAGGAAGCTGGCTGGAGCAAACTTTGCGGTTATAGTATTTACCCCTGGTCAATTGGTGGTGTGTTCACCACTGTTGTTATCATGAAAGATGATCTCAAACTTGCATTTGATATGGGAGACTGTTGCCGACAAAGCATCCCGTGTAATCACGTGTTCATTAGGTATTATCCTGTAAGGTGGCGCTCACCAGTTATTATGTACTTTTGAGAGAGTGATGTATGTAAGGTGAAGTTGTTTGTATTTTAAACATGCACAGTGGAGAGAATGTTGGCATACCTATATACTACTTTCATGTAATGTGGATGAAATTTGTTTGGATATTGTACTTTTGGAAATTTTAAATGATCTTAGGACACTGCTAACTAAAATGACTGCTCCCTATGTGCTCCAAAAATCAACCTAAATTTGTCTAAAGTACAATATTCTTGGCAGCTATTAAAATATGGAAAATGAATTTTGCCAAACTAGATAATACCAGCTTCTAAAAGTGCAATGACTGAATTACCAAATACATAAAATGTAAAAAAAAGTTATCAGCTCTTTTTTTTACAATTTACCTCTGAAGTTCGAGAAATGAAAATGAGCAAGTAGAGCTAGCACTTTTTTGAAAGATGCACATCTGGAGTAAGGCCAAGCTGTATACTCTCTAACCCATATTACACCCATCAATCATACATCAAAATAAAGGGAATTAATGGTTCTTTGAACAACACCTAAGATATACAAAGTCTCTTTTAAATAACCAGTATAACTAGTGAGGAAACCCGTGGAAACTCTTTTTCTTTAAAATTTTAACCCAATGCTAAATATGAAACTGTAGAGCGCCACCTAATCATGTGTTCATAAGATATTCTCATGTAATCACGTGTTCATATGGTATTCTTCTCGTGTAATCACTTGTTCATAAGGTATTCTTCTGTAATCACGTGTTCATAAGGTATTCTTCTCTGGCGTTGCACCATTGTGGTGTGCTCTCAGTTCGGGAGATATTCTCACACCGATATACATACCGGTGCCTCTCTAAGTTTAACAAATCTCACTTTTGTAGTATTATAGATGGCCAGATAAGTCATTCAGTGTAACACGCCTCAACCTAACACGTCAGGGGAGGTGCCTTACTGGATGTAATTTTCTGGGCACCGCATGAAAGATTGTTCAAGGCACTAGATATGATAATCGCATGCAAATGCAACTACTTGCAACCAACTTATCATGCCTTGAAATCCATAGCTTCAGTTTTCATGGACTTTGAAATTGTGTTAGGTGTTATATATTAGTAGCATTTGTTTCTCTAACGTTATGTTTATATTTAGAGGATTTTTTTTCCTGTGGACAATTTATGCTGGCTAGTGTGCCTGCTTTGGAATATTAGGTGCATGAAAAATAAACTTCTGGATTTTACAAGTCTACAAAAAAGGAGGGGGTACTGTACAATGCTTTAATATTTTAGCATTTACAGCATCTATAGACATGATTGATTTAATACAAAACTAGGTCTTTGTTTTTTGTCTAATCTACCATGGAAGACGTTGGACATAGTTGTCAATTTAGTGACCATATGTTGGGGGGAGTCCCAACTACACATTATATTGAGGTCAGTATTAAACTTTTTACCTTCCATCTAAACAAAGAAGCAAAATAACAATTTGCAAGTCTCATTTTTGAATGTATCGCTATTTATTTTTTGGGGGGTTGCCCAACTACACATTATATTGAGGTCAGTGTTAAACTTTTTACCTTCCACCTGAACAAAGAAGCAAAATAACAATTTGCAAGTCTCATTTTTGAATGTATCACTATTTTATTACCTTTATTATGTACATACCCGGATCTTCCATTCTTGGTATGTTGTTCATACACTGGAAAACTTCACTTCCATCTGCATGGTGTCTTTAAAAATGTGATTCTCAACATATCTTTGATAATGGGATTCATTGTTTGAACTAAATCAGGACTGTATAGGGGATGTGGCAAATTTGGATTCTCTTTAATGATGGATGATTTGTATCTTTGTGCATTGTCATGGCATGGAGAGGTTGTTCCACAACTTTTTGAGGAATAAATGTATCACTAGATACATGAACTACCAGGCATTTAACTACCGGGTCAGCTTTTACATTGAAACATAATGCATTTAAAACCTAGACAATCCAACAACTATGAACAACTGTTGTCTCTGCTCATTTTCTCCAATCCAACTTTGTTCCTTTTAAATCAAGTTCAGAGAAGTAAATCCATGTTTCATCACATGTGAAAATTTTAGTAAAACATCTTTGTTCACTCTTCCAGATTTGGCATGTAGCTGTTTGGCAATTTCAGTTAAATGCAGGACCCATCTTGTACAAAACTTTCTGAGCTTGAGATGTTTCTTCAGTATATTAAAAAGTGATGATGAATTATTGCCTGTGATAATATAAGTTATCTTTCACTATGCATTAAACATCCTCATCGATTTCCCTCTTAAAGCAGTATGTTCCAATCATCAGCTACAGATAATGACAATCAAGCATGTTTATCATATTCCATGGATTCACTGCCATCTTAAAAACAATGAAAAAAAAAATTGAAAGATTTAACATAAAATTAATAAACTTTATCCAAGTTGGAATTGATTTCAATCATCCAGTATTCTAAGAGTGCCTGGATTTTGCAGCATGTTCTTTGTTCTTTACAAGAATTTTATACAGCTGTCTTTTACTTGTGTTTGATCATATCATCATGTGCAGATGCAGATCATTTTATAAGACAATATTTTGCCTGCTTTTTGGCATTACATTTTTTTGCCATTTTCGAATATAAATAATTATAGACAACATTTATTCAAAACATTTCATAAGCACAATGCAGAGAATTTATTGTTTATTAAATACAGAGACACCTTGTAAGGCAATTGTTTTTATATGCTTCCATGAAGGAGAATTAATTACATGCATCATGCTGTGTGTATTAGAAAAGAGCTCAGCTAATTACATGCATCCTATGTATTTGGACAGAGCTCAGGTAATTACTTGCTTAATATGTGTTTAGACAGAACTCAGTTATTTACATGCATCATATGTGTTTGGACAGAACTAAGTTAATTACAGGCATCATATTTAATTGGACAGAACTAAGTTAATTACAGGCATCATATGTGTTTGGACAGAACTTATTTAATTACACCATCATATGTGATTGGACAGAACTCAGTTAAATATAGGCATCATATATATTTGGACAGAACTTAGTTACAGGCATCATATGTGTTTGGACAGAGTTGTGTCCAAGCAGGATAGCTAATTACATTAACACAACTCTTGTGGTTATAAAATAAGTAACAGGAAAGAAGTGAAAACCAACAAGTTTTATAAAATTCAACAAATAATGTATTTCCTAAGATTACTAAGTGAAAATTTAATAAACAACTTAGAGTGCTATAGATTACCCCTTCCCCAGTTATATCACCAATCCTAATGAATAAAGTTCTTTAACCTGTGGTATTCATTAAAAGCTTCAAATTTGAATGTGTTGATGTGCCTGTAGTGGTCTGTGATGTGGATATGTGTCAAGAATATTTTGATGAACCACAGTAATATAATCCAAGATGTCTTTATCTGAATTTCACTATAATTCCAAATATATGTTCCAGTCCAAGAAAATTATAGATGAGCACTTTGTATTTCCAGTGAGTAATACTTTGAATAAATAATTCCACCTTAAAGAAATACTGGACATAATAATATGATTGATTTTGCTTCAGATGTTAATGTAAGAATTTCACAAAGTAGACAATGTTATATTAAAAACAACTAAGACAAAAGTAGAACCAGGATTAGTGTCAAAAATTCATTTCTAAACAATTCTAAGTTGCCAGAAAGATAAAATATGTTTCTAAATTATAATAAAGGATATGGTGAGCATCAAGTAGACCAGGTTCTTACATGTGGGAATTCCATTGTCCTAGACTGATTGAAAAAAACATATTTACATTAATAATAATATGAATATTTAATCCACAGTCAGAAGAAAATTATTAGCTATGTATTTTTTTTGTCCACAAAACAAATTTTACTGATCAACTACAACATGAACTTGATTTTAGACAATGTCAAGTCCAAAATACAATTATACATAGTGTAATCATGGAAGAAGACAAACAAATATACATAACTTGCATTATATGTACGGAAGCTGAGCAGCTAATTACAGTCTTGTTTTTTCCACAGTCATGGTCACATGGATCATATATCATCCATACCACAACATTCCAGCAGGAGAGAACTGTTTGGAATGAAAAAGGCTTCATACTATGTTCCAGATCACCTGTTGGATCTTGTCAAAGAAGTAGCATCAACGTTTCATCAAATAAATGTAACAGACAAGATTCTGGATAACTTAGATGTTAGACCTGTCACATTGCAGGATAAAATTAAGGTAAGACTCTGGCTAACTTAGATTTCAGACCTGTTAAATTGCAGGATAAAATTAAGGTAAGACTGGATAACATAGATGACATATTACATTGCATGTAAGATAGAGACTTTTGTGTGCTTCAAAGATTGTACTTTACAGCTCAGCAAGATTTTATAAGGAAAGAACCTATGAAGGTGATGCAGTCATATTAAGGGTAATGAAAGAGCAGACAAAATGGCTAAAGCTAAAGTCATCCATTTCTGATAAGAAATTCCATATGCTGACTTAAGGTATGAATTGGATTGTTTTATATACTTTGCAAAATATTTGAAAATGGAAATTTCATAAACAAGCTTTTCCACATCAAAACCATCATTAGAAAAATTTCATCCCTCTTAGGGAAAGAAAAAGCAAAGATGATGTGATATTGTGCTGATCATATATGCATACTTCTTGAAAGGTATACCTCAACTAGAGTGTATATCCACCACTGATGGCAAACCTCATTCAGAGTGCATACCCCACCACAGTTGGCAAACTTCAACCAGAGTGCATACCCCACCACTGATGGCAAACCTCAACCAGAGTGCATTTTTCATCACTGATGGCAAATCTCAACGAGCGTGTATACCCCACCACTGATGGCAAGCCTCAACCAGAGTGCATACCCACTAGTGATTGCAAACATTAACCCGAGTACATACCCCACCACTGATGGCAAGTCTCAACCAGAGTGCATACCCACCACTGATGGCAAACCACAACCAGAGTACATACCCCATCACTGATGGCAAACCTCAATCAGAGTGCATATCCACTACTAATGGGAAACCTCAATTATAATGTATACCCCATCACTGATTGCAAACCTCGACCAGAGTGCATTCCCACTAATGATTGCCGACCTTAACCTGAGTGCATACCCCACCACTGATGGCAAACCTCAACCAGGGTGCATTAACCAACACTGATGGCAGACCTCAACCAGATTGCATTATCCACCACTGACGGCAAACCTCAGAGTGCATACCCACTAATGATGGAAAACCTCAAAATGCATACCCCACCACTGATGGCAAACATCAACCAGACTGCATTCTCCATCACTGATGGCAAACCTCAACCAGAGTGTATACCTCACCACTGATGGCAAACCTCAACCAGAGTGCACTCTCCACCACTGATGGCAAATCTCAATCAGAGTGCATACCCACTACTGATGAAAAACCTCAGAGTGCATACCCCACCACTGATGGCAAACCTCAACCAGAGTGCATACCCACTACTGATGGCAAACCTCAACCAGAGTGCATATTCACCATTTATGCTTAAACAAACTCTTGTTGAGTGCATAAACTTTTGTCCCGTGAGACATACAATATTTTGAAGTGAAGTCAGTTTAGAATTTTTTTTATGTACCACAAGAGACAGTTTGAGAGAATCTGATCTGTATTAGAAAATTTGCTCATTTAAAGAATTTAGATTTTGAAATTACATTTAATTTTGTGGAGTTTTAACATCGTGAACTTTTATCCTTTATCTTTTTGTACATGATGTTTTGGAAGGAGTTATCATCATATCTTTAAAAATTTAGAACTTTTTATTTTGGCACCGTAACAAGTACTGTGTTGACATGCCATTACCTCCCCCAATCCATATACACGCATTACAGAAACATTTTTCAAATAGACTTTGCAACACAAATTCTAAATGACAGATCATTTACAGGAATTGCTGTGGTACTTAACAGATTAGGACTCATTGACAAATGATAGACATATTATGAAAATATTCCAGTGTGCTTAATTTGCATATTGTGTTCTGTAATGCCTGTTGTTTCTTAAAGGTTCCATATAAAGTCAGGGTTATCCATAGTCCAGGATTCCTTCCTTGAAAAAAGTCTCAGCCCTGAAAATTGGAGTCCTAATAACAATACTGCTTTCATTTTTCATTGGTAGAAACAAAAGAAATATTTGGAAATATATATGGACACGACTAGGTCAAAATATGTAACAATCTATGAATTTAATGTATAAACATGGTACAAAAAATTAAATAGAATAAGTACTGACACAGTAAATGAGCAAGAGAAAAATAATATTAATATTATTTATTGTAACATAATATGTTGTGTATAAAAGGTATCAGAAGAATTAAAATATTTTTTAACAATTTTTCCACTAATCCAACTTGTCTGTGGCTGGAGCTGAGTACATAAGAAATTTTGCAAATTGCCATAAAAAAGTACACATATGATAATCTCTGGAAAACATTATGTACACAACACCAAAAAACAGCTGATTTTATGAGGATTCATGAATATCACCTTGGAGCTTGTATGCCTGCCATAAACAAAATATATCCCAAATGCCTTCCATAACAAAATATATCCCAAATGCCTGCCATAAAGAAAATATATTCCAAATGCCTGCCATAAAGAAAATATATCTCAAATGCCTGCCATAAACAAAATATAACCCAAATGCCTGCCATAAAGAAAATATATTCCAAATGCCTGCCATAAACAAAATATATCTCAAATGCCTGCCATAAAGAAAATATATCTCAAATGCCTGCCATAAAGAAAATATATCCCAAATGCCTGCCATAAAGAAAATATATCCCAAATGCCTGCCATAAAGAAAATATATCTCAAATGCCTGCCATAAACAAAATATATCTCAAATGCCTGCCATAAACAAAATATATCCCAAATGCTTGATACTAATTTTGTCTAAATAGAGTATACATTCAGATACAAGTGTTTGTAACATCACCTAAGGATTTATTTAAATAAGGTTTAAAACTTTTGAGTGAAACTTTTAAAAGAGATTTTTCAAAACATTGCATGTGTAATTAGTATTATGATCACAAAACAGCAATAGATTAACAGGTGCTTTGATGGCTTTGGACCCTGGTTTTTACGTTTATGGCTTCTCCTAATTATATTAAAGTCACATGAAGTTTGTTGAAAGCTCACACATGTCTAGTGTACAAACAAATCAACACTTCATGTGCTTGTAAATTTTACAAACAGGAATCATTTTTGACTTGTGACTCCTGATACAATTAAAGAATTTTACCAGGCATTTTCCCATATTTAAAAATTGAAAATGATGGTACTGGAAGCAAAAGTCATATCCTTCTCAAACAATCCAGCAAAAGTACAAAAGTTAAAATAAGTCCTTTTAAGAACCTGCTGTTGGTTATTGTCTCAAATCGCCTAAATTGAGCATTAAATAGATATTAGTGTTCACAGTACTTGTGTGCTTACATTGAGCATTTAATGGATATTGGCATTCTCAGTACTTCTATTATCCCTACACTTAGCACTGAATTGATATTAGTGTTCACGGTACTTTTATTATCCCTACACTTAGCATTTGATTTGATATTAGTGTTCACAGCACTTTTACTGTTCCTACACAGAGCTCTGAATGGATATTATTCAGTGTTCACAGTAGTTTTACAGGAAATCACAGTTTACTATAATATAGACATTATAGCAGTACATTAAAACAATTTTTGGATAACATAAGGTTTAGGGTCACAGGAGATTATATAAAAAGCTTCATGTATAGATTTAAGTACATAATGTTGTGGAATTATCTCTTAATCTCTGTAATTTTTAAATGTCTTTGTTTATTTTGAATATATCTTTTAAATTAAATTTCAGGTAGCCAGGGCTTATTTTGTTTGCCCCTTTCCCACAGTTCACAGGGTTCCAAGTCAGGGTTACATTCTGTATAGAAGACAGAGAACAATGAAGGATGAGTACAAACACCTAGAAGGGCCAGAGATTGCTCTCAAGGCCAAGGAAAGAGTCGAGCTATATAATTATACTGAAATACCTGATATTGCTTACACAGGTATTGAACATTTAAGCAAACCTCAATAGTTACGTGGTCCAATGTCATAGAAGTCCAGCATTATAATGCTATCTTATCTTAGTGTTCCCTCATCATAGAAATCTGATATTATAATGGCATCCTGTTATGGTGGTCCCTTGTCATATAAGTCCAGAATTATGATGCTATACAAGGGTACCTTGGAGGCCCTGAGTGGCTGAGTGGTCTAAAGTGTTCACTGTTATGGATCACTGTCATCTCACCTCTGTCTGTGTGAGGTAGAGTCTCAGACTCAGCAAACATGGGTATGTGAGAAAGCTTGCCGGAAGCTTCTTGTGGGTCACTGGTTCTTCCCAGAGTTCTTCCTCCACCATTAATACTGGCCACCATGTATAGCCTATCTTGTGCTGAAAACTGGTGCTAAACTCAACAACAACATTGGTCCCTTGTCATAGAGATCCAGCATTATAATGCAATCCTATTTTACTTTTATTCCATTGACATAGAAGTCCAGCATTATAATTGACTGCTCCAAAATGGTCTTTTGGTTAGAGTGTCCACCTTGGATGTGGGAGGTTGTGGGTTTAATCCTCGGCCAAGTCATACCAAAGACTTATAAACATGGTACTAAGAGCTGCCTTGCTTGACGCTCAGCATTAAGAGGTTAGTGTTAGGACTAGTTGGCCAGGTGTAAGGATAATGTGACTGGGTGGGACATTCTACATGTCTGTTGGCATGATGCCCCAGTGCTAGACATCACTATAAACTGCCACATTGCAGACATCATAGTGATAAGACTGAACATTTTTTAAAGCTACATTAAAATTTCAAATCACACACACCAGTATTATAATTCAGTCCTATTGTAGTGGTTCCTCATTGTAAACGTCCAGTATTATAATGCAGTCCTATTGTAGTGGTTCCACATTGTAAAAGTCCAGTATTATAATGCAGTCCTATTGTAGTGGTTCCTCATTGTAAAAGTCCAGTATTATAATGCAGTCGTATTGTAGTGGTTCCTCATTGTAAAAGTCCAGTATTATAATGCAGTCCTATTGTAGTGGTTCCTCATTGTAAAAGTCCAGTATTATAATGCAGTCCTATTGTAGTGGTTCCACATTGTAAAAGTCCAGTATTATAATGCAGTCCTATTGTAGTGGTTCCTCATTGTAAAAGTCCAGTATTATAATGCAGTCGTATTGTAGTGGTTCCTCATTGTAAAAGTCCAGTATTATAATGCAGTCGTATTGTAGTGGTTCCTCATTGTAAAAGTCCAGTATTATAATGCAGTCCTATTGTAGTGGTTCCTCATTGTAAAAGTCCAGTATTATAATGCAGTCCTATTGTAGTGGTTCCACATTGTAAAAGTCCAGTATTATAATGCAGTCCTATTGTAGTGGTTCCACATTGTAAAAGTCCAGTATTTTAATGCAGTCCTATTGTAGTGGTTCCTCTTTGTAAAAGTCCAGTATTATAATTGAATCCTATTGTAGAGGTACAATATTGTAAAATTCCAGTATTATAATGCAGTCCTATTGTAGTGGTTCCTCATTGTAAAAGTCCAGTATTATAATGCAGTCCTATTGTAGTGGTTCCTCATTGTAAAAGTCCAGTATTATAATGCCATCCTCTGTGCTCAGATAATCTTGCAGCCTTATACCCAGGGCCTGTCTAATTTCTGATTGGACCATTCTAAGTGAGGAGCCCATTGGGCTTGTTGAAAAATCATAATTTATCTGAGGAAGCTTTAATCATGTGGAAATGTGTTTTCAAGATGCCTTGGCAATGCATGTCATGCTAAATACACTCTTTGTACTCCCAAAACCACTGATACATTCATGTTTTTAAACATACAGTTTTCAGTAATCTTCAAAATTAGAACAAAAACTAAACACTTCAATATATGCCTGTAAAATTTAGCATATGTAAATGGTAAACTATCATGATTCGAGCTGATGTAAAAATTCAGGCAGTTTAAATGAAGGCAATTTAAAGGAAAAGATGTCAGGGACCACCATTGCATGGTTTACGTACTGGGCTCAAAATAGCTAGTGTGGTGCATTGCAAGACTGAAATGGATGAGCCCATTGTGGTTATTTGTTTAGGTAGAAAGTTGAAGTGGAGAAACCCAATATAGGTAAATCAAATAGGTGCTAGATGTGTGTAGGTGAACAAACATTACATATAATTGCCTTGAATTAGATTGCTTGTGCCAACTATATTAAAGATTGCTAACAAGTTTGTGAAAGGCAACTATGCATCTTTGAAGTCTGATTTTACCCCATATATACAAAATAGAAAGCATGATAGTGTTCAAGTATTATTAATTTTTTACAATTTCGGAAGCAAAGCAACCAAAAATAAAATTCAGATCTGTTGATTGATGGAGTTTTACTTTGTATGTATGTGGGAGTCATTTAATTCAAGCACATGCAGTAAACAACGTAATGACAAAAGACATTTCAGTGTAACGTGTCTGTCAAAATAAGAGACAACGTGTAAATAACATTTGTTGAGCTGAATTGATTATTTCAATTAGCTAATTGACCATTGCTTGCCATTATGGTTTTAGCTATGAAATAGATTGATGGATAGAAAATAATAAGCAGAGGTTTTTGCACAGAGGTGTTTAATTTTAATCCGGACTTGTGGAATTTGAGCTAAGACTTGTGAGACTTTTTACTCACTGAGCCTGAGCCAGTGTCAAAAGCTTTGTTTCTTTGAGCACTGATCCTGTTTTAAAGTGGTCCATTGTCTTTGAAGTCCATCATTATAATACTGTTCTGTTTTTTAAGTGGTCCTTTGTCTTTGAAGTCCATCATTATAATGCCATCCTGTTTTAAAGTGGTCCTTTGTCTTTGAAGTCCATCATTATAATGCTGTTCTGTTTTAAAGTGGTCCTTTGTCTTTGAAGTCCATCATTATAATGCTGTTCTGTTTTAAAGTGGTCCATTGTCTTTGAAGTCCATCATTAAAATGCTGTTCTGTTTTAAAGTGGTCCATTGTCTTTGAAGTCCCTCATTATAATGCTGTTCTGTTTTAGAGTGGTCCCTTGTCATAGAAGTCCAGTATTATAATGACATCCTATTTTACAATGGTTCCTTGTCATAGAAGTCCAGTATTATAATGCCATCCTATTTTACAATGGCCCTTTGTCATAGAAGTCCAGTATTATAATGCCATCTTATTTTACAAATGATCCCTTGTCATAGAAGTCCAGTATTATAATGCCATCCTATTTTACAATGGTCTCTTATCATAGAAGTCCAGTATTATAATGCCATCCTATTTTACAATGGTCCCTTATCATAGAAGTCCAGTATTATAATGCCATTCTATTTTACAATGGTCCCTTATCATAGAAGTCCAGTATTATAATGCCATGCTATTTTACAATAGTCTCTTGTCATAGAAGTCCAGTATAATAATTCCATCCTATTACTAATCTAGTTATCATTATCAGATTGATTTTACTTCTGACAAGTTTCTTGTATTTCAATTGGTCAAATTAGTCAGATTGTGTTTCCATTAGTCATATTGTATTTCCAGTCTAATTGTGTTCCAATAATAAGATTGTATTTCCAGTAATCAAATTATGTTTCCAGTCAGATTGTGTTTCCATTATTCAACTTGTGTTTCCAGTCAAATTGTCTTCCATTAGTCAGAATGTGTTTCCATTAGTCATAATGCTTCCATTTATATTATTTCCATTAGTCAAAGTGTATTAGGTGGATATAGGTATCAGACTATATTAGATCAGTAGGAAAAATACCAGGTCAGTGTGACTTAACATTATGAATGATTTTGACTTTACATGAGAATTAAATGAAAATAACTTTGGTTTGGTGTTTTTTGACAGAGTAACACATGTAGGTTATACAGAACTGAAGCAATTGGAGTTAATTGCCTTGCCCTAACACATAACACTGTAGCCAGTCTAGGCTGATTCATTGGTAGGATTTGAACCCTGATTGTGTGTCTGACATGCTAACATCTGAGCCACTGCTAGTCTCATCCAACATTAGTCATCTTTTAAAAGGGCATTACAAATCCATTCACCAACACTTGGGACAAGATCGATTTTGGGACAAGATCACCCAACACTTGGAACAATATTGAATTTGGTACAAGACACCCAACACTTGGGACAAGATCAGATTTGGCTATGGTAGGCTTAAATTTACAAGGTGTTATATATAGAGGTAGAGATAATGAAGTCATTGGTGGGGTAAATTTATTACTTGGTATGTTAGCCCACAGAGGGAATAGATGTAATTGATGTCATTCTTGGAGTTAATTTGTTACATGGCATATTACCCCACAAGGAGTAGAGGTAATTCAAGTCATTGGTTGTGCTAAATAGTTACATGGTATGTACGCCCACAGGGGGTACAATTAATTGAAGTCAAAGGCAGGATAAAGGTGTTTTATGGTATATTTTTGACACTATATAGAATAATACAGGATTGGTTGAAAACATAAAACAAGCTCAGGGCAAGAGGCATACCAGGTAAATTTCCGTTTAAGTGTCATTCCATATTGGCTAACTAATAAGCCTTGTAATTAATAAAAATAATGGATTAATTGCAGTTTTATAATAGTTGCATTATTTTTTTAAACTTTTTATCTTTATACATTCTTTTTAAGTTTTTGTTCAATGTGTTTTGGAATCTATACATGTATACATCACTAATTCTTGTCAGGCTCATAATTTTGGTACTAACAGCTGCCTTCCTAGGTGCTTATCATTAGGAGGTTAGTGTTAAGACTGGTTGGGCTGGTGTCAGGATAATGTGGCTGGGTGGGACATCTTGCTTCAAATTTACAGCATGATGCCCCAGTCCTATACATCACCATAAACTGCTAAACTGAGGACATCTTAGTGTATGACTGAAAAAATGTTAAAGCTTCAATCAATAATTCCAAGTCACACTCACATGTGATGATCTTGTGTCTGATTGGCTGAAGTTATTATCACTGTTTGGCTGAGCTCATTGTCATTGTTGAACTCATTATCATTCTGATTGACTGAGCTCTTTATTACTGATTGGCTGATTTCATTATCACTCTGATTGGCTGAGTTTATAATCACTCTGGCTGAGCTCATTATCACTCTTGATTGGCCAAGATCATTATCACTGATTGGCTGAGCTCATTATCACTGATTAGCTGAGATCATTATCACACTGGCTTAGCGAGTTATCACTCTAGATGGCTGAGCTCATTATCACTGATTGGCTGAGCTCATTATCACTGATTGGCTGAGCTCATTATCACTGATTAGCTGAGCTCATTATCACTGATTGGCTGAGCGCATTATGACTGATTGGCTGAGCTCATTATCACACTGGCTTATCGAGTTATCACTCTAGATGGCTGAGCTCATTATCACTGATTGGCTGAGCTCATTATCACTGATTGGCTGAGCTCATTATCACTGATTGGCTGAGCTCATTATCACACTGGCTTAGATAGTTATCACTCTAGATGGCTTAGCTCATTATCACTGATTGGCTGAGCTCATTATCACTGATTGGCTGAGCGCATTATCACACTGGCTTAGCGAGTTATCACTCTAGATGGCTGAGCTCATTATCACTGATTGGCTGAGCTCATTATCACTGATTGGCTGAGCTCATTATCACACTGGCTTAGATAGTTATCACTCTAGATGGCTGAGCTCATTATCACTGATTGGCTGAGCGCATTATCACTGATTGGCTGAGCTCATTATCACACTGGCTTAGTGAGTTATCACTCTAGATGGCTGAGCTCATTATCACTGATTGGCTGAGCTCATTATCACTGATTGGCTGAGCTCATTATTACTGATTGACTGAGTTCATTATCACACTGGCTTAGTGAGTTATCACTCTAAATGGCTGAGCTCATTATGACTGATTGGCTGAGCTCATTATCACTGATTGGCTGAGATCATTATCACATTGGCTTAATGAGTTATCACTCTAGATGGCTGAGCTCATTATCACTGGCTGAGCTCGTTATCACTCTTATTGGCTGAGTTCATAATCACTCTGGCTGAGCTCATTATCACTCTGATTGGTTGTCACTGATTGGCTGAGCTCATTGTCACAGATTGGTTGAACTCATTATCACTGATTGGCTGAGCTCATTCTCACTCTGTAGTCCATATTTCTGGTCCATTAATGATCTTTCTTGTAATGTAGTATTATGTATGTTTAATTTAATTATTTGTTTGTTAATTTGTTCTTTTTAATTCTGTTACATGCTATTATAATGCAGCATTGAGTTTAGTTCTGTTTGACCTGACATTTTTTTTTATTTCATTGATAAGCAACTGATAACAGAAACATTATATCTAGTTCTTGTCCTTGTTCCAAAATTAGTGATGGTTTTGTTAAACAAAATTTTTTAATATTTTTTTATCTTTCTCAAAGTAAGAGTTAAGTTGAATCAGGTCATACCTGGATTACATGACACATGGCATGTACCAATCGTTACAAACTTTTATATTTTTTTCAGAGCATTAAACGTTTAACCCTCATATGGGAATTTGTTTTGCATCTTAATTAGTGTATAACTGTTGTTTCTGATGGAGGTTTCTCATTCAGGCTCCAAACAGTTAAAACGTTATGTTGTTATTATGTTGTGACCAATTTAAGTTGAAATTATTTTTTCTTTTTCAAATTACTGAATTCAAGTGATTCTTTTACACTGGAAATACGTAAGTGCTTCTAAAAAATTCTTGGATAAAGACATTTAGTGGAAGTTATACTGAATAAAAAACTGGAATAATATTTTCTTTGATTCAACAAAGGACTATTGAAACAACAGCACTTTGCTGACCACAACAGATGTCTTAACCTTCCAGTTTGGATTTCATCGGGACTTGGTCAGTTTCATTCAGGACTTTTTAATATTGGGACGTTTTAATTCTTGCATTATTTTGAATTTAATTAATAAAACTAAGGGTTTTTTTTAATTTTTCATTTTGTATTTAGGGAAAAAAATAATTTGTTAAATTTTACAATTCTTGTTGTCTTCACTCTTTTTTGTTACTTTTTTAAGAGCAAAGACTCGTAACAATAGTCTATATACTGTTGTAATTGGCTGATTGTCATTTTGGAGTCCATATTTCAGGTCCATTTGTAATATTTGCTTGTGTACAGCATCATGAAAGGGACCCCAAGTGCCTGAGTGGTCTAAAGCGCCCTCCATTATGTATCACTGCCATCTCACCATAGCGTGTGTTTGAGTCTAAGATTCGGCGAATGTGGATATGTGAGAAAGCTTGCCAATAACTTCTTGTGGGTCGGTGGTTCTTTCCACGGATTTCCCGGTTTCTACCTCCATCATTAATACTGGCTGCCATGTATAGCCTATCATATGCTGAAAAATGGCCTTAAGCCCAACAACAACAACAACAAAAACATCATCAACACATTGATGAAGCGATCTTGCATCTGACTAAGCTTTTCACTTTAGTGTCACAATTTCTAGTCTTTTTTATACCAAACTTTGTAAATACATTTATATTATTAGATTTTTAAGATGTTTTATTATCATCAAGATCTGTGCATATTTAGTGAAATTTAGGGCAGTTTAGTTGGCAAGGTATGCAATTATTTTATTTTTCTCTTTTAATATACCCTTTTTTTCTCCTCTAATAAACCAAGAAAAGTAACCCAGGATATTGACTACTGCTGTTTTGAAGAGTTCTTCCCCTTGTACAATGCAAATCGTAATTTTAAAAAAAAATAGAATACAAGATGGATACATGTTAACAGATCAGTTTATAAAACATTGGTAAAATAATACACCTTAGAGAGTTAAGAAAGAAAATGTATGCTGTATACCTGAAGAAAATATATATTGTATAGCTCAAGAAATTGTAAACTATATATCAAAAGTATACAATAGAAATGCAATTAGGCATCTTGAGACCAAAACCTAACAACCAAAATCTTATTAAAAAGAAACACAATGTTTCTGTTCCAAAAATTTTCATGTAAAAGTTCATTCAGTAAGCTGGAAGCAAATAATGCTAAAATCCAGGCCAGGAAGCTGTTGGAGCCCAGTTAGTTAAGAGCCATACATAAAGTAAAACAAAGTCCTAGAGCCATACATAAAGTAAAACAAAGTCCTAGAGCCATACATAAAGTAAAACAAAGTCCTAGAGCCATACATAAAGTAAAACAAAGTCCTAGAGCCATACATAAAGTTAAACAAAGTCCTAGAGCCATACATAAAGTAAAACAAAGTCCTAGAGCCATACATAAAGTTAAACAAAGTCCTAGAGCCATACATAAAGTAAAACAAAGTCCTAGAGCCATACATAAAGTAAAACAAAGTCTTAGAGCCATACATAAAGTTTAACAAAGTCCTAGAGCCATACATAAAGTTTAACAAAGTCCTAGAGCCATACATAAAGTAAAACAAAGTCCTAGAGCCATACATGAAGTAAAACAAAGTCCTAGAGCTATACATAAAGTAAAACAAAGTCCTAGAGCCATACATGAAGTAAAACAAAGTCCTAGAGCCATACATGAAGTAAAACAAAGTCCTAGAGCCATACATAAAGTAAAACAAAGTCCTAGAGCCATACATGAAGTAAAACAAAGTCCTAGAGCCATACATAAAGTAAAACAAAGTCCTAGAGCCATACATAAAGTAAAACAAAGTCCTAGAGCCATACATAAAGTAAAACAAAGTCTTAGAGCCATACATAAAGTTTAGCAAAGTCCTAGAGCCATACATAAAGTAAAACAAAGTCCTAGAGCCATACATAAAGTAAAACAAAGTCCTAGAGCCATACATAAAGTAAAACAAAGTCTTAGAGCCATACATAAAGTAAAACAAAGTCCTAGAGCCATACATGAAGTAAAACAAAGTCCTAGAGCCATACATAAAGTTAAAAAAAAGTCCTAGAGCCATACATAAAGTAAAACAAAGTCCTAGAGCCATACATAAAGTAAAACAAAGTCTTAGAGCCATACATAAAGTTTAACAAAGTCCTAGAGCCATACATAAAGTTTAACAAAGTCCTAGAGCCATACATAAAGTAAAACAAAGTCCTAGAGCCATACATGAAGTAAAACAAAGTCCTAGAGCCATACATGAAGTAAAACAAAGTCCTAGAGCCATACATAAAGTAAAACAAAGTCCTAGAGCCATACATAAAGTAAAACAAAGTCTTAGAGCCATACATAAAGTTTAGCAAAGTCCTAGAGCCATACATAAAGTAAAACAAAGTCCTAGAGCCATACATAAAGTAAAACAAAGTCCTAGAGCCATACATAAAGTAAAACAAAGTCCTAGAGCCATACATGAAGTAAAACAAAGTCCTAGAGCCATACATAAAGTAAAACAAAGTCCTAGAGCCATACATAAAGTAAAACAAAGTCTTAGAGCCATACATAAAGTTTAACAAAGTCCTAGAGCCATACATAAAGTAAAACAAAGTCCTAGAGCCATACATAAAGTAAAACAAAGTCCTAGAGCCATACATAAAGTTTAACAAAGTCCTAGAGCCATACATGAAGTAAAACAAAGTCCTAGAGCCATATATAAAGTAAAACAAAGTCCTAGAGCCATAAATAAAGTTTAACAAAGTCCTAGAGCCATACACAAAGTAAAACAAAGTCCTAGAGCCATACATAAAGTTTAACAAAGTCCTAGAGCCATACATAAAGTAAAACAAAGTCTTAGAGCCATACATAAAGTTTAACAAAGTCCTAGAGCCATACATAAAGTTTAACAAAGTCCTAAAGCCATACATGAAGTAAAACAAAGTCTTAGAGCCATACATAAAGTAAAACAAAGTCCTAGAGCCATACATAAAATTAAACAAAGTCCTAGAGCCATACATGAAGTAAAACAAAGTCCTAGAGCCATACATAAAGTAAAACAAAGTCCTAGAGGCATACATGAAGTAAAACAAAGTCCTAGAGCCATACATAAAGTAAAACAAAGTCCTAGAGCCATACATAAAGTAAAACAAAGTCCTAGAGCCATTTATGAAGTAAAACAAAGTCCTAGAGCCATACATAAAGTAAAACAAAGTCCTAGAGCCATACATGAAGTAAAACAAAGTCCTAGAGCCATACATAAAGTAAAACAAATTCCAGCGCATACACTTATACAGATTACAGCTGGTGTATGAATGACAGAAATCTTTACATTTGGCTGAAATGACATCTTTCTGAAGTCCTATCCTTTACTGTAATATAGTGCTAGCTGTTGAATAAGCCAAGGAGATAATGTCAGAGTAGTCTAAAGTCCTAGCCTTTACTGTAATATAGTGATAGCTGTTGAGTAAGCCAATGAGATGTCAGAGTAGTCTAAAGTCCTAGCCTTTACTGTAATATAGTGATAGCTGTTGAGTAAGTCAATGAGATAATGTCATAGTAGTCTAAAGTCCTAGCCTTTACTGTAATATAGTGATAGCTGTTGAGTAAGCCAATGAGATAATGTCATAGTAGTCTAAAGTCCTAGCCTTTACTGTAATATAGTGATAGCTGTTGAGTAAGCCAATGAGATGTCAGAGTAGTCTAAAGTCCTAGCCTTTACTGTAATATAGTGATAGCTGTTGAGTAAGCCAATGAGATGTCAGAGTAGTCTAAAGTCCTAGCCTTTACTGTAATATAGTGATAGCTGTTGAGTAAGCCAATGAGATGTCAGAGTAGTCTAAAGTCCTAGCCTTTACTGTAATATAGTGATAGCTGTGGAGTAAGCCAAGGAGATAATGTCAGAGTAGTCTAAAGTCCTAGCCTTTACTGAACACTGCTATCTCACCTATCCATATGAGTTTGAGTCTTGGGCTCATCCAATATGGGTGTGAGAAAGAATGCCAGTAGCTTGATATGGGTCAGTTGTTTTTACAAAGGTTTTCTCAGGTTCATCCTCCACCAGTTATACTGGCTGCAATGTACAGCCTATAGTGTGCTGAAAAATGGTGTTAAATTCACAATAGAACCATCAACCTAAATGTGGTGTAAATTTGGTTGTAGAACAGTTAATTTTCTTGAGTTTTAGTGCTGGAGAAAGTAAAACTGTCTTAAACTTGTATGGAAAGGGGTGTTCAGTAAAATTTCACAAAATGCAAATTTGTTTGCCGTGGGTTTCAGAAAATTGGGGTAAAGCAACATGTAAATTATACTTGCCAAGATGAAATTTTTAATTTGTATAGGGTTTTTAGACATGTGATATAATGTTAGGCACTGGTTTCATCTGAATTATATTTATTAAAGGTGTATTTCAAATCTCTTGTTTACTTGCTGAAAGGATAAAAAAAACAATGGTAGCAATTTTTGTACAGCCGTGAAAAGGCTGTACAAAAATTTCTATCCTTGCTATCCCATTAACTTGTATACATACCAAAGAAATTTAGTTTAAAAGATCTAAAAATTCTATCATATATTTCTTTTGAAAATTATTTATTTTTCAGGTGATACAACATTTGAATTATTTCTCAAAAGTCCTCATCCGGATCTGTTGAAAGTGAAAATCCTCATTGTAGAGACCACATACATTGATGAAGAACCAGGAAAGGACATAATCCGACAAGCTCGGGACCGCGGTCACATTCACTTGGCTGAAATCATAGATAATGCACACCTGTTTGAAAATGTGCAACATATTTTATTAATGCACTTTTCTGATAAATACTCTGAGAATGAAATAACTGACAAAGTATTTTCAATTCTGCCAGAATCGCTGAAGAAAAAAGTACTTGTGGCTACTATAGCAAAAAGGCTGTATTAGGAATCTAATTTTTGTTAATTCTAAATTTAACTAGTGCTAGAGCTTTAAATTTCATCATTTTTATTTGAATTTGTTTTCAATACATAGACTTGTTTCATCTTGTCAGTCAGTCAGTCTGTCAAACTTCTGCTTTTATCCAATCTGTACAGATTGAATTACCCGATGCTCCAGGATTTTTTTTTTTCTGACAGCTAAAGTGTAGTCCAGGGCAAGTACAATATTTAAAAATTGCAAAGAACCAATTTAATTTTGTAAGAATTAAAAATCATTCCTTTTATAATAATGTCCTCATCTGGATCAACAGTATTCACTTTTAACTGTGATATTATTAGTCTACAGACCAGAATGACTATTAGTATATACCATTATGGCATGCTGATTGGTAACAGACACAGCTCACAGACCATTATCTACTATTAGTATATACCAATATGGCATGCTGATTGGTAACAGACACAGCTCACAGACCAGAATCTACTATTAGTATATACCATTATGGCATACTGATTGGTAACAGACACAGCTCACAGACCAGAATCTACTATTAGTATATACCATTATGGCATACTGATTGGTAACAGACACAGGTCGCAGACCAGAATCCACTATTAGTATATACAATTATGGCATGCTGATTGGTAATAGACATGGCTCACAGAGAGAGAAAGAATTGCTTTATTAATGAGCTTGGAATAAAACACCAAATAACTAGTGATGTGTGATTGGTGTCATATTTCTTTTAAATTGCATGTGGACATGTTTTAACAACAGATAAATAAGAACTGTAGTTAGCTATAGACACAAATCCCAGACATCTCTCAATATAGTCCCTGATGTTATATAGGTAGACTCAAATCCCATACATCTTTCATTATAGTCCCTTGTGTTATATAGGTAGACTCAAATCCCAGACATCTCTCAATATAGTCCTTTGTGTTATATAGGTAGACTCCAATCTCAGACATCTCTATATGGTCTCTGATTTTCTGTGTTTTGTTGTTTATTGTTTTTGGGTAAAATTTTGCAACATATTAAAGATCATTCTTATGTCTAAGGAATTATTGTGTTTTCTGAAAACTCACTTCAAATTCAAGTGAATATGTTCCTTGACTATGATATTGTTTGTACAGAATCTTCACACTGATAATGCCACTATGAATGCAGTATTCAGACATGTTCCACTTATAATATTGATGTATTTTGAAAAGTAAATTAAAATCGGCTTCTGTATATTAGAGCTGGTATGTCTTCTGTCCTTTTATTGTCAGACTTAAATATTCTTGTTGAAGTAGTTCAGGTGCACTCTCACATGTTGGAGAGAATTGATGTTGCATTTGGTAATTTCATGTCTGCCAACCTTCCAGGCATTGTTGTGTCTAACCTTCCAGGCATTGTCGGGGCCAACCTTCCAGGCACTGTTGGGGCCAACCTTCCAAGCACTGTTGGGGCTAACCTTCCAGGCATTGTTGGGGCTTTTGAGACTGAAAATATTGTTTTGTGGTCCCAAAGTATGGGTTGGGTGTATGTCAGTTCATGTAAACCAAGTACATAATGTTGTTCAATTAAGAATAAAAGCTATTCAATAATAAACAAGCTTCCCATATGTAAAATGACTAGAATTTCAAATTTGGATAAACAGAATAAATGTTTTGAAGAATTTGTTACACTTTAATATGAATCACTTTTAGACTTAACATCACCACACCACACACAAGAATACACATGCACGCACATACACTAAAATAGCCACAAACTTGCTGATATTAATACAGTAGAATAACTGTTAGTTGATGCCGTTTTTGTTCTCACTTGTTCACTGGAGGGTCTGAAGGTGATACAAATGTCTTGTTAGTCGGAAACTGGATAGTACATGTGTTGTTCAAACTTACCCAATGATCCTGTTGAATTTTCTAAGTATTGAAAATGATCTTTTTGCATCTGCAAATATTGGCTGGTGTTACTATGTTGATGGATTTTGAATAGACCAGGATGACTCCTCATATTCTTATGGTTTGATGGGTATTGGATACTCCAGAATAACTAATATTGATATGGTGTCATATATATGGAATACTCCAAGATGACTCATATTGATATGGTTTGATGGGTATCAGATACTCCAGAATGACTAATATTGATATGGTGTGATATATATGGAATACTCCAGAATGACTAATATTGATATGGTATGATATATATGGAATACTCCAGAATGACTAATATTGATATGGTGTGATATATATGGAATACTCCAGAATGACTAATATTGATATGGTGTGATATAAATGGAATACTCCAGAATGACTAATATTGATATGGTATGATATAAATGGAATACTCCAGAATGACTAATATTGATATGGTGTGATATATATGGAATACTCCAAGATGACTCATATTGATATGGTTTGATGGGTATCGGATACTCCAGAATGACTAATATTGATATGGTGTGATATATATGGAATACTCCAGAATGACTAATATTGATATGGTGTGATATATATGGAATACTCCAGAATGACTAATATTGATATGGTGTGATATAAATGGCATACTCCAGAATGACTAATATTGATATGGTGTGATATATATGGAATACTCCAAGATGACTCATATTGATATGGTTTGATGGGTATTGGATACTCCAGAATGACTAATATTGATATGGTGTGATATATATTGAATACTCCAGAATGACTAATATTGATATGGTGTGATATATGGAATACTCCAAGATGACTCATTGATATGGTTTGATGGGTATTGGATACTCCAGAATGACTAATATTGATATGGTGTGATATATATGGAATACTCCAGAATGACTAATATTGCTATGGTGTGATATATATGGAATACTCCAAAATGACTAATATTGATATGGTGTGATATATATGGAATACTCCAGAATGACTAATATTGATATGGTGTGATATAAATGGAATACTCCAGAATGACTAATATTGATATGGTATGATATAAATGGAATACTCCAGAATGACTAATATTGCTATGGTGTGATATATATGGAATACTCCAAGATGACTCATATTGATATGGTTCGATGGGTATTGGATACTCCAGAATGACTAATATTGCTATGGTGTGATATATATGGAATACTCCAGAATGACTAATATTGATATGGTATGATATATATGGAATACTCCAGAATGACTAATATTGATATGGTGTGATATATATTGAATACTCCAGAATGACTAATATTGATATGGTGTGATATATATGGAATAATCCAGAATGACTAATATTGATATGGTGTGATATATATGGAATACTCCAGAATGACTAATATTGATATGGTGTGATATATATTGAATACTCCAGAATGACTAATATTGATATGGTGTGATATATATTGAATACTCCATAATGACTAATATTTATATGGTGTGATATATATGGAATACTCCAAGATGACTCATATTGATATGGTTTGATGGGTATTGGATACTCCAGAATGACTAATATTGATATGGTGTGATATATATGGAATACTCCAGAATGACTAATATTGATATGGTGTGATATATATGGAATACTCCAGAATGACTAATATTGATATGGTGTGATATATATGGAATACTCCAGAATGACTAATATAGATATGGTGTGATATATATGGAATACTCCAGAATGACTAATATTGATATGGTGTGATATATATGGACTACTCCAGAATGACTAATATTGATATGGTATGATATAAATGGAATACTCCAGAATGACTAATATTGCTATGGTGTGATATATATGGAATACTCCAGATTGACTAATATCAATGTGGTTTGATATAAATGGAATACTCAAGAATGACTAATATTAGTATGGTCTTGATGGGGTTTGGATACTCTAGAATGACTAATAGCAATATGATTTAATATATATTGAATAATTCAGAATGACTAATATTGATAGTCTTTGCATAATGTGCAGAGTGTAACTTGATCTCCTTACTCAACTTAATAAATTCAAACTCATCAAACTGTTGTTCTGAAATTTAGTTAAATTTGCTTGTTTCACAAATGTTTTGTCATTTGTAATTCAGCTTTTTTCTTTCAAAAATCAATTAAACATGCACATTAATGTTGTTTCTGACTTGATTTCATTTACTAAAATAATCACATCTTATATTGCATGTAAATATAAAATTCATCTTTAAACAAATTTTACTCCTGATCATGAAACCAATAATCTAACAAAGGCAGATTAAACATTGAAAGCAACTCATTGTTATAACTTTTGTTTCTTCAGCATTGAATTTCATTCATTCACCTAACTTGTAATGAATTGGGCTGTTCCTCTTATGCACTTTTCCTATGTAAATTATCCATTTAGCCTTCCCACAGCACTACTGAAAACACTGTCAAGCACTAAAATCAGCTTGCCTATGCAAATTAGTCTGATGGCCTTCCCACAGCAGTACTGAAAGCACTGTCAATCACAAAATCAGCCTGTCTATGCAAATTAGTCTTATGGGTTTCCCACAGCAGTACTGAAATCAAACAAAAAGTCAGTCTGTCTATTTTTAAATCCATTTAAGTTTTCTTAGGAATGGCAGCTGTTTTTAGTCACCATCTAAATAATCACCCCAGTGCTAATTAGTTGTATAAACTGCCCAGTGCCAATTAGTTGTATAAACTGCCCAGTGCCAATTAGTTGTATAAACTGCCCAGTGCCAATTAGTTGTATAAACTGCCCAGTGCCAATTAGTTGTATAAACTGCCCAGTGCCAATTAGTTGTATAAACTGCCCAGTGCAATTGGTTGTATAAACTGCCTAGTGCCAATTAGTTGTATAAACTGCCCAGTGCCAATTAGTTGTATAAACTGCCCAGTGCCAATTAGTTGCATAAACTGCCCAGTGCCAATTAGTTGTATAAACTGCCCAGTGCCAATTAGTTGTATAAACTGCCCAGTGCCAATTAGTTGTATAAACTGCCCAGTGCCAATTAGTTGTATAAACTGCCCAGTGCCAATTAGTTGTATTAACTGCCCAGTGCCAATTAGTTGTATTAACTGCCCAGTGTCAATTAGTTGTATAAACTGCCCAGTGCCAATTAGTTGTATTAACTGCCCAGTGTCAATTAGTTGTATAAACTGCCCAGTGCCAATTAGTTGTATTAACTGCCCAGTGCCAATTAGTTGTATAAACTGCCCAGTGCCAATTAGTTGCATAAACTGGCCAGTGCAAATTAGTTGTATAAACTGGCCAGTGCCAATTAGTTGTATAAACTGCCCAGTGCCAATTAGTTGTATAAACTGCCCAGTGCTAATTAGTTGTATAAACTGGCCAGTGCCAATTAGTTGTATAAACTGCCCAGTGCCAATTAGTTGTATAAACTGCCCAGTGCCAATTAGTTGTATAAACTGCCCAGTGCCAATTAGTTGTATAAACTGCCCAGTGCCAATTAGTTGTATAAACTGCCCAATGCCAATTAATTGTATAAACTGCCCAGTGCCAATTAGTTGTATAAACTGCCCAGTGCCAATTAGTTGTATAAACTGCCCAGTCCCAATTAGTTGTATAAACTGCCCAGTGCCAATTAGTTGTATAAACTGCCCTGTGCCAATTAGTTGTATAAACTGCCCAGTGCCAATTAGTTGTATAAACTGCCCAGTGCCAATTAGTTGTATAAACTGCCCAGTGCCAATTAGTTGTATAAACTGCCCAGTGCCAATTAGTTGTATAAACTGCCCAGTGCCAATTAGTTGTATAAACTGGCCAGTGCCAATTAGTTGTATAAACTGGCCAGTGCCAATTAGTTGTATAAACTGCCCTGTGCCAATTAGTTGTATAAACTGCCCAGTGCCAATTAGTTGTATAAACTGGCCAGTGCCAATTAGTTGTATAAACTGCTCAGTGCCAATTAGTTGTATTAACTGCCCAGTGCCTATTGTATAAACTGCCCAGTGTCAATTAATTGTATAAACTGCCCAGTGTCAATTAGTTGTATAAACTGCCCAGTGGTGCTAGTCTTTCAAGGAGAATGAATTGAACTAAATTGAACTGTTTAATGTTTACCAGGCTACATGTATTGTGTAATCAAGAAAGGTCTCTCTCCTTTTTAAAGAGCTTGTGGAAATCATATTTCTCATGGGGCAATCTGAATAATAAAAATCACCATTTGTTAACTTTTTACAGATTATACATTCAAAACCTGCACATATGTATAACCGACCTAGATACACTGCAATGTATAATCTAATAGGTACTAATAACAGCCATACTTATAACAGATTTATCACATAGTTGGTACACTTTTCCTATAGCATGGGCAGTTTCATATTTTTGATATGACATATTAAAAAATAACTTTATATGATTCTAATTGGTCCAAATAGCACATGAAAGCCTTGCACAGTACTCTAATTTACTGACTGGTAGAGACCATAGGGAATTTTTATTTTACTGCCTTCTGGAGCTTTCTGTTTTTACTATTACTAATAATATATTGGTGGCCAATTATCACTGAAATCCTAAAATGGAATTGAGGTGAAAATGATCATGACTGTCAGAAAATTGCCAATTTCCTCACACAGGGCTCTTTTACGTTTCATCATGCTAAGAAGAATTGAACAAAACCTAAAACAAAATCAACAAGTAAAACTAAGGGTTTTGTTCAGTTGACAGCGATGTGGGGGTAAGGGAAGTTGAATACATGTGGTCCACTCTATATACAAATATGGTTTAAATAATAAATTATGGAAGTAAATAAACTCACCTCTGTTGACAGAAGAATGTAGACATAAACCAGTTGCTCAACTCAGAACTTTTTGACCATGTAAACACTTTTGACCCTATAAACACTTTTGACCCCATATACACTTTTTGACCAAATAAAAATATTTTGACCTTCAAGTGAGGCATCCATAAGAATTTCCAGTTAGACACCACAAATTCTATAGCCAAATTCCCTCTATGAACTCATTTGACCTCCAAGTGACCCATATTATTTTCTGTCAAATGGCTATTGAAAGTTAGGTTCTCAAGTCTAGTAGATGGCTATTGAAAGCTATGCTCTAGGGTCTCCTGGAGGGCTATTGAAATCTGTTTTCATGTTAAGTAGATGGCTATTTAAAGCTATGTTGTGGGATCTAGTAAAGGACTTTTCGAAGCTATGGTCTAGGATCTAGTGGAGAGCTATTTAATTAAAGCAGCAGAGAGGCTGAACCCTACAATTTTCTAGAGACCTTAGTTTTGAAAATTAAGGGTTCCTGCATAAGTTGAAAATGGAAGTTTTTGCCTTAACAATGAAAACTTCTTTAATTGACCAAATTTGACTCAATTTATTCACAATTTGGTCACTATGTGTATGTCTTTCAGCCTCTCTGTTGCTATAAATTAAACAGCCAGTATAAATATTATCAATAATGAGTATTGGAGAGCCTCATTCAGCTAAATTAAAATTAGCTCAAAAGCAACTAAAAGCAATTAAAAAATATCTACCTGTTCGTGATTCTGTTAAGCAAAAACTACAATAGTGTCAGGAATCTCGATTTGAATAAGAGGATACAAAACAATTAATTTATTTAAGCCTATCACTGAGACCACTAAAGGCATTCAACCTGTTTTAGAGAAAACAGATGAAACCACTGAAAAAATAGCAAAAAGAACTAAGAAAACAAAAAAGATTCTTGAAGAACTTCCAGCCAAAATACCTGCTGTGATGCCAGTCTCAGAAATACCTGAAGATGCAGACCAGGCAGAAGAAGGTGCTGAAGCACTAGCCCCTGAACCAAAGTCAGCAGTTGAACTGATAAATAAATTTAATGAAGAAACTGTTAAGGCAATTAATAACTTTAAACTACTAAATTTGCTATGGATGGTTTTAGTCAAAGAGGTGAATTAATGAAACCTGAACGCGATAAAGATAGTAAAAACCGTGACCAGTGGCAAAAAGCATTACACTGCATATACATGAATGTTAAACAAGCTAGAGCTGATGAGCCATCATATCAGGATTTTAGTGAGGAAATTTAAAAAAACTAAATCAAGTAAAACACCTCCAAAATAAAAAGCACCAAAACCATTTGATCAATCACTTCGTGATTTTCCAGAATCACCAAGGACACCATCGAAACCAATTAAAGAAGCACCAGCGAAACCAAGTGAAGAGGAAAAAGAATTTCAAGACACTTCTGGTGCAACTGGAAGTAGTTTAGGGAGTGGTTTTATTATTTGCACCAATAATGTCCTTGCTGATGTTGATCAACTAGTAATCCTCATCGGAGGAAAACGATCTGGTAATAATCCATCAAAAATCATTAATGAAGCAGCTGATATTTGCAAATGATTATTTACATGCGGTATCATGGATATTAATGTGAATAGGTCCTTTATTAATGAAATCGCTGACGACTAACACAGTAATTAGATACAATCAGTGATAAAGTCACTTAATAAAATGATCGTGCATGGTACTCAACGTAGACCTACCATGGTCAGGTTAATAAACTCTCGATTACCGGTATACAAAACAAATTACGGAGATGGTCTAGGTGTTGTTGTTTATGGTCTTTTTAGAAGAATAGCCCCAAAAGCAATAATAATTGCAGAGCAACTAGGAATGAAAGCTATTGATGTTCGTGAAAAAGGTATAGGCGCTGCTGGTAATATTGCTAGCAAAGCATTCTCAGCAATCAAAGATAGACTAACACGATTAATACGCAGACCACAAGCGGTCCGACCTCAACCAGTGAAATTGGCTAGTACTGAAGTGATGCCCGCAAGTGTAAGTAAAATAATAAATCAAACCTCTAATCAAAAACTAGCTGAGACGGCTGATGTCCCAATGTCGGAAAAGGAAAAAATATAACTGCTATTCTGATAGCAGGAAGTGTTCTTACTTCCAGAAGTGGTCTTCGTGTTAGACGAAGACGATAATAATAAAGCTGTTCAAGCGTATAAGTGACCCCACGTTTGACATGGACGCACCAGTTCTCAAAGATGAGTCTGTTCGAGATTATCAGTGTTATTCCTATGACGCATGATTGACGGAAAAAATATTGAATCAATTCAGAAAGACGTTGACGTTACCACGACAATACTTGGTCTTGCAAGATACAGCGAAGATTACTCAAGATCAGCTGAACAAAATAAAACCTTATAAAAATAATTAAATCTGATTAAGTAAAAAATGTTTCGTGATATCGTATACAGTTTATATATCCTTCTGTGCAGAACCATCTTAAGATCTTATAATATTTGCTGAATGATATGCAGATTGCAAACTAAATGACACCATGTACTATTATGTTCCTAACATAAATGTAGATAACTACAAAATTTCAAAGTTTTATGATTGACTTGGTTGTCTCGCTTGATCATCTAAATACTGAAAAATAATATTCTGTTCAAATTTGAAAGAAAAAAAAAACAGACTGTGACCACTTCTGCAACATATTTAATTGAGGGTGGTGTTATGTTAAAGTATTTACTAGCGGAATAAATTCACTTGAACATAATTTCTTCTCCAGATTCTGCATTTCCGTATTTAACAGCTTTTGCAAATCGTGATAAAAAGTAGGTCATCAAGTGAGTTGTCAAGTTTATCATAGTTGATGTGATCTACCACATACCCATCTTTGATCAATTCAAAAAACACTCGAAGATAAACATATGTGATAAATAATTTTTTATTTCCTTTGGTATTAAAGGCAAGACAACCATTATTCTTAATACTACCGACTGGTTGTTTCAATCTGCAATTTTTGATGATACCATTACGAGATGCTTCATAATTGGTTATGATTGAATGACGCACAAACTAATTTTGCTCCATTTATATACTATATACTATTTGTTTAAATCATTGTTTTGAAAATCTAGCTAGATAATCTTCGCGCTTTATAATAGATTCAGTGTTATATTTTTTATCGTAATATCTTTTTAACTCTATCTTTTACCACGACATTGCGCACACATGTGCGTCTTTCCTCGCACTCCAACACCACACCGTACACACGGTTTAGGTCCGAGACTTCCGTTTCTAACGCATTACATGTGATAACTGCAGAACTCGTTTAAGTAATTTTTGTTACACGGAAATGTAAAACCAATCCTAAGCCAGCGGCAATTGTGATTTGGTTGAATCATACATAAATGATTAATACTTCAATTTAGATACATATTTGTCTTAATTATAATATGCAGAAATTATCTGCAATTGAGCCTGCCGCCGCTAGATTTGATCTTGACAGGCTTCATAAATTTAGTTTATCAATGCAAGATCTAGCTTTAACGAATGCGGATACAACTAAACACATCCGTGAAGCCAAGAAGGAGTTTCGTGACGATGGTGCGGCTCATGTGTGGTCCACATTCAGGATTGAAATACCACATATGTAGTGATTGACAAACGAGGAAGAGAGATTATTAACTACCTTGGTGTTCGGAAATATATTATTTTAGTAAAATTTATTGTAAAGACCGAAGATGATATTGGGATCATCCGAGACAAGCGCGAATCCGTCCAGAAGTCAGTAAATAATATTATCCTTTTTGAATACTCCAAACCAGGAATACTGACTGGAATAGACAAGCCGTACTATGAGCGATCTTATCCAGTACGCGCTCTATCCGTTAAATGATAAACCTGACGTTGGGGATCTCAAGAAAATGAACTTTTTATACTTGACTTCGTCGATAATAAATTGTGTAGCTGGGCGAGTTATAGAACACTTCACAAACGCGATACGGGGAAACGGTTTGACAGATTTAAGGCGTACAAAAATAAATATGTGGGCTGAAAAAGTTAAAGACACTGGAGTGTCTATCAGCGACGTTGCTGAGTTAGAAATGTTCTTAAGATTTCCAGTAGCAGTGAAAACATTAACCGGAGAGATTTTCTACAAACCAAAATATATATATATAAAATGGAAACCCTATAACAATCATTGAGCATAACGCACATGCATGGAATAATGCTGTAACTGTATTGCTACGAGATAGAACGAATAAATTTTACCAAGGTGATGTATTCGTTGCCATCGGTGATATTAGTAAACGTGACCCTGTTTCTAAGTGGCTGTTTCAGAGTTCGGAATGTAATCTTATGATCAGTTTGTACGGTCGAACGGCTATATTTATCGTACATAATCTCTCCATGAGGAAATGGAAAACCTTGCGCTGAGATATACTTCTGACGATGTCAAAGTTAGACAATTACTAAGTAATTGTTTTTCCATATAATCGGTTGCTGCTCATTCCGCTCAAGAATAAAACTCATGGAAACCGACACGATCGGAATTTCTTGAAGATGTCGTGAGGAGTTGTATCGAATAGCGGCAGGGTGGATTGTGGAATACGGAATATAATTACAACGACGTTATCTCAGTTGATATGGTAGCGTGTTATCGTGTGAGTTTTCTTGGATATAGAGAGTGCTCTGAATACTTTAAGAGATTTGGACATCCTATACATGACATGACCAGGGTTACGATAAACGGACCTTTACCAGATTTTGACCTAACCGGATGCACCCGCTTAGAGTCGTTTGAGTGTTACGACCATGTAGTTAAAGTATGTGTGTTTTAAGGATGAATTTTGTATAAATCTTTTTATTTCATTTTATTTTATTAAATGTAATTATTAATATAATTATATTATAAGTGTAATATGTTGTTGAAAAAAATATTTATTTGAGTCGTAAATGTGACTCATGTGAGCACGTGCTGTGTATGATAACAAATTCATTACAAGAAACATTCAGGAATAGCTATGAAAACGATTGGCTGATACTTGGTCAGGCTTTCCTAATGTCCAAAAGTATTACGAAATTGCATGCGTCCTCGTGCGCGTATAATTCAAACAGCGTATTAGCTTCATTTATATGTTTGAGATTTTGTAAGACGTTCATTGTCACGAACAGGCAGTCGTAGTAGAGTCATACACAGTTGTAGAGTCGTAAAGTCAGTTATAAGCTTCTGTTACCTTAAAAATGTATTTTTGTGCTAGAAGAAGTTGTCAGTTCGTATGTCTACGTAGAACATGTTTTGTTAGACGAGCTAATTTTACTTCGTTTTTTTCTGAATAATTGTTTTCCTGGAAAACAACTTCACTGGTTTGAACAAAGACATTTTCAGGAAAACATTCTAAGTTAGAACGGAACAACACAAACTATGCTTTATTGTGTAAATTCTGGAATTTTCTGTTAGCTTTCGTCTGACGTGGTCCTCCAACATTTTGGACGGAAACTTCAGATACTTCAGACTGTGTTTAGAACTTTTTACAGGTCTTATATTTATTTCTATTTTGAACAAAACCTGGATCATTTCTATAAACCGTAAGTCTTGCGTAAATTATTTACATTATTTCATGTTTTCTAGGAAAATAAATTATTTTTTGTTACAAAGCATGTCTTCGTTCTTTCTTTTATGCAAGTGAAGTGTTCGATTAAATCGTTCAACGATTGTCTGATCACGATGAATTTCCGTGTGTCCTCGTCTAATTTTAACGTTGTGATTGTTCATCAACGATGATACTGCACCAATAAATTCTTTGCCAGGATCAACCTGTAATAGTTTTGGCCATCGTAAAGGTCCTCGCTAATAAATTCGTTCGAGCGCAGATACAACTGAAGATGCTGATTTTTTTTATAACGGCTCCGCTTCTTTATATCTGCTCGCAGCCTCAACGACAGTTAATGCGTATCTGTATGTGTATTGACGTCTGCCAACTTTAATGGTATCGTGTGGTAAAAACAAGATATCCACTTGATGAACTTCATTAGGAATATTAACATCGAAATGTGCGTATTGAATTTTTTTAGGTGGATTTAGAAAGATTTGCCATATTGCCTGTCGTGTTAACCATGATGCAGCAACATCACGTGAAACTTTTGCTGAAGCGGCAAGTTTGTTAATCGCTGCTTTACCTCTCCAATATCCTCTCGGGTTATAATAAAGATTCCATTATAATAATCAGTTGATTAATTACCAGCCTCTATCATTATTTTACCTTTCATAGCAAATTTTACTAGATAGCTATCGAGAGATTCTCAGAGATTTATTAGTTATAGAATTTAACGCGTGAATCAATTTCACATCTGCGAGATGCCGTTGTTGCAAATCTGGACTTTTATACGCGACCCTATTTATTGGAATCTAGTCAGGATTTGGTTGATCTTGCTTATCGAGTCTGATATCGAGACGAGTTCCAGGACAACAATTATTATATCTCGGAAGATGTTTCTCACCGGGATATTTTGCCCATGGAGTTCCTGGCAATTTCCCTAGCGATGCAGCAATATCACCGCAATGCGTTATTTGCGACGCGGAAATAAATTTATATTTGCTTGTACCACATTTTACACATTTACCTGTAATTGCGCGTCTCTTTTTTATTTATTTTTTTTTTGGTTATCGTTGTCAATTCAACGGTGGGGGTTGTTGCCCTCCATCGAACACAATATAAACTCATATTATTAATTAGATATAATTGACTTTTCTGCAACAGGAAAACAAAGACCAGTAAGGCACCATCAAGCCTTACCAAATTCTATCAGAATGATTATAGCAGGCCCATTTGGAAGTGGGAAGACACAATAATTGCTTATTCTGCTAATGCGATAGCCCAAGTGGAATAAGTTGTATTTAGTAGCGTCATCTGTAGATGATCAACGATGTTACGAAGTACTTAAAAGATTTTAATCAAAATGCGAAATTACTGGATAAAAATGATATAATTGATTTTATTACCGATATTGATGAAGCTCCATCCGTAGATGACTTAGATAGGTTTATTAATAACATCGCAGTGTATGCTGACGTGATGCTGGACAAACAATCCAATCCAGCTAGAATATTTTCTCGAGGAATACATAAAAATACTGACGTGATTTATGTTACTCAGAGATAACTCAGATACCTATGATGATCAGAGATAACTAATATTTTGGTTGTGATTAATGGCGTAGATAATTATACTTTGCAAAATATTTATTATACTTGGTGTTCAGGGGAGATGGATATGATTAAATTTAAAAATTTATTTTCTAAAGCACAAGCTGTTCCGTTTGAATTTATAACCATAATCTTACATGATCCAAGATAAAGGTATCGTGTAGGTTTAGATAAAATCTTTGGTCCTTGATTTTCAATTTATAGTAGCAGAGAGGCTGAACCACATACGCGTAGTGACTAGATTGCGAATAAATCGAGCAAAACTTTGGTCAATTAAAGAAGTTTTCATTGTTAAGGCGAAAGCTTCCTTTTTCAGCCTTCGTAGGAACCCTTAGTTGAAGGGTTCAGCTTCTCTGCTGCTATTAATCATATTTTTCTTTCCTTTTTTAAATTTAACTAGTCTCAGAATTGTCACGTAGATATTCTGAGAGAAGTATAGTAAACGCTATACAAAAGTTGAGAGCTAGTAAGAGTTCTGACGTTTTATACATGATTTATTAAAATGTTTGTTTCGTTCGTATATTTTGTGTATTTTTCTTACTTTGGAATAGGTACTCTTGACATTGTTGATAGTATTTTGTTCATTACACACCCGCTAAACAGATTTTTTTTTAAAATAGCTTATAAAAAATGTCTATAATCCTTTACAAAAATTATGTTGTTGGGCTTAACGCCATTTTTCAGCAGACGATAGGCTATTCATGGCGGTCAGTGTTAATGGTGGAGGAAGAAACCGGGAAATCACCGGAAAGAACCACCGACCCACGAGAAGCTACTGTCAGGCTTTCTCACATATCCACATTCGCCGAATCCTAGACTCGAACCCACGCAGACAGATGAGATGGCAGTGATCTGTAACGGACAGCGCTTTAGACCACTCGGCACCCCTACGAAAATTATGCTTTGTCGTAAAAGAAATTCTTTTCACGAAAAAGGTCATTATTTCCCCATGATCATTTTCATTGAAGCATTCTTTCGTGTGTAAAATTCAGTTTCTTCACATAATGGTGATTTTATGTGAAGAAATTTTTTTTTTAAAAAATAGAACCTATTCGTAAGAGCTTCCATCTTGAAAAATTATAAATTAATGACATGAAACGCCATAATAAAGCTAATGGCTGCATGTTAAAGAAGTTGATATGATCAGTACATGTTAAATGACATTGACTGAAATGGTCGGTGCATGTTATGACATTAAAATGATTAATACATGATAGAGACATTGATTGAAAGATCTATGCATATTAATGACATTGACTGAAATGATCGGTACATGTTAATGTCATTGAAATGATCAATATGTGATAAAGACATTGATTGAAATGATCGGTACATGTTAATGACATTGATTGAAATGATTGGTACATGTTAATGACAGTGAAATGATCGGTGCATGTCATTGATATATGATCGGTACATGCTAAAGACACGAGATGATCGGTACACATTGAAGACATTGATAGAGATCGATATACTGTTACGTACTGGCTCGTTCATAGTAAAAAAGAAAAAGTGAAGGCAACAAGTTTTGTAAATTAACAAAAAATATTTATTTTCCTTGAAAACATGGAGTACAAGGTAAATATACAAAACAACACTACGATTTACGAAGAGATACAAAAATTTATTCTAAAGATATGAAAACACCACAGGAGTCTGCAACTTTATAAACAATTCAAGATGGCGGTTGATGACGTCAAACGAAGGCTAACACAAAAATCCCATAATTTACAGTGAAGTACAATTTATATTTTTCTGTTCCAATTTAGAAGAATTTCAGAACATGTTTTTGTCCATATCAGTAGTGTTGTCCTCCAGGGAAAATAATTATTTAGATGGTAGACGAAGTACAATTATCTCCACTAACAAAACATGTCGTTCTACGTAGACACACGAACGGACTTCTTCCAGCACAAAAATACCATTTTTAAGGTAATAGAAACTATGTGACTCTCTAAGATGTTGAACACGGTGAATGAACTCTACTTACGGCTACGAATGAACTTTCTTACAGATAACTAAGCATATAAAAGATAGTACGTCGTTTCATGTATACATGCACGAATTACACGTGTAATTTCGCAATCCATCTGGACATTAGGAAGACTGAACAAGTATCAGCCAATCATTCACTTTGCTACTTCTGAATATTTACGTGTGACGAATTTACTCTCATACAATGCTCGTGCTTACATGAGACACATTTACGATTAAGTAAAGACGATGTTTCTAACAAAACATTAGACCAAAAATAATAATAATAATAATAATAATAATAATAATAATAATAATAATAATAATAATAATAATAATAACTACATTTACTGATATAAAAATAAAAATAATAAGATTTATAAAATATCATTCCTTAACACACAATTTAATTACAGGGTCGTAACAATACCTTGAAGACATTGATACAGAGATCGATAGACATTCATAATGATGGTCGATACACCTTGAAGACATTGATAGTGATGACGGGTAAACATTGAAGACATTGATACACAGGATAGATACATATAGGAAACATTGATAAAGATTATCGATACATCTCTAAAACACTGATAGTGATGATCGGTACACCTTGAAACTTGATACAAATGATTGATACACCTTGAAGACATTGATACAGTTGATCCATACCCCGAAGACATTGATAGAGATGATAGGCATTCATTGAAAACAGACCTTTCATGTCCATAAACACGCAGTCAGTTCATAGACACGCAGTCACTCCATAGAAGTGCAATTAGTCCATAGACACGTAGACAGTCCATTGACACGCGGTCAGTCCATATACATGCAGTTAGTCCATATACACATAATCCTTATTCAATAATAAAATATTAAACCAATGACATAACTCAAAATTAGAAAGGAATATTTTGGTATTCAGTATTTTACACATTCTTGCAAATGAATACAGCATGGTATATTTCCAAAGAATAAATACTCTACACTCTTGGCGTATTAGAAGCCCGTTTAATTTTTTTTTTATAATGACCGCATAACATACAAGATTAATTTAACACGTCAGAAATTTTTAATTACGGAAAATGACTTTCTTTAAAACACACACAAATTAAGTCCGATCCGGTGGCCTACTGGTTAGAACGTCTGCCTAGTTGTAGAATTCGAAGGTTCGATCCCTAGCCGAGTCATACCAAACACTTGTAAAATTGGCATGAACAGCTGCCTGGTTTTGGCGCTCAGCATTAAGAGGTTAGTGTTAGGACCAGTCGACCTGGTGTCAGGAAAATATCGCTGGGTGGGACATAATGCTACATGTCTGCGGCATGAACATAGTGCTGCATGTCTGCTGCATGATACCCTAGTGCTGGACATCAATATAAACTGCCACACTGCAGACATTTTAGCGATATGACGGATCTTTGTTTAGAGCTACTTCAAAAATCCCTCTCTCTCTCTCTCTCTCTCTCTCTCTCTCTCTCTCTCTCTCTCTCTCTCTCTCTCTCTCTCTCTCTCTCTCTCTCTCTCTCTCTCTCTCTTTGACACACACACACGATATATAGCCTCAAGGTATGAAAGAGAAAGCAACAAAAAAAGCAAGGAAGAAAGAAGGAAAGAGGTGAGAAGCAGACAGATAGTAAAGGAAGTACATGTATGAAAAACGATATATATATATATATATATATATATATATATATATATATATATATATATATATATATATATATATATATATATATATATATATATATATATATATATATATATATATATATATATATATATATATTAGAGAAATAAGGTTAATTTATTCCCCAGGCTATTGTTGTTTCGTGACGCTAGCTGTTGTTAATAGTCCTTTGTTTATTCTCACCAGAAGGTCTGACCAAGGACAAAAGTGAACAAAAATAAAATGTTTGCAAAATAACAGTTGTTATATATATATATATATATATATATATATATATATATATATATATATATATATATATATATATATATATATATATATATTACTTTTATTGCATACAAAATGTATAATTTATAAATAATTCGGTTAAGTAAAACAGTATTATAAATACAAAGACATATAAGTAACAACAGTATTGGAACTTCGTAGACCTAGATAATGTGACAGCAGTATTGTACTACATAGATATAGATAAAGTAAGATCAGTATAGTAACCACGTAAATTTAGATAACGTTACAGCTGTATTGCACTACAAAGACCTATATAAAGTGACAACAGTATTGTTGCTGTTGTTGTTGTGGGGATTAACGCCATTTTTCAGTACACGATAGGCTATACATGGCGGCCAGTATAAATGTTGGACGAAGAAACCAGGAAATCACTGGAAAGAACCACAGACCCACGAGAAGCTACTGGCAAGCTTTCTCATATAACTACATTCGCCGAAACTTAGACTCGAACCCACGCAGACAGGTGAGATGGCAGAGATCCGTGACGGACAGCGCTTTAGACTACTTGGCCACTCGGGGCCTCGACAGCAGCATTGTAAATACATAGACCTTCAAAAAGTGACGACAGTATGGTAACTAAACCACAAGAGTCTGCAGTTTTATCAATAAAGCACGGCGAAATTTCTGACTACATGAAACCACCTTAACGGTATTATAAAATAAATAAATAAACAGACCTCGATAAAGCTACAGAAGTATTGTACTACATAGACCCAGATAAGTGACAGCAGTATTGTACTTCATAGACCCAGATAAAGTGACAGCAGTAGTGTAACTAAATAGACCTAGATAACGTGGCAGCAGTATTGTACTACATAGACCCAGATAAGTGACAGCAGTATTGTACTACAGAGACCCAGATCAGTGACAGCAGTATTGTACTACATAGACCCAGATAAGTGACAGCAGTATTGTACTTCATAGACCTAGATAAAGTGACAGCAGAATTGTACTACATAGACCCAGATAAGTGACAGCAGTATTGTACTACATAGACCCAGATAAAAAGACAGCAGTATTGTACTACATTAACCCATATAAGTGACAGCAGTATTGTACTACATACACCCAGATAAAGTGACAGCAGTAGTGTAACTACATAGACGTAGATAACGTGGCAGCAGTATTGTACTACATAGACCCAGATAAGTGAAAGCAGTATTGTACTACAGAGACCCAGATAAGTGACAGCAGTATTGTGCTACATAGACCCAGATAAAGTGACAGCAGTAGTGTACTACATAGACCCAGATAAGTGACAGCAGTATTGTACTACATAAACCCAGATAAGTGACAGAAGTATTGTACTTCATAGACCCAGATAATGAGATATCAGAATTGTACTACATAAACCCAGATAAGTGACGGCAGTATTGTACTACATAGACCTAGATAAAGTGACAGCAGTATTGTAATACATAGACCCAGATAAAGTGACAGCAGTATTGTACTACATAGACCCAGATAAGTGACAACAGTATTGTACTACATAGACCCAGATAAGTGACAGCAGTATTGTACTACATAGACCCAGATAAGTGACAGAAGTATTGTACTTCATAGACCCAGATAAAGAGATATCAGAATTGTACTACATAAACCCAGATAAGTGACGTCAGTATTGTACTACATAGACCCAGATAAAGTGACAGCAGTGTTGTACTACATAGACCCAGATAAGTGACAGCAGTATTGTACTTCATAGACCCAGATAAGTGACAGCAGTATTGTACTACATTGACCGATATAAGTGACAGCAGTATTGTACTACATAGACCCAGATAAAGTGACAGCAGTAGTGTAACTACATAGACCTAGATAATGTGGCAGCAGTATTGTACTACATAAACCCATATAAGTGACAGCAGTATTATACTACATAGATCCAGATAAAGTGACAGCAGTATTGTACTACATAGACCCAGATAAGTGACAGCAGTATTGTACTACATAAACCCAGATAAGTGACAGAAGTATTGTACTTCATAGACCCAGATAAAGTGACAGCAGTATTGTACTACATAGACCCAGATAAGTGAGAGCAGTATTGTACTACATAGACCCAGACAAGTGACAGCAGTATTGTACTACTACATAGACCCAGATAAGTGACAGCAGTTTTGTACTACATAGACCCAGATAAAGTGACAGCAGTATTGTACTTCATAAACCCAGATAAAGTTACAGCAGTAGTGTAACTACATAGACCTAGATAACGTGGCATCAGTATTGTACTACATACACCCAGATAAGTGACAGCAGTATTATACTACATAGATCCAGATAAAGTGACAGCAATAATGTACTACATAGACCCAGATAAAGTGACAACAGTATTGTACTACTTAGACCCAGATAAAGTGACAGCAGTATTGTACTACATAGACCCAGATATGTGACAGCAGTATTGTACTACATAGACCCAGATAATGTGACAGCAGTAGTGTAACTACATAGACCTAGATAACGTGGCAGCAATATTGTACTACATAGACCTAACTAAAGTGATAGCAGTATTCAAACTACATATACATAGGTAAAATGACAGCATTATTGTAACCATGTAGACCTAGATAAAGTCACAGCGGTATTGTACTACACAGACCAAATAAAATGATAGAATTAGTGTAACTACATAGACATAGATAAGTTGACAGTAGTATTGTACTACATAAATCTAGATAAAGTGAAAGCAGTGGTGTAACTACATAGAACTAGATAAGTGATAGCAGTATTGTAACTACATATACCTAGATAAAGTGGCAGCAGTAGTGTAACTACATAACATAATGTGACAGAAGTATTGTAGCTACATAGACCTGGATAAGTGACAGCAATATTGTACTACATAGACATAGATAGAGTGACAGCAGTATCGTATTACATAGATCTAAATAAAGTGACATCAGTAGTGTAACTACATAGACCTGGATAAGTGACAGCAGTATTGTTTTATATAGGTATAGATAAAGTGACAGCAGTATACAAACTACATAGACGTAGGTAAAGTGACAGCAGTAGTGTAACTACATAGACCTAGATAAGTGACAGCAGTATTGAGCTACATAGACCTAGATAAAGTGACATCAGTATTGTTACTAGATAGACCTAGATAAAGTGACAGCAGTATTGTAACCACGTAGAACTTAGATGAAGTAACAGCATTATTCAAACTACATAGACCTAGATAAAGTGACAGCAGTATTGTACTGCATAAACCTAGGTAAAGTGATAGTAGTATTGTTCTAAATAGACCTAAATTATATATATATATATATATATATATATATATATATATATATATATATATATATATATATATATATATATATATATATATATATATATATATATATATATATACATGGATAGATAGATAGATAGATAGAGAGAGAGAGCCTTAGATAAAGTGACAGCAGTAGTGTAACTACATAGACCTAGATAAAGTGACAGCAGTAGTGTAACTACATAGACCTAGATAAAGTGACAGCAGTAGTGTAACTACATAGACCAAGATAAAGTGACAGCAGTAGTGTAACTACATAGACCTAGATAAAGTGACAGCAGTAGTGTAATTACATAGACCTAGTTAAAGTGAGAGCAGTAGTGTAACTACATAGACCTAGTTAAAGTGAGAGCAGCAGTGTACTACACAAATCCTTTTGTAATGCATATTTAATTTTTAATATGTGCTTAACTTTTGTTCGTGATTGAACATAGAGTTTCTTGAATGACTTTTGTTATGGTTGTGGTTGATGTTTGAGAATGGAGTTAAAGCCAACTTGACTGTTGTAATCATTTTAAGTAGTAAACAAGATGTTAAATTCAAGCGTTAGTGGAATTTTCCAATAGTTTTCATGATAATACCATTGGGGGTCAAGTGGAGATGCATATAAAGCAAGCTTCTTTTTTCATATCAGTTTTGGGGAATCTATGATTGATGTTTTCAGTCGTGTCCAGGTATAAGGTCTGATCACTTATTTGTGTAAATGAATGGCTTGAATTACAAAGAGATCATTGCCTATTTGAACTAACACTGCTTGGGGATTATTGAGTATTGGTTCAGAGACATTCTGGATTTAATCCTTGTTGTACATAAGGTCAATCATGACTATTGGAATTCATTCAAAAAACATTCTATCCATTCGGACTTGTGATAGAACGTTTTAGGATCATTTGGTATTAATTCACAATACTGAAAGCCTACCTTAAAGTTTCACTTTGCAAAATTATCATCCAGTATGTTATTTCTCTCAAACCTAAAGGAATACCAGAGAAATTATTCGACAATCGGGAAGAAATGCTTGGTTTTGATATAGGCTTCGTGTATTTGTCCACTTTTTTTCGCGTAGCTTGACAATTTTAGTCATATCGCTACGATATCTGCAGTGTCTTAGCTTACAGTGAAATATGTCATCATGCTATATGATCATGTTCCATTCAGACACGTTATCCTGACACAAGTCCGATCACTCATAACATTACCTATTCAGACAAATTATCCTGACACGAGGCCGACCACTCCTAACATTACCTATTCAGACACGTTATCCTGACAAAAGTCCGATCACTCCTAACATTACCTATTCAGACAAATTATCCTGGCACGAGGACGACCACTCCTAACATTACCTATTCAGACACATTATCCTGACACGAGGTCGATCACTCCTAACATTAACTATTCAGACAAATTATCCTGACACGAGGCCGACCACTCCTAACATTACCTATTCAGACACGTTATCCTGACAAAAGTCCGATCACTCCTAACATTACCTATTCAGAAAAATTATCCTGACACGAGGACGACCACTCCTAACATTACCTATTCAGACACATTATCCTGACACGAGGCCGATCACTCCTAACATTAACTATTCAGACAAATTATCCTGACACGAGGCCGACCACTCCTAACATTACCTATTCAGACACGTTATCCTGACAAAAGTCCGATCACTCCTAACATTACCTATTCAGACAAATTATCCTGACACGAGGACGACCACTCCTAACATTACCTATTCAGACACATTATCCTGACACGAGGCCGACCACTCCTAACATTACCTATTCAGACACGTTATCCTGACAAAAGTCCGATCACTCCTAACATTACCTATTCAGACAAATTATCCTGACACGAGGACGACCACTCCTAACATTACCTATTCAGACACATTATCCTGACAGGAGGTCGATCACTCCTAACATTAACGATTCAGACACATTATCCTGACACGAGGCCGACCACTCCTAACATTAACTATTCAAACACATTATCCTGACACGAGGCCGATCACTCCTAACATTAACTATTCAGACAAATTATCCTGACACGAGGCCGACCACTCCTAACATTACCTATTCAGACACGTTATCCTGACAAAAGTCCGATCACTCCTAACATTACCTATTCAGACAAATTATCCTGACACGAGGACGACCATTCCTAACATTACCTATTCAGACACATTATCCTGACACGAGGCCGATCACTCCTAACATTAACTATTCAGACAAATTATCCTGACACGAGGCCGACCACTCCTAACATTACCTATTCAGACACGTTATCCTGACAAAAGTCCGATCACTCCTAACATTACCTATTCAGACAAATTATCCTGACACGAGGACGACCACTCCTAACATTACCTATTCAGACACATTATCATGACACGAGGCCGACCACTCCTAACATTACCTATTCAGACACGTTATCCTGACAAAAGTCCGATCACTCCTAACATTACCTATTCAGACAAATTATCCTGACATGAGGCCGATCACTCCTAACATTAACTATTCAGACACACTATCCTGACACGAGGCCGATCACTCCGAACATTAACTATTTAAACACGTTATCCTGACACGAGGCCGACCATTCCTTCAATATTAACTATTCAGACACATTATCATGACACGAGGCCGACCACTCCTAACATTAACTATTCAGACACGTTATCCTGACACGAGGCCGATCACTCCTAACATTACCTATTCAGACACATTATCATGACACGAGGCCGACCACTCCTAACATTACCTATTCAGACAAATTATCCTGACACGAAGCCGATCACTCCTAACATTAACTATTCAGACACATTATCCTGACACGAGGCCGATCACTCCTAACATTAACTATTCAAACACATTATCCTGACACGAGGCCGATCACTCCTAACATTAACTATTCAGACACATTATCATGACACGAGGCCGACCACTCCTAACATTACCTATTCAGACACATTATCCTGACACGAGGCCGACCACTCCTAACATTACCTATTCAGACAAATTATCCTGACACGAGGCCGACCACTCCAAACATTAACTATTCAGACAAATTATCCTGACACGAGGCCGATCACTCCTAACATTAACTATTCAGACACATTATCATGACACGAGGCCGACCACTCCTAACATTACCTATTCAGACACGTTATCCTGACATGAGGTCGATCACTCCTAACATTACCTATTTAGACACACTATCCTGACACGAGGCCGACCACTCCTAACATTAACTATTCAGACAAGTTATCCTGACACGAGGCCGACCACTCCTAACATTAACTATTCAGACAAATTATCCTGACACGAGGCCGACCACTCCGAACATTAACTATTTAAACACGTTATCCTGACAAAAGTCCGATCACTACTAACATTAACTATTCAGACAAATTATCCTGACACGAAGCCGACCACTCCTAACATTAACTATTCAGACACACTATCCTGACACGAGGCGGACCACCCCTAACATTAACTATTCTAACATGTTATTCTGACACGAGGCCGACCACTCCTAACATTAACTTTTTAATGCTGAGCTGTAAATATTATTTGTATAAGTCTTTGGTATGATTCGGCCAGGGATCGAACCTGCGACCTCCAGCATCCAAGGCGACCCTATCCACTTATGCCACAGAAGTAATTGATATTGGCTTTGCAGCATTTTGAACGAAATATTAGTTCAAGTCCTTGTCCGATTTTTGTATAAAGTGATCATAACCATCTAAATTTCACTAGCAAAATAAATTAAAAATCAAAGACTTTTGAGATGTAAATTGATGTTGCATGAATACAATATTGACATTATACACATCAGAGGAAAATAAAATGTGATGGCAGTAGCATTCTGATGTGTACAGATATACCATATGGTTCTGTTTTTGCATATTGTCTGCTATTCTTAATACAACTATCATTTTCTTATTGTATACTTAGTTTATATTGTGTGCTTAACTTTTGTCCGTGATTAAGGTTCCAGGTTTTTGCATACTCGACCTTTGCCATGGTGGTTTAAAATGTAACTTTTTGAGGAAGTAGAACTAATTTAATTATGTAATACTTGCGTGTCACAGACCTCGTCCGTGGTAAGTAAACCAACTCCGTTTTAGAGATTTATTAGAAAGCTTGAGTCAACCTAGGCTGATACACGTCTTCAGCTAGTACTATATAGAGCGTTCTCATTCTTTTCAGGACGCGTGGCGAATGAAGGACATCAATGCGGGGTGGGAGAAGAGCATAAAATAATCACAGGTAAGTATTACATAACTAAATACTACATAATTCAAATCATTATTAATCACCTCAAGACTACATTTCATTGTCATTTGCTTGCCTGTCACTATTGTTAAGCTGAATTTTCATTAAGGAGGGTGGCTGATTGACTTTGAGAAGAGTAAAATGCAGACAAATTTACTTAGTCTAGTCCAAGCAGTCATTTGCAGTTAGATGTTGTCTGGGTCGCAGAATGAAAATACATTGGCTCAAGTTTATTAATGACCGAAGGTAAAAGGGAGAGAATATAGTGTGTGAGAGCCTATATCCAACCTTCATGATATTGTCTAAAGATTAATGGTTGAAATATGCACAGGAAGTAGCAACTGTCCCAACTTCGTGGGCTTGATCTTCATAAACGATAAGTCTCTGTTGTGGAAGGCCCATGGCCACTCTTGATGGCAAGCGAAATCCACAGAGATATAGTGAATGAATAATAAAATATGAGCTGAACCTATTAAGGGGAGAAAAAGCAATGTCTTATTATTCCTTCTCTCTTTAGCTGGTGTTAAGTAGAATCTAATTATCTAAATGGGCAAATAAGTCTATCACGGTCATTTCGAACACAGATGCGACTCAGAATGGAGATTTTATTTGGAGGATAGAAATACTGATGGAAGTTCGTTTTAGGCAAGGAAACCAGACTGACGTAAAGGGAAATGGAGTTATAATTCTCACTGAATCATAAACATCCTTCCTCAGTTGATAAAGCATGTAACTCGTTTCTTCTTTAAGCTGACGCAAAGGGCCAGAAGAAAAATGGTTTTAAGCAAAGATTGTCAAAAGAATACCTATTCAAAGGATCATAGGGTATTTTTGTCAGTACCAAAAGAACGCAAATAATGTTCCATTTTGGTGTCAGTGAGCTCGAATCACTTGGTAGAATCCCATGTGAGGATCTGAACCAATGTATTGAACTTGGAAAATTAAAAGTGTTTGAAAGGGCAGTCCTATGACCCTTGATTGTATAGGTTGAATAAGATCTCTCCACAAAAATAAAGAGGAGAAATTAGTTAATGCAGCAAGAGATGGTCGGCAAGGATTAACGCGTTTCTTAGCAAATCAATCACAGAAGATTTTTAACTTTGGATCGTAGACTATTGATTAGAACATCGCCGGGACTGTACAATGTAAACAACTTTGCTCACAAACTCTGTCTGGCGGATCGATCGTTTGAGAAGAGCTAAGCGTGAATGTTGAGGATCTGGGACTTGGTGCCTCTATGTTGCGAGAGCAGATTGTTCCCACGGAGATAACATCCATGGTTTGTTGATCAACAGGTTGAATAAGTGGTTGAACTACGACCTTTAATACCTCATAGGTGCAATCAGGATGATCCCTGCGGTGGACATCCTGATCTTGTGCAATAATTGTGTAATCAGCCAGAAGGGTGGGAATGGGTAAATAGACAATCAACCTGAATTCAGACTGAAGGCGTCCACTGTCCATGTTGCATGATGTTACAACTCTATGGTTATAAACTAAGTAACAGAAAAAAAATTAAAATTATCAAGCAATTTAATCAGCAAAGTTATAAATTAAATTGTGAGATGAACTTACAATATATTGAAGTGAATCCAAAATAATCCTGATACATTTCTATGAAACTAAGAAAGAATGAAATGTTTCGCATTAATTTCAAAACCGGAAATGTACTGGGTCCACCAATAATCGTGACGTTGTCAAGATGGAGTCGTCCAGGACTCCTTTGAATAATTATCAATAATTCCTAAAGAATATTATAGTCACAATAGTGATAATTTTCCATTTCCACTGGCGGTACACACACGTATTTTTCCTCCTCGAATAATGTCTAATTACAATATGAAACATGTCGGCACACTTACAATATGAAGACAAGAAATGAGGGTGAACCCGAAATAGGAATATTTTTGCTCAATTCTCTCCTGATATAATGTGTACCTTCAGTTGCAACTTATTTCACAATAAACTCCATGTGATGGATATTACTACTCAACTTATCTCCAACCTGCATATTCCTGTGACCTTGCCCAATAAATGGGAAGTTACTGAAAAATTGAGGGGCCCCGAGTGGCCGAGTGGTCTAAAGCGCTGTCCGTTACGGATCACAGCCATCTCACCTCTGTCTGCGTAGGTTCGAGTCTAGGATTCGGCGAATGTGGATATGTGAGAAAGCTTGCCAGTAGCTTCTCGTGGGTCGGTGGTTCTTTCCGGTGATTTCCCGGTTTCTTCCTCCACCATTAATACTGGCCGCCATGAATAGCCTATCGTGTGCTGAAAAATGGCGTTAAGCCCAACAACAACAACAACAACTGAAAAATTATAGAATATTCTAAATCTCATCACCCTATGGAAACTTAATCCAAAGACAACTTTACGACTCATTATTAAGATTATTAATATTAATTGTCAAAACACACGTACGTGTCTATTTATAGTTCCTATCTAACATTATTCCCTTGACAGACCCATGTCATGTAGGCATAGTCTTACTAAAGATATTCTATACAATTTACAGCGATGAATAAAATTACAAAATTAGATTTAAACAAATCATTTACCAGGTCTTACAAATAAAGTTATATATATATATATATATATATATATATATATATATATATATATATATATATATATATATATATATATATATATATATATATATATATATATATATATATATATAGAATACAAATCATATGGCGAGTAACAACCCTTTTAAGCGTACTGGATCCACCAAGGGATCACATGTGTCAGGGATTAATTAAAATAGATGCAATAAACTGACGACGAACAGTACGAAACTAGTAACTAACTAGCCTAAGCGCTTTCGACTCTTAATGAGTCTTTTTCCAAGGCAAATACAAAACATATATACGACAAACAAATAAACACAAAAACGTTGTGTTTGTAAACCTCTACATGGCTGTCTTCACATGTGCTAAAACTATAAATACAACCAGCTTGTATAGACTAGTTGCGGAAACTGAAAACGTTGTATAATTCCCTAAAAGTCTACAAGCCAAAGCGACATCTCTTTTTACTTTTTGTACATATGTAACGCAGATTATATCCCCAATATTTAATTCTATACCGGTTATTCTTATAGTAAAAATTGAAGGATAATAAGAAGATTTAGAAAATGTTACATTCTACTAGTGCACAGTTTTCATTTTCTAGTCTTCTTGCTTTAGACCGCTTTGTTTCAATGTTCTAAGGCGGCGTATCCAGTATGATTCCTTTTCCTTCCTGGTTTCGGAACTCCATCTGTGGTTGTTAGCAATAGCGATAAGTATTATATCACTGAAAGTGTGGCCAGGGGAGGAGAAGTGTTCTGCGACCGGGCTTCTGTACAGCTTTTTTGTCATCCAATCAGATCTATGAAGGTTTATCCTTATGTGTAGCTTTTCAGTTTCTCCCACGTACTGAAGGCCACAGATCTTACATGTGATGAGATAAATCACATTCTCTGTTTTGCACGTTTTGTTTGGACCATGTATGTTTAGTTTTTCTTTAGTCACTGTGCTAGTGAATGTCTTGGTCTCTATCATATGTTGACAGGTTTTGCATCTTTTATCGCCACAGGGTCCAGATTGACTAGGTTGGTTTTGACTAGCGATTGTTGTTAGCTTTGCCCTGACTAGGATGTCCTTTAGGTTTTTTGGTCTCCGGTAAGCTACTACAGGTTTGTCCGGTAAGCTACTACAGGTTTGACTAAAGAAAAACTAAACATACATGGTCCAAACAAAACGTGCAAAACAGAGAATGTGATTTATCTCATCACATGTAAGATCTGTGACCTTCAGTACGTAGGAGAAACTGAAAAGCTACACAAAAGTATAAACCTTCATAGATTTGATTGGATGACAAAAAAAACAAAAAGCTGTACAGAAGCCCGGTCGCAGAACACTTTTTCTCCCCTGGCCACACTTTCAGTGATATAATACTTATCGCTATTGCTAACAACCACAGATGGAGTTCCGAAACCAGGAAGGAAAAGGTATCATACTGGATATGCCGCCTTAGAACATTGAAACCAAGCGGTCTAAACCAAGAAGACTAGAAAATGAAAACTATGCACTAGTATAATTTAACATTTTCTAAATCTTCTTATTATCCTTCAATTTTTACTATAAGAATAACCGGTATAGAATCAAATATTGGGGATATAATCTGCGTTACATATGTACAAAAACTAAAAAGAGATGTCGCTTTGGCTTGTAGACTTTTAGGGAATTATACAACGTTTTCAGTTTCCGCAACTAGACTATACAAGCTGGTTGTATTTATAGTTTTAGTACATGTGAAGACAGCCATGTAGAGGTTTACAAACACAACGTTTTTGTGTTTATTTGTTTGTCGTATATATGTTTTGTATTTACCTTTGAAAAAGACTCATTAAGAGTCGAAAGCGCTTAGGCTAGTTAGTTACTAGTTTCGTACTGTTCGTCGTCAGTTTATTGCATATATATATATATATATATATATATATATATATATATATATATATATATATATATATATATATATATATATATATATATATAAAATTTAAATTTTGCTTGAGTTTTGTATCAAACAGCTACATTAGTGGTGGCTCTCAATGCCTGAACAGAGACTTACGAACTGCTTGAAGAATGAACCATTATTTTATGACTACTTTGCCAGTTCTGGATAGGCTGTTTGCCAAAATGTTTTCTTCCACGGAAGGTCACAAACTCGGAGTGTAACCCGTTCCTACAATAGAAAGGAGCCACTGATCGTCCATGATGCTTGACCAGGCCTCCGAAAATACGTCCCATCATGCACCTATCAGTAGCAAAACAAGAGGTACAAAGGACGACCTCTGTTTTCACCTTTCTCCTCTTTGTGGAAAGTTGAAGCAAAATTAGACCGCTTTTCCCTGTCCTTAGCTCTCCTTTTATTTCATCAAGTTTGTGAAGACTTATAAGAATCTTGACTACTTTGCTGTTGTGTTTGCTTACTACGCTTTATTAGAAATTGTGGCTGACTGGTAGATCCAGTAGGTTATATGTAGATACAGACCAGTTTCGACCGCCGAATCCTGGGGTGTAGCTCTCAAAAGATTTTTGTCACATCTCGACATAGATAAAGGAGATCCGCTGAGAACACCATCGTCGTAGACGATGCGTATGGTGAAGTCTTCGTCACAGCCTCCAACAATCGCTGCTAACAGGTGGAAGTCAATGGCACGACCCAGTCAAACTGGAAAAGACGTCGATGACAAAAACAACAAATATTTGTAGCCACAATTGTAGGTGGATAAATGAGAGACATCGGCTAGATCCGCTTGCCATTGATGATCGATTCCCTCCACTCGGGCGAGACGTCTGGAAAATTTCGTCGAATGGGTTTGTGTAAGGTGTACGTGGCTTGTTCTTGCAATCATCCTTCCATTTGAAGTAAACGAACACTTTTCAGTTGGGTTTTTGCAGTACAATACATTTTCTGAACTTCCCCGTAACCTGAAGGATGGGATGAATCGTAGTAAATGATGGCTAACACATTCTAAATCAGGAATTGTTTTTAATGGGTTATCCACCCTTCACTGATGCTACTTTGAATGGGGAGAGGTGGTGGTTTGGAAAGGGCTTTACGTGTCTGATATGCCACGGAAGCAGAAGTCAATGGCTCTTGTCTTTTCGTTCTTCACTTCTGTTTTCCCTTCTTTTTGACTTCTGTCGAAGGAGGAGTGGACATCATCTTTTAAACTCAAGCTTTGGTTTCCTCTCATTGTGGTATTGAGGAAGTGGTCAACATGGACTCTGCACTCTAACTAGGGATGGGAGCTACTGGCTATGTTTGAAAGACTTCTAGCATCTCTTCTTCCTCACGCATTCGTGGGGATACGTCTGTCTTGGTTACTGAGGGTGGTGGTGGTGATGGTGATGGACTTTTCATTAAAGCCTTAAAATCTTTCAGAGTCGGTGAAGCTGTTTTGTCTATAGGTTTCTGGTGAAAGAGATGAAGTCGCTGCAAAAGTTGATCGTACTGTTGAGATTTTCCGTTTTTAACAAATCGCTGAGATCTGTCAACAATTGAAATTCTAGGGACATTTCGTTAAATGAGGATTGAGAAGTAAATTTTTATTCGAGTGTTGATGCGTTGATCTGCCAGTTGCATCAAGACTACTTTATTTCTAAAAAAAAAAATCATTTTGTTTGATGTGGAATGTGAATGATGCCTTGCTGTAACTGTCATCCTGCTACCGTAAACAATCGCATGATTTCTCTGAGACTGGCGTCTAAGACACGAGCATGTATTTGTAGATTTGTTTTGTTTCTGATGCCGTACAAGTTGACGGGAAGATGAGACTGAGGGGACGTCATGTTTACGTGAGACAGACCAAAGTATCCTAGGTTGTGATAGACTGCTTTGTTGTTAAGCGACGGGGACGTGTACACGGTAGGCCCTCCATCTTGGCACCAGTGGTGAATCAGATGGGAACGAAATTGCAAATAATCGAGGATAGTGTGCTTTAAATCCAAGAGTAAATAGGCATGTGGGATTTGAGTGGCATCATCGTTCGCATATATCAGCTATGGCGTTTCTGACTGTTTAGCTTATACTTACATTTGCGATTTATCTCGAGGACTTTTAAACAAGACCATATCATAAGCATTGAAACTGATAGTGCGATAAGCTTTACTTTGTTGGAAAAAAAATTTGGACAATGTAAATGACACTGGCAATACGATGATGCCCTTAACGCCTAAACCACAGTTTAATTTCTTCTTTGTCTTCTCCTAACATGTTGTCGAAGATGACCAGATTTGTTTGACTGACGTCAGACACGATCTCATCATCTTCGTCAGGAATGACTTCCACAAACACGATGGAATCGTCTTGACATTCTGCAGGTGGATGTACGCCGGTTGCCACTCTTTCTAACACTACTCGATACGTTGAGGTAGACGATCGATCAATGATGTTTATGTTCCATCAAACTTTTGACAAATTCCGTTTTGCATGAACCGCTGGGTCCGGCAATTAATACGTTAAACGGATGGCGAAGATACAATACCTCCCAACTGGCACGATCTAAGTTTTCGTAGATGAATTTGAAAGTGGAGGAAGAGGGAGCAGAGACAGCAGAATGAGCCATAGTAGTGTACGGAAGGTCACTTTTGACACGAAAACGGACAAGACAAGAGTTTTTATACTTTTTCAGGACGCGTTTGTTGCAAAATAAAAACATTTCAAAATGCAACACCAGCCAACTCTGCTAGTTTTTTATTAGCAGCTTGATTTATTAAAAGTTTATAAAATTTGATGATTACAAGCACGCGCTCGATGGCGGTATTAGTTTTATAAGAGCAATGGCTATTCGAAGGAAACTTCATAAACTCAAAACATGTCATTATCAAACGTGGATTGAGCAAATTTGATGCTAAACGTTATTGTGAAAAAGGAGTAGATACATTTGCACTTCGGTATTGTTTTGATTATAGATCTATACTCGAAATTGCATCCGATAACTAATATATGAAATTTTATCTAAACTAAAGGAATAATGATTGAAAATTTGACAGTGACAAATAGTTACCATAGCAATATCCAATATCTAATGATGAACAGCAAACAGTTGACAGTTGAAATTAATACTGAAACATCAGGTATATGTTTTACTGCAATTAGAGACAAGCTAAAGCTTTCGCTCATCAGATCAGATGACAGCAATTATTTCAATTACATTGAACAATTGAGCCAGAAGTTGTCAGCGGCATTTAAAAACTTTCGTAATCTGATCAGTCAACAAAAATATACTAAACTTACAATCGAGTTTGATCGATCAAAATTATATTTTATTTACAAAAGAAATATCCTCTTATCAAACCACAGATAAAAGATTTGTTTGAATCCCATCGTTGTGTGAGCGGTAAAGTAAAGTTTAGTCTCTATCGTCGTGATATTTTTAACATCAACAAGTGAAACATTATTAATTGGTGACGAGGTATAAATAATACATGAGAAACGTCACTTACCTGATTTCACTCGGTGAATATATCCTCTCTCTTGAAAGTGCCCTTAGAAGAAAATTCCGTCTTATATACTGCTGTTTTCTGGTAATTCCATGTTGGGTCATTCTGATTTTCTTATAATCTCCATGTTTTATTTTGCTGTCACATCTCCATGTTTTATTTTACTGATGTAATCTCTATGTTTTATGTTATTTTGTGTGGGCGTTTTCTGGAATGTTACGAAGCATGCGTATTTAGCTTGGCTGATGAATGTATTAATGGATTTTTTTCAGGCTGTGCATCTGTTACAAACAAAATATTGTATATTTATTTTAAGTAAACGGGTATGTTTGTCAGGCTGGTGTGTCAATTTATAAATCAAATAGATAGCGTTTTATTATATATATTTATTTGTTTAATAATTAAACATATAACTGTTCTATCTTTGATAGTTTTACCCCCGATTTTATCGAGCTGGGAAAAGTGTTTGTAGTAATAAGAAAGGCTGGGAATGGGCAAATTTAATCACAAAATATAACCAGCCTTTTAGTTTTTAGGAAATCGTTTGGGATGTGAATTTAAGGGTCTGTGTGAGGGTAATTCGTATTTGTTTTGAGAGTTGGAAGGGAGCGGTAAGAGGAGGGGCTGGGAGGGGGCTCGGCGCCAAAACTATCATTTTCTTTTACTACTTCGAAATTCTGCTTCATGTATTTCTTTGGAGGCTTTATCAATTAATGCAATATAAATATTAATTTTTTTTTCATCCCAATTTCCGTTTTGTCATGATTAATTGCTGAACAAGAGGCCTTTCCAAATTGAGGGAATTCATATTGCAGATGTTTAAAGAATGATCCGTCTCTGGTAAAATTAGTACAGTCATCTGCGTGTAATATAGTTTTGAAATCTTGTTTTAAATTTGGTACTTTTATTCCCCGAATATTAGTGTTCTTATTAATATTTATATTCAGGCATTATATAGCAATCACATTTTGCAACATAGATGGGGGGCAGCCCTGTCAACTGATCTTTTAATATGTATTTCTCCAGTAAGGGCAACACTATCAATTATTCTGTTAATAATATTTATACCAAATCCACACTTTTCCAAAGTTTTAATAATGAAGTCATGTTCTATTCGATAAAAAGCTTTCTCCTGGCCGAATATAAACAGAACTCCCTTCTCCCCTTTAATATTTAAAAAATCAATTATAGCCGATATTGATATAGAGTTATTTATGTTTCTGCCCATCCCCCCACAGCATTAATTTATACTAATTATTTTATCTAGACAATTTCTTATTCTATTAGTTATTATTTTGCTTAGAATTTGTAGTCATTATTTAGCAGTTCAATTTTTATTCGTTTTTGTCTCCTTTTCCTTATTAATTAAAGTAATGATCCATTCCTTTAGACTTTTTGACATTTCACCGTTAAATATTATGTTATTGTATAGTAGTTCTAAAATATATATTAGTTCATGTTGAAATTTAATGTAAAAGTCTGATGTCACACCTTCATATCCTGGGGATTTCTCTTTTTCAAGAATGTTTCTTTTAATATTTCTCCTGCAGTTATTAATTTGTCACAATTTTCTCTTTGCATCCTCTAATGGTATTTGTTTATAATTTGTTTCTCGTAGATTGTTTATTATATCCTCATTATTGTATTGGGTTCTATACATATCGTCATAATAATTTTAATGCATTCTAATATATTATTTTTATCCTTATAGATACTATCGTTTAATTTAATATATTGGTTTTTTTTTTCATCCCCTCTTTTAATTTCCAATCTTTTGTATAGTCCCCTACAGTTTGTATATAAATGTCCAAATTTTCCTGCCCTAAATTTTATGCCTTGAGTTATTTCTTTCTCCATTTTTTACCATTGTTTGCTTATTATTTCTTCTAATTCCACCAACGCTCCATTTTTATTACTAAGTTCAAAATATTTTGTTTGAGCCCATTCTTTGTGATATTTTTTTTTGTTTTGCTAAATTACTTCGTTATGCGTTTGATTTCCTTTTAATCAATTCCCAATCATTCATAATATCCCCAGTAGGATTTTCTTTTGATTTATTCAGGTGTGTGCCAACAGTACTCACATACTCGTCGTCGAGCACGAGAGCAGTGATCATTTTCCACACACCCTGTTCCACGTAATGTAGTTTATGAAAATCAGGACAAGGAAAACTAATTTATGGTCCGATATTTATTCCTGCAAAATGACACATTTTTAATTGCGTTAATTTGCCCTTCTCATACATAGAAGTTATCAAAGCGACTTTCTTTATTATCATATATATATATATATATATATATATATATATATATATATATATATATATATATATATATATATATATTCTCTGTTTCTATTTTATTGATGTGTTTAAAAGCATCTGTTGAATTATTAATTTTTAAAATTATTCGGATCCATTTATGCAGTATTTTTTTTATATCTGATACAGTAGGTCTTTCACTTTTATCTAAAACATTCATTAACCAGTTAAAGTCACCCCCTACTACTCAAGCGTCTAAAGACATTAGCAATAAAATAAAAATTGGATTTATGCCTCCCCTACATATATATTGAAAATACGCCATTTATTCAATTTTAAATGGACTAAGCGTCCTTTAAATTTATCCGGTACTTTAAGATTTTCCATGTTTAGGCCCTTGGCTGTCCGCCTAGCTATTGTTGCCACGTCATCTTTACTTTCAGTTGGGTTACTGGTAAAGACTAAAGCTTCTAAATCTTTATTTGTTTTTCTCACGACATGCTCCTGCATCCCGCGTGTTTCCTGTATTAGGATTCTATCATACTTTTTAGCTTGTAATATAATTCTGCCAATTTTGTTTGTGATACAGTTAATGTTCATAGTCAAAATATGCAGGTATAGTCCGCTCTATCTTGGTTATGTACTGGTATTGGGATTTTTATGTAAGTGTTATCTATATAAGTTAATAATAATTTAATTAAAAAATTATATAAATATTTTACATATTGGATATTTGCCCATTGGTTGCAAGCGATTCGTGAGCAGTTCTCTTTGCTCTATATACTTCCATGCTGTTAAAGCATCTCTTTTCAGAGACACAGTACTCACTGTTTGTTCTTTGTCTCTATTTTTCTTTTGCGGGTATTGTTGGACTGGGTATTGTTGGACTGGGTATTGTTGGACTGGGTATTGTTGGACTGGGTATTGTTGGACTGGGTATTGTTGGACTGGGTATTGTTGGACTGGGTATTGTTGGATTGGGTATTGTTGGACTGGGTATTGTTGGATTGGGTATTGTTGGATTGGGTATTGTTGGATTGGGTATTGTTGGATTGGGTATTGTTGGATTGGGTATTGTTGGACTGGGTATTGTTGGATTGGGTATAGTTGGTTTGGGTAATGTTGCACTGGGTATTGTTGCACTGAGTATTGTTGGACTGGGTATTGTTGGATTGGGTAATGTTGGACTTGCTATTGTTGGACTGGGTATTGTTGGATTGGGTATAGTTGGATTGGGTAATGTTGGACTGGGTATTGTTGGACTGGATATTATTGGATTGGGTATAGTTGGATTGTGTATTGCTGGACTGGGTATTGTTGGACTGGGTATTGTTATATTGGGTATTATTGGATTGGGTATTGTTGGATTGGGTATTGTTGGACTGTGAATTATTGGACTCGGTATTGTTGGATTGGGTATTATTGGATTGGGTATTGTTGCATTGGGTATTTTTGGACTTGGTATTGTTAGACTTTGTATTGAAGGATTGGGTATTGTTGGATTGGGTATTGTTGGACTGCGTATGTTGGACTTTGTGTTCAAGGTTTGGGTGTTGTTGGACTGGGTATTGTTGGATTGGGTATTGTTGGATTGGGTATTGTTGGATTGGGTATTCTTGGACTGGGTATTATTGAATTGGGTATTGTTGGATTGGGTATTGTTGGACTGCGTATGTTGGACTTTGTGTTCAAGGTTTGGGTGTTGTTGGACTGGGTATTGTTGGACTGGGTATTGTTGGATTGGGTATTGTTGGACTGGGTATTGTTGGATTGGGTATTGTTGGACTGGGTATTTTTGGACTTGGTATTGTTGGACTTTGTATTGAAGGATTGGGTGTTGTTGGACTGGGTATTGTTGGACTGGGTAATGTTGGATTGGGTTGTGTTGGATTGGGTAATGTTGGACTGGGTATTGTCGGATTGGGTATTGTTGGATTGGGTATTGCTGAACTGGGTATTGTTGGATTGGGTATTGTTGGACTGAGTTTTGTTGGACAGGGTATTGTTAGATTGGGTATTGTTGGACTGGGTATTGTTGGATTGGGTATTGTTGGACTGGGTATTATTGCATTGGGTATTGTTTGATTGGGTATTGTTGGACTTTGTATTGAAGGATTGGGTTTTGTTGGACTGGGTATTGTTGGACTGGGTATTGTTGGACTGGGTATTGTTGGATTGGGCATTGTTGGATTGGGTATTGTTGGACTGTGTTTTGTTGGACTGGGTATTGTTAGATTGGGTATTGTTGGACTGGGTATTGTTGGACTGCGTATTGTTAGATTGGATATTGTTGGATTGGATATTGTTGGATTGGATATTGTTGGATTGGGTATTGTTTGATTGGGTATTATTGGACTGGATATTGTTGGATTGGGTATTGTTGGACTGGGTATTGTTGGACTGGGTATTGTTGGACTGAGCATTGTTGGACTGGGTTTTGTTGGATTGGAGATTCTCCTCCAGTTGATATTTCTTTTTTCTCTTCCAAATCGATTGTTTCCTCTACCTTTGATATTTTTGGGTTTTCAGTATCTGCTAAACCTTTGGGATTCCCTCCAAATTGCGACTCTTGTATGACGAAGAAAGGGGCTGTGGTTTTTTCCACCAGCTTTGCCCTGTTTTTTGGCCATTTTTCTCTTGGCGGAGCAGGTTTGATCTGCTGATCTCCATTTCTCCTTGTCATATGTTGAATTCTCTTCGCTCTCTCGCTGTAATGACTCTGCTCTATCCTCTAAAAGTTATGTCACTGCTTGTAAGTTCTCCATATCAGTATTCCCTGTTTTTCTGTAGTAGTTGCTACAGCTGCGGCTTACGTTTTCGGAACCGTGTTTGGGATGCGTTTGTTTGTTCCTGGTTCAGGCAATCTCTGTGAAAATGTCAAGTGGCTCTTCATCTGTTACAAGGACGGTGGTTCTCACATCACTTTATATCAGGATTTTATGATGAATGAATCCCATGACTCCTGTATATATTGTCGTAAAACTTCAGTAGATAACCATGCGCGAAATTATTACCCTAACTTCGTATTTCTTCTTGCTTTTAATTTGGCTCGTGGGTACTTCTATGGGTAATTAGGATAAGTGGAACTCTACAAGTTTCTCTCTCAGATTCCTGATTAGGGGTGGTGGTGAGTAAACTTCAATGCTTTGGCTTTAAATTCTATGGCTTGATTATTTCCATGTATGGGAGTTTCTCCTTTTGCAAAAAAGAAGTAGAGGCCTCTAGCCCCTTTCTTTAGCCCTTTGATGTCACTTGGTTTGGCTCTTAGAATTAGATACTACAGAATTTCTGTCGGGCGTGGTCTTTGTGCTTTTGTAAAACTTGCGAGGTCTAAAATCTGTCAGCTTGGCATTCCCTGAGCTAGCAACAGTCTTCCATGCTCGGTCACTTTCAGTCTAGTTGGAAAATAGTTCTTAATCCTGCCACCTTTCTCGGCATTGTTCACTTCGCTTTCAAGCATGCTTGCCATGGTATAGCTTTAGAACTGTAAGATGTTTAAGCTGCTAGGTACATAATACCTTCAGAAAATATTTTAAAACTCAAAACTAAACAAACAATTTAGTACAATATAAATAATGGTCAATTTACAAAATGTTAATATAACGACAAAAGTTATGCCTTTTTAGAGTTCCTTGTAAATAATTTACAAATAGTGAGCGAACTCCAATAATCCTAAGAATAATCCCGTCACGATTTAATTTGGAAAGTCGTTTTCTTAGTTACCGTCATGTTCTAAGTCGCATTGATTCAGAAAGCACCTATATGGGGAATGTAACGTTACAGGCAGATCTCTTCGGATTGAAAGACAGACTACACTCTGACTGAATTTTGTAACGCATGTTAAGATTGGTGAAAAAACTCAATCCGTTTCAATCCGCTCTTCCACTATAAACAACCGCGGTTCATATAAACAACCGCGGTTCACTTCATTCACATAACCTGTTCTCTTCAAAAGATGTTGACTAACGTTGAATCGTCTACCCTCCTATAATCAATGCTGTTCAACCAGGAATATCCCATGTATGTCAAATCATCAAAGGCTATTACCCAGATGACAGATACAGCCCTTTGAAAACTACGGATATATGTGGAGAGATAAGGCTGTCTGAAAAGAATCTTAATCTACGATCCAGAGGTCAGACAAAGTTTGAGGAAGAGAAGAAGTTCCGTGATATGCCCTCTATTTTAACTGAATGGTGCTAATAAAAAAAATCCAAAAGCTTTTTTCATGGCCACTGAGAAGTCTAGAATTGCTCACTTGCTATATTTGTGTTTTTGTTTGTCTATATCTATCCAGTGATATGTCCGACACAACCAGGCGATGTTTATATTTTTTTTGTTGTATGAACGGTACGGGTTCCCCATCCAGCCAAACGTTATATAAACTTATATGTCCTGCCTCGCCAATCGTTATATTCCTCCCCCTGCTGTCACTCTTTGGTCCGATTTAGGTCAGCCACTTGCAACATTTTTGCAAATGTCCTATAACGTGATGTCACCCCACATGTTATATTCATATTGTCCCTATGCAATCCCAACCTATTTTTAATTTTCCTTTTTATACAGTCCCAATATTCCCCATGTTAAATTCCCATCGTCCGTAAATGTTCGCATGGGTCTTGTCCATGTAATTCCCATTAACCCCAAAGTATCCCTTATCACTACTCAAAAATCAATAAAGTACGTCACGTCGGGTATATTGCGAAGTATATATAAGGCGTATATAAGGAAAAATTTAAGCTATCGGATTTATTCCGATTTTTGGAGTCATTCACACTTATTGTGTTAATGTTGCAAATCTGCAGAGGTGTTTTTTTTTATATTTTGCGAGAGGCAAATATTTGGACTGTTCAGTGGAAACAGAAGATGCTCTTTATTTGGACTATATTATTATTATTATTCTGGAACTGCTATAAATTATTCAACAGAATTCTGGCCAACGCCATCTTGACAAAGTCACTGTTCTTGGAGGACCAGTACATTTCTGGTATTGAAAATTATAAAGGACTTTCCATTCGTTTAGGACTTTAATAGACATTTAAAGAGACTAATTTGGATTAACTTCATTATATTGTAAATTTCTCCATGTTTCATGTATGTCGTTAATAACACCTTAATAATTAAATTGTAATGTTTCACAAAAGTTGTTGGTTTTGCTTCTTGTCTATTTATGACCAGAGTCGTAACGATACTTACTACATAATGTTCCACCTTTTATGCTAGGAGGGTAAATAGTCCGAACGACCAACGAATGAAAATCATCGTCGACTTTTATCAATTTTACAAATTTGATAAGTAGGTATAAAATTCACCATAAAAACTATTTATGAAAATCCTGTTTATTAGTATGAAACCACTGTACTTGTATGCATTTTCTCTACATAGTGTTTCTGTGTCGAAACAATGATCGTCCGGAAAAGAACAAGAACAATGCAGAACATGAGCTGGTGACATATGAGACTGAGTCGATGAGAGTGTTCTAATAAATTTATAGAAATGGTTGCAATAGAACGTCAAGGTAAGATGTTAATAATAGTGTCTTGTAAGCTATTTACGATATTAAAATAGAGTTGATGCCTACCTGACTTTTGTCATAATTTAAGTAGTAAATAAGATGGAGAGTTCAGTAGTTACTGCAGTTTTCCATTAATTTTCCTGAAAATTGGAGGGCACATAGGGATGTGGTAAGCAAATATTCATTCCTATTTCATATCAGTCTTTGGGACTCTGATCAGAGAGCTTGCATTTGTGTTTAGATATAATTTAAGAGGAATTAATTTAAATTCATAATATTGCAAGTGTTTTAAATTTCGCTTATTAATGTAGAGAAATAAATTGTCTTTATTAAATTTGTTGGTTATACCTTCTTTTTGTCCTTAAAATAAGGCCATTGCGCCATACTGGGAATTATAGGCCCATCTAGGACCTGAATTTTCTAAAAGCAAAATGTATTGTACCACATAGACCTATAGCATTGCATTATGTAGATCTATATGACAGATTTAGCTGATTGGTACTTGGCAAATATGTACATTAAAGGCTACATCATGCAGCCACTGAACAAGGAACAGAGAAACAGCTGGTATATTGGGTTGAGTTGGATTAAGAGATAAAACGAGTTGTGAAAATAGGGAGTCTGTTAACAAGTTAACGGTAGGTTGGATACAGTGTTTAAAAGGAGTTTTGTAAATAGTGAGTCTGGTAACAACTTAATAGTGGGTTGTTAGACAGGTTAAAAGGAGTTGTGTAAATAGGGAGTCTGGTAACAAGTTCATGGTGAATTTGATACGGTGATTAAAATGAGTTGTGTAAATTGGAAGTCTGATGACAAGTTCATGGTGGGTAGGCTACACAGATTAACAGGAGTTGTGTAAATAGGGAGTCTGGTAACAAGTTCATGGTGGGTAGGCTACACAGATTAACAGGAGTTGTGTAAATAGGGAGTCTGGTAACAAGTTCATGGTGAATTTGATACGGTGATTAAAATGAGTTGTGTAAATTGGAAGTCTGATAAGTAGGGCATAACCGACTTTTGATCCGGAAATCAGATTCCACCGGATAGTATGAACTTCCGATTAATCGGAGTTGGACAAGCCAGGAACGACCGATTCGGATAATAAAAATATTAACATTTAATTTATATAGCACCGTGTCTAACACTGCGTGTCATTCGATAGTACGTTAATAAAGTTAAATAAGAAGTCAGAAAAGTCCAATATGGTCAACACAACGAGGTGAAACGTAAATACTCGAGTTCGACCAAATGATTTAAATTTATTAAAATATTTTAATGCGCATGGGCATGATGCACGCAGTTTAATAGAAAATAAAGAAATTTAAAAATCAAGAGGTATAACTTCCAAGTTATTTGCAAGAAACAGTAGCATCTCCGTTTGTTCAGCGAACATGCTCGATCGTTTGTCGCTGCAAATAGCACCTGCGATGCTAAAACTTCTTTCACTATCGACGATAGAGGACGGTATTGAACAAAAACGCATAGCGACAGCTGTCAGAAGCTGGAACGTTTTTTCTCGGGATTTCCAGTATATAACTGGGTCAGTTGGTGGTGAAGTCCTCATTTGATTTTTCTCAGCTAGATATGAATCCAATTCGCGCTCGCACGTGAATTCAGATGACAGGGATGCAGAGGCGAGATATTAGTCTAATGTGCTAAAGGCAAAAAACTCTCCTGGTAGTAGGCATTTCTGATTAATCGAATCGTATCCGGAATCGGAAAAAAAAATCATGCCCAAAATCCGGAATCGAAAATCGGTAGAAAACTGCCAATCGGTTATGCCCTACTGATAAGTTCATGGTGGGTAGACTACACAGGTTAAAAGGAGTCGTGTAAATAGGCAGTAAGCTAGAAAACAAGTTAATAATGTGTTGGTTATACTGTCTAAAAGTTGTGTAAATAGTGAGTCTGGTAACAATGGTGGGTAGGAGACAGTGGCCAAAAGGCCTTGTATAAATAGAAAGTCTAGTAACAAGTTAATGAAAGGTTGGATACAGTGATTAATATAGTTATGTAGATAGGAAGGCTGGTAACAAGTTTATGGTATGTTGGGGACAGGTTAAAAGGAGTCGTGTATATAGAGAGTCTGGCAAGAAGTTGCTGGTACTGGTGGGTTGGATACAATTAAAAGAATCTGGGGAAAGAAGATAAAGCAGATATTAAAAAAAGGAATGAGGAAAACACATTCCAAACTTAGAACTTGTTCAAACAAGAAAGCCAACCAGAAACTAAACCTAGTGTGAATAACACTGTCCCTTAATATAAAATGGCATTCACTGTTAATCTGAATGGGTTATCTTTCCTCATTACCCCGTCCCTGTACATGTACATCATCATCCTAGATGTTCTCTAGACAATAACATACAAAGCAAATAACAACAGTTTATTAAGTTATTTATTACCTTAAAGCCTCAAAGCTTACACCAATTTTACAGATAAATAAATATCATGACCTATACAAAATAATGTCATGTTACTACGCTTTGTTTTCATATGAGTATTGATATAATGATAGGATGTATTTGGACTATAAAATGAGGACCTCATGAACTAAAAGAATGCAATCTATCCTTTTCAAAAAACAATTTTTGAAAATAATTTAATTTCAATTTAAATTTAACCCATTTACACTAATATGAAGAAAAAAATGACACAAGACATTGTCATTATATATTTCATCACCTGGATTAGGCAGACTGATGTTAGAAAGTCCAAAACAAAATAAACCGTAACTGACGACATATGAATGACCAAATCAATTATAAATGGAAAAAAGTGAGACAAATCACAAATGGCATACAATAATGATATGATATCAACTGATTAATTTTCTCTACAAATACATGATGGCATAAGATAACTATTAGATACATAATAATGAGATGATACAATGGTACCAATTAGGACATAACATTACTCAATCATGTACAAGGCAAATTTAAGTGAAAACCTACCATATGTTTATATTCATGTATAGGTCCTATCCAACTACAAACAATACACACTGATGTGCCAACATATGTGACAACAGATCAATGTTGTTCTATAGATTGACCCAGCTTGTACATAGATAAAAATGGTACACAAGATGATGGATATGATAACAAATTTGATGATAGGTATTACCAAAATCAAATTTAAAGTTTAGATATTTAAGTTCATATAAAGCAAAATGAAACAAAACATCACTAGCATTGACTGAAACAAACAAATACCAAATTAATAACTTGTGACAAGGCTACTTCAGAATTTAGGTATTTCTGATGTGAAATATATTTGTATAGTTCAGTCTAAGTATTAATCCATGGAGACATGCAATCTGACATCATTGTTTTTACTTCATGAACAAAGAAAGTCTTTTCAACTATTCTAAGAAAAAGCTCAAGTTAATTTTAAATAAAATTTTGATGCCATCAACTCAGATTTTCTGAAAGAGTATTGCTAAGAAATGTTTAATCCCTATGGTAGAAGTTTGCAAATGACTAGAATTAACACTTATTAAAAAACTGACAACTTATTCTTACAAGCGAGAGAGAGGGGGGGGGAGTTCATCAAATTCATAACTAAAGAATGCAAATCAGATTGAAATTTATGTCCAAAACTCTGACATCACTCCAGTTCTGAAGTTATTGCAATATTCCCATGACAAGCCTATATGTGATAATCAGCAATGCTTTAATTATATGTAATATGGATAAATTTATATAAAGCCCTTTTTTACAATTCCCTTCCTTAAGGAATGCACAAGGAACCCCAATCCATAACTCAGAACAAGGACTCTTTCCTCACCCCAAGCCATTCACAAGTTTAAAGGCAGCATGGTTAAATGGGATAACAGCACCTTAGTACATGTAGCAATTATCATAGGAAACAGCTTTTATAATTACTTCCCTTTAGTAACTCTTAGTGTTATCTACCTTATAACCATCTTGCACAAGATGATTTTATTAAATATTTTAAGAGCTATAAAACCAAGATTCTACCTCCACACAGCTTATAATAAAAAGTGTGATAAAAGTAACTCGGAAGATATTATGCAAAATCACTGAACATACAATTAATGCTGAATACAGTTTTAATCTGTTTTGTTTTGGAATTTACACCATTTTTCATCACAAGGTAGGTACGTACTGTATGGTGGTCAGTGACTGAGAAAGAATCGATGGGAAATCTCTTCCTAAGTGCTACAAAGAACAGCCAATATCATGGGGTTAATTGTTTACAAAGCTAATTTCTCTTTTCCCTGAAAACAAAAGGTCAGATGTTGTTTATTACATTATTTAGATAAAAACATTACATTTGAATCTGTTTTGGCAAAGAAAAGACATTTTAACTTCTGCATGCCTTGAACTATGATGGTACACACTTGTCAATTGGGCTATGATCATAAATGATAAGTCATCATCCAATGAAAAGCCAGTCCTCACAGAAATTACAAACAAAAAAATAACATTAATAATACATTCTACAAGATTACATAACTGATTCAAAAGATGAGCAAAATACTCTGCCTAGAGATAAATGTGACTGGAACTGACACAGCAAAAATGTTTACAACTGATAAGAAAATTTACTAAAATACTTTACATATCAATCACAGATACTATAATAAGGTTGTTCAACTGTGGACCTCATGTGACATCATGAATCACTACCTCATACCTAAAAATAGAACCTAGCCCCATCTTCAGACAAACACTGCAATATGTTGGATCAGTACCATTACATTTCATTGACAGAAGATTATGTTCCTGGAGAAAAATTACCTTGTGCTTTGATAGAAAATGACTCAGTGGAGCAGATGAAATGATGATTACAGTACAGAGATCTCAGCATAGTGGAAATCTAAGCGACTGGATCAAAAGGTATCTAGAATTCAGTGTGTGTACACAGTATACATTCGATGCCTCAAATAGAACGGTTAAGTAGAATGTGCATCATATATGTCTCCCCCAAAACAAACAAAACCTAAATAAATGGACCATCAAAGCATCACTACATTTTCGAGAAGCATGGCAACAGTCAGTCTATATACATATTCTATAAGTGTCCTTTGTGACTTTTTCAAGGTCAATGTTTTCCCTTTGGCAAGCTCTAACCCATGGAAAACACCTGTCAAGATCTTTGGATTATGGAATGGAATGCAAGTAATTCTCTTCATGTAATCTTCATTTACTTATCAAGAGTCACTACAACAAATAGCATAACAGTGTTTTTCAACCATTATTTAAACTTAAAAACAAATGTTATCGCCTAGAATACAATGAAAACAAGAGGGTTTACTAGGGGCTGTATATATGTTTGTCCCAAAACAATATGGCAAATGGTGCAATGCCTAGCAGGTAAATGATATAGGATATTTATAGCTGGCTGAACAACCCTACTGAAGAAAAAAAAATGTCTGCAAACTTTACATATGTATAATATGTAAAAGTCTGGGAACATAATAACTTGTATTTGGGAGTAAAAGGATTGTGATAATGAGGCTGAGGAAACCAAAAGATTCTCCCAGAATGATCTCTGATTTAACTTGACTGGTGTCTGCATATCATAATGCACTTTACAATTGACTGAACTATAAAATTAATCGTTTTTGTTGTGAAAAAATTTGACAATCACAACAAAATAAATGAGAATATTATTTTTTAAAAAATCTGAATCATTTTTATTACAATAAGTCTGAGTTCCACCAGTGTTCATTGGGTCAAATTATACCTGTATTCATTTACTATTACAAGGATGTGTCCTTTCAACTTAATCATTTGAAAACATTACTGTATAAGTACATAGGAATTACCACCATGAGAAGATGTAGGCACAACTATTTTACATGAAAAAGTGGATTTGTAAACTTCGTGTGGGAAAAAGCATTATAAAATAATTGTCTCTGTTTTTGAGTTTCAAGTCCATCTTGACAGATCTGAATTCATTCAATTACAAGATGACAACAAAAGAATGCTTTTTAAAATGGAATAATCCCATCTAAAAACACCAGTAACCCACTGAAAGAATCAGTCAACAACTTTTATTACTTAATTTCACAGGATACAATTCATACACAATCTAATAGATTCATTTTCATCGACAGAATATTGGAATGCTTATTGACTTCAGACATGTTGTTACAGGTGGGTTAATGGCTTTCAAAGTGTCCTATATTTTAGACATTTGTTTCAAACAAAACATTCAATTCTGTAAATTTTTAAGTACTTTTGAGTTTTAAAATCTGATTCAACCAGAATTGTAAATCTGAATCAATATTTATTGGATACACATATTCTGAACCAAAATTATTATAAGAATTTCACATGCAGTTGGCAGCAGTATGGTCTCTAAATTCCATAATAAAGATACAATGTTAAAAGGACAATATAGCTCTAAATCCCAGAATAAAGATACAATGTTGAAAGAACATAGCTCTAAATCCCATAATAAAGATACAATGTTGAAAGGACAACATAGTTCTAAATCCCAGAATAAAGATACAGTATTGAAAGGACAACATAGCTCTAAATCCCAGAATAAAGATACAATGTTGAAAGAACAACATAGCTCTAAATCCCAGAATAAAGATACAGTATTGAAAGGACAACATAGCTCTAAATCCCAGAATAAAGATACAATGTTGAAAGGACAACATAGCTCTAAATCCCAGAATAAAGATACAGTGTTGAAAGGACAACATAGCTCTAAATCTCAGAATTAAGATACAATGTTGAAAGGACAACATAGCTCTAAATTCCAGAATAAAAATACAATGTTGAAAGGACAACATAGCTCTAAATCTCAGAATAAAGATACAATGTTGAAAGGACAACATAGCTCTAAATCTCAGAATAAAGATACAATGTTGAAAGGACAAAATAACTACTAGCAAAGCTATGACTTCAAGGCAAGTCATCAAAACAGTCTTTTGGAGGGAAAAAGTAATACAAAATATTAACAAATAAAGAAAAACAAAGCAGTTGTATCGATTATCTACAATACAATATAAAACTATCACAATATAAAATGGTTAAGTGACAACATGATGTCTATACATTTATGATAATGAGGATATATGAAAGACTGAAACAATGACAATATATAAGACCTGGAGAAAAAAAAACCCAACTGAAAACACAAACAAGATGAGACTTCTATTGCTATATACACTGTCTGGGTCACTGACAAGATGGAGACTACTATTGTTATATACACTGTCTGGATAACTGACAAGATGGAGACCTCTATTGTTATATACACTGTCTGGCAGTCATTAACAAGATCAAAATTGCTGATGTTTTATATGCTGTTTGGTGGTCACTGACAAGATCGAGACTGCTAATGCTATATACAGTCTGGCATTCAACTGCATCCAAAAGGATTCATTAAGTATTTTATGCACTGCTGCTATGTCCACTTTAAAGAGGTTACAAATATCAAAGGTTAATGAATACTGTGTGATGAGGTGTTTATGGGTGAAGGTCACACTCGGAATAATTTCCCTATGGACATTTGGAATTTTGAGCATAAAATTTAAAGAGATATCTCTCTTTCTAACCATTGCAGTTATTAAAAAGCAAACATTGAATTAGACCAACAAAAAATATTTCATATGCATTCTTTTAAAAGCCTAGTACTTTTTCTTCCAAACCATAAAAAATACCCCCTTTATCATAAGAATAGTGTAATACATGTAGCTATATTGAAATGTAATTAATAAAAAAAACAATCCCACTTTTATCCAAATTCCTGTTTAACAGTCATCATTCTATTTTTAAATGTGAAACTGATGATTGTAGGTCCGAGGAAGGCAGTTGAATATTTTGAGCAATACTCAATCCAGTATTTTCAGAAGAGATAGTTTACCATTTATTATTTATGTTCTAAACTAGACAGCTGACTCCACTATTATCTTATCACTTATCAAATGCCATGGCAGTGTTTCCTAATATCATGTTCAAATTCACTGCCCATTATCAAATGCCATGACAGTGAAGAATTGTTCAAAATCATAAATCATAGAATGCCTTTACAATGTTCAAAGCCACTTATCATATAATGCAATGACAGTGTTTGCAGGTACCATGCTGAAAACCAATTCTTATCATAAAATGCCATGACAATGTATGCAGGTACCATGCTGAAAACCAATTCTTATCATAAAATGCCATGACAATGTTTGCAGGTACCATGTTCAAATCATCAAATGCCATGACAATGTTTGCAGGTACCATGTTCAAATCATCAAATGCCATGACAATGTTTGCAGGAACCATGTTCAAATCATCAAATGCCATGACAGTGTTGCTGATACCATGTTCAAAACCACTTCATATCATTTAAAACCACTGCAATGCCTATTCACATTATGTTCAAAACCATTACTTAACCAATCTAAACATTAAATTCTACTCATATATATACTAATTTATCAGAAGTATTTCACAACAGAAAACAACAGCTTGTTCAGGCAATAAAATTGTAAAGTAAGGTACTCCTGTTGCCAAATTTTTCCCCACAATTTTTAAAAATCTGATGATTTGGATTGACAGAACTATGCTGTGCTGTGGAATTATAAACCTTCTCCGATGAAATATCATTCTTGAAAATTTTTGTAAGACCTTGAAAATACTGTCAATTGCAAATAAAAAAATTCATGGACAACAAGCCTAAAAGGATTCAATTGCAAAATTTCTCGATTTTAATGAAATGATTTCTCACCTTAAATTTCTAACCAATTATGGCAACATCTGTAATGGCTGGCATAAAAAAAAAGTGATATTAATTCTAATAATCAATAGCAATGCTGAAAGGACAAAAGTGTCAGTGATGCAAGTAATGATGTAAAAATGGTACTGATTATTGCTTTGAAACAACATGTTAAGATATTTTATGAAAAATTGTACACCATAGTAAATACTTATGTATAGTTAATAAATACAGACATAAAATGCTTCATGATATTTACAGACACAGCAGCACAAAAAAGAGTAATAAAACTACATGTACCAAGGGTTTTCAATTTATAGACCAATGAAAAAATAGAAAAGGTAAGAATAATGCAAGTAAGAAAAAAAAACTTGTTTTGTATTGTAACTGGCAAAATTTTCTTGCTGAAAAATTAACTAAACATGCATCTGAATATGGTCTGCAAATTGCTTGTTACAATGTGTCCATAAAAAACAAGCCTAACTAATAAAAACTGGAAAAAAATTCACTGGTCAAAGTCATTTATAAAGCTGATGATGTTATACATCGACTCCATTGTTGTCATAACCGTACCATTTTATGATTCACTTCATGATGTATAATAAATAATATGACAAGTTACACATAGCATTCCCTTGAAAAAAAATGAAAATTATCACACAGCAAAGGGAGGCTACTTTCCTGAGAACATTGCATGCCAAGAGATCAAGACCTAGCAAATAGCAATGTAGACAAAATAACAACTGTATCCTTTAGAATTTCAGGCCAAACAGATCAAGTTTATTTTTGCTTCTAAATGCATCCCATAAGCTATAATTTTAACAAAGATTAGACCATTATTTCAGGCTGGTGAAACAATTTGGTTTTTTTGGTCTCTTTCCCTGTTCTGTAACAAAATTTTGAGCCATAATAAATTCAGAGATAAAGTCCCAATAATGATGGGAAAATGCTTTTAATGACAAATTTCTCCATGCAACAAAAATATAGGTCATTTATTACCCTAATGATTGAAATTACAGGAGATAGATGGAAAATGCAAAGTAAATCACCATGTCAAATAATTTTACTAAAAACTAAATACCATTTGGCAAAATCCATGCCTAATGTTTATGGCCTGGTTTGTAAAACAAGTCATACCATCCTTAAAATGAATTGCAACTATCTTTAAAAAAACCTAAATTACTTTCATTAGCAGGGATAGAGGTCAATGTGACTCAAAGCTCAAAAGGATAACAACTGTCATTTCACATCTAGGTCTGTATAACATTTCAAATACACATCTATATAGGATTTCAAATACACATTTTTGTCAATCATGTCATTGTTTTTGTACAATCCCCAAGATTGCATTATTCTTTATATTTGTTTAATTTTTTTACTTCTTAATATCACAATCAACATTTTTATCAATTAGGATGTAAGGACAATTAATGAATTCATCACAGACAACATAAATTTAAAACCAACCAAAATCAAATGCTTGCACAACTTCAAGAGTCATTATACTTATTGATTTTTGAACAGGTAAAATCTTTTTGGCTCATCTTTTTCTTTCCATGACAGAAAATAATGCTAGCATGACTTGAAATATATTCTTTACATTTTTTTTACAAACATCCATGATATGTTTTTGTGGGTCAATGTATAAATCCAATGGGCACTATTTTCACAACACAGAACAAAGAGAAATATGCCAATAATATGAATCAAAATTGAAATAAAACCAAATTCTTAAACAGTCTAAGACATCTAGGAAATAAATACACACTGCAAACCCAACTGTAACGAAGACTAGGGCAGGAAGTAACCCAAAATGTCAGTCAAACAAATTACAACCAGGAGGTGCAAAGGAAAAGGTGATTAATAAGGTTTTGAACCTTGCAGAATCAAATTGCATTTTGTACATCCATTTTGTTAAGTTTCCACAAGATAACATAGCTGGCTCCTTCTAGCATTGGTCTACCCTCTGTTGTTGACAGTTTTAGCAATTTGGTGGCCAGGGTTGATAACTACTAAATCAAATTACTACAGACATAATGAATTTTGATTAGGTTTAAAAACACTGTAGCTAGCTCTAGATCTGCCATCTAATTACCACAATAGTGTTATCTTTGCTATCATATTTACCTGTTGAGATACTCCAAAGATTTTGTCCCAAATTGGGATTTCACCCATGTCACATAAATAAGGGAAGAGTAGAATAAAAATGATGGGGAGGAGGAAACAGTTAGAGCTCAATATTTACATGACACTTTAATATTGATCACTCTTTCTTCCTGGTAGACTCTGTAAAACACCGACTGAAATTAAAATCTTTATATGATGTTACCTATAATTCTGTATCTTTTGTTTCTTATATGTGTATGAATACTGTTCTGTACTGAGAACTCACTGTCAGTGCTCTCGGATGGACATAGTCAGCTTAATCAGCTGGAACAAATTTGAAAACTGTTCTTTATGGTTGTTGTGTACAATGTTTATGAATTTAAAGGTACCACTGTCGTTTGGATACTTCTGCTCCCAAATAAGATTTTTCACTAACATGAGCTCTGCCAAAATTTAACTTGTTTGAATTTGCTCTCTGCTGGCTACTATGCCAGATTTACATTTCCATAATGTTGTATTACTATTTTAAGTTCAATAATGACATAATCAAATTGTTCAAAACAGAGGTATTCTGATCAAATAATAGCTTTAATTCTTAATATAATTTTTAGATTGTTATTTATTAGATTTATCATAATCTGAATGTTAGGGCTATATGGTTTTATAAATTGTGATGAGAAAAGAAACAAAATGTGCAATCTACTTTTAAATTGTATGTACTTTGTCTTTTTTTGGCTGTCATTTCAGCATTTCAAAATACCTCTGAAATGAGAGATTGACTGTCATGCCGCCTGTGTTTATTCAACCAACTTGAATATCTGACTCGTATTTAATGCCATTTTTTTAGTTAAAAATCACTCACTGATCTCCATTAACACTTTCCAAGCTCCAATAATCTGATATACTTCCTAACTTTGAAAATAAATTGCATATATCACCATGATTTTTCATATTCTTTTTTAAGCGTTGTAAAATGTTGTTAAGCACTTAGAGCTTCGAAAGATTAAGTGCTATAAAAAGTCCTCATTACTATTATTATTATTATTATTATCCTTATGATCAGCCAGTTTTTGCCAAACAAATTCATCATCTAACAATGAACCACAATGAGACTCAATCATTCTGGGTCTTCTAGACAGACAATATTATAAATGTTTCTTTGTAAAAAGGTTACAACTATGACAAAAGAATACTTGTTAAGTGCCCTAATGTGTCAATCAAATTTAGTCTAACAACCATTCAGGTCATACCCAAGAAACCTAATGTATAAACAGTTATGAAAACACATCACGTCAAGCACAATAATATTGCTACAAGCTTGAATTCTGTCTCAAAAAGAACTTTATGGGTGAAAAAGGTTGAATAAAATTATTTACTGCGAAGAATACATTTTTTTATGCCTGACTTGAAACTAATTTGTGAGAGTTCTCATGCATCAACACTTTTCTAATACATGAATTCAGGCAAATTTTAAACTAACCAGGCAATCATGTGCTTTGGGAGCATCCCTGTACTGATGGACACAACAGTGTTATCTTTTTCATGAAGCACTCATCCAAACTTTTACCATATCAGCTGTCTATATTACTCATGAGTAGAGCCTGTAAAAGCTGACATCTTGCAGCACAAAGGCAGCAAATGGTCCAGAGAACACAGCAATTTGCTGAAATCAATGATTAATACATACATGGAATGAAATAGAAGATGGCTTAACCCACAACTCAGATGAGTGATTCATGACACAGCAACACTGTTTTAACCATGGACTTATTATGCATCATGATTCATCACATAGCAACACTGTTTTGGCCAAGGATTTATTATGCATCAGCATCAATACAGTATTTAAGAAAATAATTCAAATACAAAGCGTTTGCCACTAAATTGTATGACCACAGATTTGAATCTGCTGCTTGATACATATTACACACAGCATATACAATAACTCTAAGAAAAAATGAAAGAGGTCTGTCATAACCGATTTCTAACTTCAATAACAATTAATACAATGATCATTTAAATTTTTTGGTTGGGAATATAGCATTTATGCACTAATAAAAAACAATGACAATGTATGACAAATTAAACAGATTTACAATTGGTCTATCAACATGCACAAGGAACACAATCCTTCTAAACTGTAATTATAACAAGTTTTCTAATTCCCAAATCTTGGCTCTGATGGGGAACAAGGCATAAAAATCAAGATCATGGGTTTCAAGTAGCAAGATCAAATACAAGATCACATATTTAATGAACATTGTTGAGCACAAACATGTGCTGATGGACAAGACATTTCTGATTATTATTCTGTTAAGTTTAAATTCCCTTGCTTTCATCCAAATCATATACACCTTACTACACTTCTGTGACAATGCTGTCTGATATGATCTCACAACAAATTCCAATAACGCTGTCAAATGTCCTGCATGTAAATCCTATATTTTGTCTCTTTGGTGTGGTAGTGCCATCAAATGTAGCAATGAACAATATGCCGATACATCAATATTACATCGTAGTTGAAAATGCAGCCAGGTTGCAAAAGCTTACAATTCCTCTAAATGTTTGTGTTTCACATCATAAACGAATGATCCTGATCCTAAACATGAATTAAGGAACTTGGTCAACAATATTCCATGTCTATTTCTTGGAATCATCAAAATCAATGACTGAATTGCTCATTAGGTCTTCAAAAGGTGATAACTTCACACAACTAAGCTCAAACTTGGTAGAGTTCTTTTGCATTAGACAGTTAATGAAAAATGCATTTTCCACATATGCTTTATTATCCACAATGATAAAAAGTCCAGGTGCTGTATAAATGTCTTTCATTCCCAGCCATTGTCTTTGATCATATGTGCTAGCTCTATGATGTACTTCCCTTCCTTGTATTTCTGGCTGGATTCAAAGGCATGTTCCTGTAATGAATCAAATAGACTTGTTATCCATGACATTAACTGGGATTAATTACACTTATTATCCATAGAGTTAACTGGAATTAGGTTGGTTATCCATGGTGTTAACTAGAATTGGACTTGCTATACATGGTGTCAACTGGAATTAGACTTGTTATCTATGGAGTTGGCTAACTCATGATTAGAAGCTATTCCTTGTCTGATGGGTAGGAAATATCAGTATTAAAATTTGCGTGCAAGTAAAATTTTGTATATGTTGCCCAAGATTTTGATGAAAAAAATGAAAATTCTTGATTACTCTCCCCATTTCTGGTTAGCCAACTATATGGATAGTGTTTACCAAAGGTATTCATAAAAAGTTGTTAAGGGGTTTTAGCACCATTTTTCAACACAAGATTGACTATACATGGTGGCTACTATTGCTGGTGGTGGAAGAACCCAGAAAACCCTAGGTGTGATTTTGACTCCTCATCCATTCAGTACCCCATAATAAGGTAACAAATTGATGACGTTTCTCTTTTGGGCCCTTCTATGCCCTAACTGCAAGCCTACCTACTTCATCTACATTTTATAACATTCTCCTTTCTGCCACAATAACATTGACCTTTTAACCTAAAACAAAATCAATATGATTCTAACTTATCCAACCTGTAAATCATCTATATGCTGTGCTAAAGGTACCTGGTCAAAATGTCATGATTTTGTGCTGAAACTGTTTTTTTTCTTTTCAGTCAGTGACCTTGATCTTTGGTCTCTTGACCAAAAATGGATCTACTTCTTCCTTGTATCAAGTGCATGTTATCCAACAAGTTTGATTCAGGTTTCTGAAATAATGTTATTGTACAGAAACCAGATTTCTTGTTTCATCCACAGTGACTTTACTGATTATTGTTTTTATCCTAAATGGATAGGCTTCTTTTTTAATCCAAGTGTAAGCTTTCCACAATGTCCACAACATCAAACTATGCCAAGTGGTCTAAAGCACTGTCCGTTATGGATCACTGCCATCTCACCTGTCTGCTGTGTTCGAGTCTAGGATTCTGGGAATGCAGAAAGCTTGCCTGCAGAAAGCTTGCCGGAGCTTCTCGTGGGTCGGTGGTTCTTTCTGGTGATTTCCCAGTTTCTTCCTCCACCATTAATACTGGCTGCCATGAATAGCCTATCGTGTGCTGAAAAATGGCATTAAGCCCAACAACAACAACAACAAACTATGCCATGGTGTGGAAACCATTTTTCTTCTTTCCAACACTGTGATCTTGACCATTGACCCTCAATTCAATAGCCTTCTTCCATACCAATCTTCAAGCCATCCACAAACTTTAATATATGTAGATTTTGGAAAACTTGTCTTTTTGTATGCAACTAAAATAGGGAAAGGACACAATATCCCAACAAAATGCTCATACTGATGTTGGGCACATACAAATGTGTAAATATGGTGGGAACAATGAATTAATGGCTTGAAAATCTAATCAGGTCACTTACAAAAAATATGCAAAGATACATAAATAGATGTTACTGTTTGGAGAGTGCCACTATTTGACTGCATATTTCACTTAGCTATTGTGTGAGCTGGCTACCTGCCATATTGTTAGTAATATATCATTTCTGCATCTTATAGCAGGTGCAAGTATTGAAAGCAGCAATCCAATATACACATACAACACACTCCATTAGATTTATAGGAACTTTTAGTACTTCCTGAGTTTGCACTGTAGGCAAAAGCTAGGGATATACATGTGTGATTCTGTATGTATGTGCATGTGTATATGTGTGTGTGTGTATATATATATATATATATATATATATATATATATATATATATATATATATATATATATATATATATATATATATATATATATATATATTCAATGTCAAGCAACTTGACATGCAATACCTTCCAAGGTGAATTCATTCATGATAATGCATGAAACAGGATCAGACACACTGAACTATGTGCACATATTTACTGTTTCTACCTGAATCAACAACAATGAAAAGTTTTATGTATTGTCATGTATATCTATATTGTTTTTAACTTTTTGTGCATGATTTTGTCAAATTTTTGTAATTTTGATTCGTGACTAAATTGCAGTGATTATCTGCACCTGGATTTTGTATGTGCATTGTGTGAATGTTTTAAGATATTAAAATACATCAAATTGCACAGACTCTATTATTTTGGATCCATTGTGAATTATTCAATGAAGTACTGGACAATGCCATTTTGAAAACACCACAATTTTGGTGGACCAGCAAATTTCTGGTTCCGAAAATTACACTGAACATTTCATTCCTTTGGACTTTGTATTCTTTTGAGTTTACTTCATAATACTGCAAGTTCCTCTCACATCTTCATTGATAACTTTGATATTGGCATTTAAGTTTAAAAATCTTTGATAATGGCATTTAAGTTTTAAAAAACCTTTGATAATGGCATTTAAGTTTTAAAAAACCTTTGATAATGGCATTTAAGTTTTAAAAAACCTAGTTGCTTTTGCTTCTATTACTGATTATTTAGTTTATAACTTATGAGTAGTAAGAAACACACACACACACACACACACACACACATATATATATATATATATATATATATATACACAATACAATACAATACACAATATATATAATATATATATTATATATATATATTATATATATATTATATACAATATAATACACAATACACAATACATGTATATATATCTATCTATATCTGCATATGTATTCCTCACAGGTGAGACATATGTAAATATTAAAGTAGAGAAAAATGTAGCTAACTGATGTGTTTCAATTAACATTAAAGGATTCCCATGAATTAAAATTCTAAGTAACTGAAAAAGCAAACAATAACTTAAGTAAAATCAGCACAATTGAGATCTGTCATGATTTAAAAATTTAAGAGGAACTTACACTATTATGAGATAACTAACAAAGAATCCAAAAAGTACTAGCGCAAGGCCAAAATGATAGTGTTCCCAATTAATTCAAGGTCTTGAATGTGCTGATGCACCAACAGCTTTGTTGTTGTTGTTGTAGGGTTTAATGCCAATTTTCAGCACAAGATAGGCTATACATGGCAGCCAGCATTAATGGTGGAGGAAGAACCCTGGAAAACCCAGGGAAGAACCACCAACCCACAGGAAGCTACTGGCAGGCTTTCTCACTTACCCACGTTAGCCGAGTTCCAAAGCTTTGAAGGTGAATTAAATTGATCCATATCACAATGATATAATTCAGAATGTCTTTGAATGAATTCACAACAATCCCTAAATATTGTTTTATTCCAAGCAAGGAACACTTAGTAATTCAAATAGATTATAATAAATAAATTCCTTGCAAATTTGTACTGAACTATTAATCTAGGAGTGAAAAATTCTGTTTACTTCACAACATTATACACATGTAAATCCATTACCTAACCAGTGTCACAGTTACCTTTATTGAAGAAAAACAAAACCCACTCCATCTTAATGTAAATCATGCAAAACTGTAAACAAATTCATTTCATGAATCTTTTCAAGTTCTGGGTCTTGAAATCAAACTAAATCTATTTATAGCTTACTAAACAAGACAAATTTGAAAAGTAAAAGTTTGGTAGATCTCTACCCTCACTTATATAACACTCCGGTGACCTAGTGGTTTGAGTGTGTGCTTTGGATGGGAGGTCGGAGTCATACAAAGACTTACAAAATTGGTACTTATCAGCGTAGCAATATGACTGAAAATTTGTTAAAGCTTAAAAATCAATCACATCACATATAGGTCAAGCTAGTACACAAATAAAATATGCATATGTAAATGAATACTGCTCAATGCTTTAAAATTCCCAATGACAATCACCTGATGCCCATACCACAATCCAAACACACAAAGATTATATAATTCAAGTGTGAGGGCCATTCTGAGGCTATCTGAAATAAAAATTTATTCTAACTGTATGAAATTAGTTAACAGAGGGGGTGATGGTGTATCATCAAGTATGCATTTATGAATTTTATCATAAAAAAATTACTGAATATTGATTTAGCAGCACTACAACATTGTAACATTAAAATAAACAGGTATATCCTACTGAAGCCATGAGTCTACATATTTTTAAAAATGATTTAGAACAATTTCAGAAAGTGTTAAAATGTCAAGAAACTGAACCATGTCATTTACATGTACTTATGTTATATACTTATGTTACATACAAAGGCATTTCAGTCTCTTAATTTTGATCAGTTATTGGGTTTAGGCATTTCACTCTGTTGGTAACTTTGATTTTGGAAAAGGTAACTGACAATATGCTGCCCTAATGTAAACCAACATCATGAGGATAGCTTACCTACATGAATTCTTAAATTTCAATCTTTCAAAAACCTGGACATAAAATTAGGTAGCAGCACTTTAAACCAGGTTAAACAGGTCAATGATTAATCTGTACTTCCATGTCCCTTTAAACTAGGTTAAAAGGGTCAATGATTAAACCATACTTCCATGTCCCTTTAAACTAGGTTAAAAGGGTCAATGATTAAACCGTACTTCCATGTCCCTTAGACCGAGTAAAATAGCCATCATTATATTAAGCCTTACTTCCATGTCCCTTAGACAGTAAAATAGCCATCATTATATTAAGCCATACTTCCATGTCCCTTTTACTGAGTAAAATAACCATCATTATATTAAGCTATACTTCCATGTCCCTTAGACTGAGTAAAATAGCCATCATTATATTAAGCCTTACTTCCATGTCTCTTAGACTGAGTAAAATAGCCATCATTATATTAAGCCTTACTTCCATGTCTCTTTGAGTAAAATAGCCATCATTATATTAAGCCATACTTCCCCATCCCTTAGACTGAGTAAAATAGCCATCATTATATTAAGCCATACTTCCATGTCCCTTAGACTGAGTAAAATAGCCATCATTATATTAAGCCTTACTTCCATGTCCCTTAGACTGAGTAAAATAGCCATCATTATATTAAGCCAATATATTAAGTTAATATGAAGCAGGCTTTTGAGCTACTTTTCTAGTTGGCCAATCTGATCAACTATAGGCCTGGATTTATTATACAAATCTGTTTAAGACACCACCCATATGATCCATACAGCAACTGTATCTCAACTGACTTGAAAAAGTTTCCTAGCTCTGAAAATTGGGTAGAAACTCAACTCTTGATCTGTTTTTCAATGACTCAATTATGGATTTTTATTGTTATCAAATGGCAGGTGAAATATTCCCTGTATTTACTCAAGATTCCTCAATATTTGCAAATTTTAAGGTGTTTGTCCAGTCAGGCAAAAGCCTATTCTTTCTCACATTTTGTTTCCAGTTTCCTGAGGCATGAGATGCCTGGATTAGGCTAGAATGGTTCTTGATCAAAAAAGTACACCTAGTTGAAAAAATTGGCCTAAAAATTTAAAATATGCTGTATCAGCCTGAAGATCAGATTACATACATAGGTATACAAATGCTACCAAATTTAAACTGGTCTAAATTAAGGGATTTTTTGGAACAATCCCTGTAACAAGTTCTCCATATTGACTAGCAGGCAAGGACAGGACCAAATCAAGATATTCTGGCAGCAAGTACTTGGCATATGAAGAAATTACCTTACTTAAAAAATTAATATTAAAAACATGTACAAAATAGTACAAGAAAAATAAAAGTGATTAATGAAGTTGCAATGTAGAGATGCATTACATTCTTCAGTCTGTAAAAAGTAGTTATCAATCACCATAATACTCTAGGGCAAGTGATTTGCATGTATGATGTAGAAGGTAGGTAGAGCATGCTGTCAATGGGACAGATGGGTAAGTGACTGGCATTTTAAGATATAGAATGAAGGTAGATCATGCTGTCAATGCCAACAGATGGGTAAGTGACTGGCATTTTATGATGTAGAATGAAGGTAGATCATGCTGTCAATGCCAACAGATGGGTAAGTGACTTGCATTTTAAGATATAGAATGAAGGTAGATCATGCTGTCAATGCCAACAGATGGGTAAGTGACTTGCATTTTAAGATATAGAATGAAGGTAGATCATGCTGTCAATGTCAACAGATGGGTAAGTGACTTGCATTTTAAGATATAGAATGAAGGTAGATCATGCTGTCAATGCCAACAGATGGGTAAGTGACTGGCATTTTAAGATATAGAATGAAGGTAGATCATGCTGTCAATGTCGACAGATGGGTAAGTTACTTGCATTTTAAGATTTAGAATCATGGTAGATCATGCTGTCAATGTTGATCATGCTGTCAATGTGGACAGATGGGTAAGTGACTGGCATTTTAAGATACAGAATGAAGGTAGATCATGCTGTCAATGCCAACAGATGGGTAAGTGACTGGTATTTTAAGATATAGAATGAAGGTAGATCATGCTGTCAATGTTGACAGATGGGTAAGTGACTGGCATTTTAAGATATAGAATGGCGGTAGATCATGCTGTCAATGTTGATCATGCTGTCAATGTCAACAGATGGGTAAGTGACTGGCATTTTAAGATACAGAATGACGGTAGATCATTCCAGCAATACAGACAAAATTCACACATCACAATAGGCAGATTCAAATCATACATATCACCATGGAAAAGCAGTGGAATGTCATTCATGGGAAGGCATTCTGTATATAACAGTACAAAAATATAAAATTAACAAGTAGACCACATTATTCTGTCCTTTACAGGCAGGCATTCTTTATACTAAGGTAGAATGATATAAAATTAACAAAAGGACCAGAGTAATGTCATTCCTGTGCAGGCATTTTTTTCATGGAGGTCAAATGATACAAAATTGTAAAAGGAAGATAGTAATCTGTCATTTGTAGATATGCATTTTTATATAGCGGTAAAATGAAATAAAATTAACTATTGAACCACAGTAATCTATCATTCACAGGCAGACATATTTATGAACAGGTGTCCCTTACATATATGCCTTGGCCACAGCAAATTTGTATGTAGCTAAAATTTAAACAACAATAATAACAAAATTTAAACAGTCTTGCTTTTTATCTTTTACTTGTGACAAATTCTCAGTTCAAGATCCATAAAATTTGCTTCTGCTGTACTGCCATTTGATCATCCTGTGTAGGTTACCATGGTATGTGTCCCTGAGAAAGAGGCTTTACTTCCATTTTCTTGATACAAAAATCACCCATTAACCAATACAACTGCACACGAGGCCCCAAGAGGTAGAGAAGTTCATCATCCAAATTCATTATTGCATTGCTCATCATGTACACCCAAATTCACTACTGTATTGCTTATCATGTACACCCAAATTCATTATTGTATTGCTTATCATGTACACCCAAATTCACTTTTGTATTGCTTATCATGTACACCCAAATTCATTTTGTATTGCTTATCATGTACACCCAAATGCATTACTGTATTGGCTTGCATATCATCTACACCTATATTTATTATTGTATTGGTTTGAATATCAGGTAGACCCAAATTCATTATTGTATTGGCTTGCATATCATGTACACCAAAATGCATTACTGTATTTGTTTGTATATCATGTACACCCAAATGCATTACTGTATTGGCTTGCATATGGTGTACACCCAAAAGCATTACTGTATTGGCTTGCATATCATGTACACCAAAACAAATTACTGTATTTGTTTGTATATCATGTACACCCAAATGCATTACTGTATTGGCTTGCATATCATGTACACCCAAATGCATTACTATACTGGCTTGCATATCTGTACACCCAAATGCATTACTGTATTGGCTTGCATATCATGTACACCAAAATGCATTACTGTATTTGTTTGTATATCATGTACACCCAAATGCATTACTGTATTGGCTTGCATATCATGTACACCTATCATGTAACTGTATTTGTTTGTATATCATGTACACCCAAATGCATTACTGTATTGGCTTGCATATCATCTACATCCAAATGCATTAATGTATTGGCTTGCATATCATGTACACCCAAATGCATTACTGTATTGGCTTGCATATCATGTACACCCAAATGCATTACTGTATTGGCTTGCATATCATGTACACCCAAATGCATTACTGTATTGGTTTGCATATCATATACACCCAACAACAGGTTTGTGCATTGTTTTGTTCTTTTCTATGTATGATATCTCCTCTATCTATAAGTAAAGGTCATTATGTAAAAAATTATGGGGAAAAGTATGCTGTCATGAACTCTGTAAAATGAAAGTAAATGTGTATTTAAAATTTTCGTCAAATTTGAACATTTATTTATTCCTAATAAATACAATGGATGTGATAGAGAGAGAATTTTCTTTTATATGACAGAATTACAGAGGTCACCTTGGATCTTTTTAACAGAAAGCCTCCACAGCAAGTAATCTATTGCTTCAGATTTCCAACAATCTCATATACAATGTTAGGCTGCCTGTCCACTGACTATAATACATCTGTGGCTTGTAACCTCTGGATCAACCCAGGTTATCCACAACTGGGCATCATTGTCCCAGCTCAAAGTAAACCAATGTGCTGCTGCTGTTACATAAAGACCAAAGAAAAATGGAACTTTGACTTTATCATTTACTTAAACTGTAAGGACAGTTACTTAGCAACCATGTCATTTCATATCTAATCTCTGTCAGAATTCATACTGCTAAACAGTGGTGAAATGAGATGTCATATTGATGATGTCATCACATAATGAACACATTTCAAAAAACAACAGTGATTATGCTTAACCAATGGCAGATCTACTTGTAGGATGTTCTTGGTTGTTTGCATGCTGTGAACAAATTAATACATAATATCTTTCAAAGATAAGCAATAAGCCCAGAGGTAGGTTATCTATTGCAAACTTGATTCCATGACAAATTGGAAGCAGTATTGTATGATTTTATCAACTAACACCAGGCAACCAAATATCTTTGGCAGAGCCCAAGGCATTTCAAAACATGCAGAAAAAAATTTATCTCCACAAACCATCTTTAGCAAACAAAAACAAATGTGCCTGCATGTCTGTCTATACTTTAAATGACTGTAAACCTTGAGACTTTGACTCCAAGGTCAAAGATTTGAGATTGTATGCATGCTACAGAAAAATATATTTATAACCAGACAAGCCACACATAAAGGGACACCTGATATATCCTGCACAAAACTCAGTGTGAACTTATCAAGAGAACCCATCCAGGAATAAGGGGGAGACAACCCACACATGCAGAGCTGATAAAGAGATTTGTCATAGACACCCACACATGTATAAAGTTGGTCAATGGATTAAGGACAGACACCATGAACTTGAAAGCCATCCATCAAGGAATTAGGGACTTCCCACCAGCACAAAATCCATTAAGGGATTAGGTACAAACACCCAAAGGTGTATAGAGTACATGGATTAAGGGCAGACACCACACAAGTGAACACAATCCTTAACAGAATTAGAGACAAACACCTCACTTATGAATTAGATACAAACTCCCCACACCTTAACAAAATTCATCAAGGGATTAGGGAGAGACCCTCAAATCAAACACCCAACACTGCAGTGCAAAGAATCCACCAAGGCATTATGGACTTGTTCCCCACAATCTGGGATTAAAGACATGCCAAACATGAACAAAATCCATAGAGAAATTAAAAACATGTTCTCCACATGAATGGGTTCCATCAATAGGAAAGAACTCACACATGAGCAGAATCCAACTAGGGATTTCAAGCTGTACAGTAACAAAACTATCAAGGGATTAAGGAAAGAAACATGAATAGATTCCATAAGAGATTAAAGACAGACACCCTACAAGGGAACAAAATTCTTCAAGAGAATAATGATAGACAGTAAATGGAAAATATTAAAGGAAAACAAACTCAAATTTGCATGTGGTTTCAATTAAGTTTCAGTCCTAAATGATTTTATTTTCAAAACTAATGTGCAAATTTAAATATATGGTCAACTAATTTCAAGCAAATGTGACCATGATGGATATAATTGTGATATTACCAAGTTAAATCTGGTCTACTGTTGATACATTGGTCTAACAATTTCCTTCTTCAATACAGTTGTGGTATACTGTTGATATATTGGTCTACCATTTTCCCATTACAATATAGTTTTGGTTTAGCATCCATACAATGGTCTACCAATTTCATATTGCAATACAGTTCTAATCTACTGTTGATACACCGATCAACTAATTTTCCATTACACTACAATTCTGGTCTACTGTCAATACAATGGAATAATAATTCACCATTGCAAAACAGTTCTGGAATTATTTAAAACAAAAATCACACAGAAGAAAACATAAATGTTCAACTATATAGTACATAATGAAAATGAATTCAGATTATGGAGATAAACACAGAAGCAGTTTAGAAGGCTGTCAGCTTCTGTACAACCTACTCCAGGAAGCTAACACTTTTCAATGAAGCATTACAATTCATTACATAACTATGAGTGTAAAATGATAGTGAGATACTTTTAAAGCATGCATGTTTAGTAAGAAATCAAATTAAAACCAAATTATTTTAAAACTTAATAAAATCTAGCAAAGTGTAATCACTTTGAACCAAGAGACAAATTGTCACCAGACCAGAAAGGATTTGGCAATATCACAGTACGGATTAGTGCTGCTTGAAAAAGTCTAGTGTTAACAAATATGGCTCCATCCAATGTATAGGGAAAATCATCAATTGTGTAAAAGAGAGTGAAAAACTATTCATTACAAGAATGTCAATCCTAACAAATGAACTTAGGCAAATATCAAATTTTCCTTTTTACCCTTATTTTGAAAAATCATGTGACCTGGGTTCATTTTGTTCTCTGAGAGAGTTCACTTTTATCTTTGACATTGTACACCTTGTTCTATGAGAGTACATTTATGAGGGAATACACATATCTTAGTGTACACCTTGTTCTATGAGTTCCCTTTTATCTTTGAGATTGCACAACTTGTTCTTTAACAGAGTGTAGTGTACACCTTGTTCAATGAGAGTAATCTTTGTCTTATGATACCAGTCTTATGATAAGATTACCAGTACACTCTGGCCTATGACAGTACACTTTGTTGTATGATAGAGGACACTCTGTCCTATGAAAAAACTTACTTTGTCATATGATATAAAACAATTAATATTGTGACAGAATAATTTTGTCATATGATAGTGCACACTTTGTCCTACAACAGAATACATTTTGTCATATGATAGAGTACACTTTGTTATATAGTACAATATATATTGTTTATGACAGAGTACACTTTGTTTTATGAAAGAGTATACACTTTATCATGACAGAATACTTTGTTGTATGAATGAATTTACTTTACCTACAATAAAGCACTTTGTTGTATGAGAGTAAACTATTTGTTGTATGACAGAGTATGCTGTCCTATGATAAAGCACACTTGACCTTGATGCTACAATGTTATGTTGTAATAACTTACATATTTCCATCCCAATGTTGTTTTGCAGCATTCACAGAAAATGTCTGCCACAGCATGCAAGCCCGTCAAAAGAACTCTTTCTTCAGCTGGACCACAGCCCACATTCACCCTGAACAGTAAAAATAAATAAGGTCATATATGTATAATAACCCAAATAAGGTCACATATGATAATAATAACTTAAATAAGGTCACATATGTATAATAACCTAGATAAGGTCACATATGTATAATAACTCAAATAAGGTCAAATATGTATAAACACCCCAATAAGGTCACACATGTATAAAAACCCAAGTAAGGTCACAAATGTAAAAAAAAGGTCACATAAAAAACAAATAAGGTCACAAATGTATAACCCAAATAAAGTCACATATTTATAAAAACCCAAATAAGGTCACATATGTATAATAATCTAAATAAGATAGTTTTTTTTAATAACCCCTCCCCAAAGCCAAATGGCCATATCAGCATATTCTAAACTAAAAGTGTGAACATTGTATATGTTTTATTGCATCTCAAAATAAAACAGACATGTTTTCATATAATCATGTATTATTAAGTGTACATTCAGAAAACTTCAAGATCTAAACTTTGTACTGGAAATATTAAAATCTCTGAAGAAAGCCCCCTTCCCTTGGCATCATATGTATAAAGGTCACATATGTATAATAACCCAAATAAGATGTAGTTTTTTTTTATAACCCCTCCCCAAAGCCAAATGGCCATATCAGTATATTCTAAACTAAAAGTGTGAACATTGTATATGTTTTATTGCATCTCAGAATAAAACAGACATGTTTTCATATAATCATGTATTATTAATTGTACATTCAGAGGACTTCAAGATCTAAACTTTGTACTGGAAATATTAAAATCTCTGAAGAAAGGCCCCCCCCCCCGGCATCATACTGAGGCATGGGGTAATAAAACAAAATCAGAGAAATGATTGAATTTTTCTCTAGCACTGCTGTTTGGACTGGTGCGAGTCTAAGATCCCTCATACTATTATACCCATACAGGACTAGCACTCTTGTGTGGGAAATTAAACTATACTATTAAACCCATACAGGACTAGCACTCTTGTGTGGGAAATTAAACTATACTATTATACCCATACAGGACTAGCACTCTTGTGTGGGAAATTAAACTATACTATTATACCCATACAGGACTAGCACTCTTGTGTGGGAAATTAAACTATACTATTATACCCATACAGGACTAGCACTCTTGTGTGGGATATTAAACTATACTATTATACCCATACAGGACTAACACTCTTGGGTGGGAAATTAAACTTTTAAAATCATTCACATTCAATGTTTACTCTAATGTGCACAGCTGCGTGGCCACCCAGCTCATTAGAAATGATATGCAATAGTTTCAAAATTAGTGCACAAGTTTTGGTAGCAAATACATATGCTGCACAGCAGTTTCAAAACTGCACACACAAATATTAGAGGGAATGTCGTTCACATTTACAAACTACCCTCAATTCCATCTCAAAGGTCTATCTTCAAGCTGAGCCATATTTTTAGTGATGGGAATCATCAAAATTAATCATAATCGATCACCAACGAATTTAAGAAGCAACGATAATAATCATGAATCACTGAATTTAAAAAGCAATGATTATAACTAATCAATAACTGAATTCAAAGAGTAATTTTCAAAACCCATCAATCATTGAATGTAAAGAACAATAATCATAACCGATTACCAATCAGCATTGATCATTTACCGATCAATCACTGAATTTAAAAAGCTATGATCAGGACCAATCAATCACTGAATTTAAAAAAAAATTGATCATAACTAATCAAAATTCAGAGCAATGATCATATATGTATATTTTTCATGAGCTATTAAGTTAGCCAAAAAGGTCAAAACAGTTTATGTACATAATTTTAAGTAAAGAAAGTTATTGCCTGTTATATGTTGTTAAACATGAACTGTTTTATGTTTAAAAGCTATGTCTGCCTGATGCTTTCCAATGGTATCAGAGTGGTTCAAAACTGAGTACATAACATTCATAAATAGCTAGTATTGGTAATATGGCACTCAATAGTATTTTTCCCCATCACATATTTTATGTGTTATTCATATTTTCATTTCATCAGCTTTGCCCATCAGCATTGCTGACAGTTGAACCAATTATAACAAAGCCAAGCAACAGATCTTGTCCAGTGTAATTAAGATCAAGGTGTAATGCCACTTAAGGAAGGCACATGCTTATCTAACTGATTAGCAGGATCTGGAGAGAGTTAAATGCTGACCTTGATTTCAAAACATTTGTTGCAAATATTACATAAATAAATGCAAATGGCAAAACTTGTTTACTGCTTGCATTTTTATACATCAGGAATTTTCTATAGCAAGTGGAAAAGTACAGAGGTCTATTTCTAGGGTGTCTGAGAAAGCACATGGTCTATTATGATGGGAGAAAGACGAATTGTTGTGTTGCACTAAGGATCTCATGGGCTGACAACTCTCATGTGCTCCAAATTTGGGAAAAAAATAATTTCAAAGGAACCAAAATAGTGCTTACCTACATATTGTACTCAATGAGTTAATAAAAAGAGATAACCTTATTATTGCTTTGAAACTTATTTGCATTAAATTGTCATCTATTAGTAGAACATATTATGGACATAAATGCAACATATCAAAACATTTACATTCTGGAAAATCTGAATATTCTGGAATTTTAATCATCCTACTCCTTTCAGTCCCAAATGCTCCTGTGGCTTATGAGGTAAGAGTGTCCACCACTGATGATGGAGGTTGCTTGTTTGAGCCCCAGACATGTCATACCAAAGACTTGTAACAATGGTACTAACAGCTGCCTTGCTAGGTGCTTAGCATTAAGAGGTCAGTGTTAGGAGTGTGACCAGATAATGGAACTGGGTTGTACAATATGCAATTTGTCTGGGACATGATGCCTAGTGATAGACATCACCATAAACTGCCACACTGCAGATATCATAGCAATATGACTGAAAAATTGTTACAAAGATTTTAAATGAGGCCATTCATTAGTCCTGTACCTACAAAAAAGTACTTGCAAAAAAACAATAGTACATTATACATTAACCCCTATCCAACATGAGCAAAGATTTTTATTTTTGTTTTTTTATTGGTTTCACTGCCACTTTCAACATATGGATACATTATGCTGAAGAAATGGGAGATGAGTGCCTTTCTCAAGGTCACTCTGAGGGCTGTCTTGGGTAAGTACCAAAGCTGTGACCCTTGGTCTGTGTCCATTGTTCAACTAGTTTTTAAAAAGCTAATAACAACTATCTAATAAGAATTATGAAAAGCATAAAACATAATCAGATATTCTTACAAACACTGTTTTCCCCATGCTAATTGTCCATGTGATAATTCTTGCTATAGTAATGATAAATTTGGTAATTACTGGAATCACTGTTTTTCCCATGCTAATTATTCATTTCATAATTCTAGCTATGACTGTTTTTGACCATGCTAATTCTCCATTTGATAATTCTTGCCATCTGTTTTGCCCATACTATTGATTTGGTAATTACTGCAACATTGATTTGCCTATGCTAATTATTCATTAGGTAATTCTTGCAACCTGTCATTTTTTATGAATGGATGAGATTCTTTGCCTTTGTTGAAACAAAAGCCATCAAGTTTCAGGACTTAAAAGTACTGATCTGGCAAAAACTATATTTACAATCAAGAAATGGTCTGTTCCACTTCCATATTGATAGTTATTGTTGCCCCTTGTTAAGCAACTTCAAATATCTCTTCCAGTCAATGATTAACACCTTTGTTTCATTTTTATTCTTTATTTTGTTTGTTATATCAAAGGCAAATCTGAACAAAACTATACACCTACAACTCCTAAAAAAATTTTTGTTGAGGCTCACTAAATAAAAAACTTTGTTCTTATAATGACCATGCTCAACAGTAAATGTAAGGCCATCTATCAGTTTAAGAAACTTATAGTAGATGGTGTGATGGGAAAATTAAGCCCACCCCTCGCTTTAACTTGTAGCAGATGTTGTGAAGGTAACAATTAAACCCACCCCTCACTTTAACTTGTATCAGATGTTGTGAAGGAAACAAAAAATTAATGCTGGGCAACCATTTATGCAAATGTAAAGTCCAAATGGGCAGCTAGAAACAATACAAAAAAAATTATCATATTAGAAACTTTAATGGAATTTAATATTTTTTGTTCAGCCACAAACATTTAATCCTGAAACTGTCAATTGGGTACAAACATTTAATCCTGAAACTGTCAATTGGGTACCTATCACAAGGTACTGTCAGTCATCTCTGCAGTTGAGCATGGGGTGATTCTGTAGTTGAGTGTTGGGTTACAGCTGACCCCTGGGGTGACCCTTCAATATACAACTAGCCACCTGTGGTGACTCTTCACTATACAAGATTTATTAATGTTCATCTTTTTTTTGACACACAAACATATAGCAGCAGTATCTTTCCTCTTTGACTCAAAACAATGAGGGCTCATGATACAGTAGCACACTTTCAAACAGGCCTATTTCTCAATAGCTAAAAATAGGGCCTTTTGATTATGGCACAATTTTTCAGGAATCCCAATAGGCACACACTGTTGGGATGTGATGTGATTATGATTTTTAACGTAGCTTTAACAATTTTTCAGTGGTATGCTACGATGTATGCAGTGTGGCAGTTTATAGTGATATCTAGCTCTGGGGCATCATGTCCCACCCAGTCACATTATCCTAACACTAGGCCGACCAGTCCTAACACTAACCTCTTAATGCTGAGCGCCAAGCAAGATAGCTGTTAGTACCATTTTTGTAAGTCTTTGGTATGACTCGACCAGGGATCGAACCCATGACCTGCATCCGATGCTTTAACCATTAGGCCACCATTCCCACTGCTGGGAGTCAATAAACAAACAAAATATCAAGCTATGAGATGAATTCTGAATATGGCCTAGAGGACTTAAGTGTATAACCATCAAACAATTTAAATAAATTTTAAATCTAGACAATGACAGTGTCAATGCACAAATGGCCATGCTAGCATCAAGTAACTATGCCATAATTTGCAAGATGCCTTGCAGTTTGAAAAAAAAACTGATTTAAGTGTGATGCTGACATTCAACATTTCTCAATCTTTTAGGCTCTCCAAAAATGCTCATTGGAATGGAAATTTACAAAAAGGTGACCAAAAATTAATTGATAATAAATTATGAGTAGTAGAGAAGGCAAAACCAATGATTAAAGGAACAATTTTTGAAAAAATGTATTTGCATTGAAAGACATGTTATTTTGGGTATAGAATAATTTTATTTTAAATTAAAATCAAATCAAATGAGTAAAGTAATTTTGAGGATTTTTTTTAGATTATTCTCATACTTTGATCCTGGATTCTGAAAATGGGTTTTATGAAGACATTAACTCATTATTCTCACTATGAAGTTGAAATTATATGGACAACGGTCTTTTGCATACCACAGCCCAGCAACATGGAACAAATTACCCACTGCACTTAGACACAAAGACAGTGATCTCATTCAAGAGTGCTCTTATAACTCATCTATTTCAACTGCAACCCAAACCAAAATGCATGCTTAGGACAATCTTGCAGCAAGCTTACTACAAACTAGGTTTGCTTGCACAAGCTTTCGAAATCTTGCAAAAGGAATTTTTCAAAGTCTTACAAGGCATACAATATGGCCACCACCATGGTGTTATTTGACGTGTCAAAATGTGATTAAAGGATCATAAAATAAATTAGATTGTAATATTCAAGATTAATTCCAGGTAAATATAACTGTTACTAAAAAACAAACATCATTTAACAGATCAAAAATAAAAACATGACAGTAATATGATTAAATTTACTCAGAAAATTCATGTACATTCTTCACTAATGTTAACTACCAAAGTACCAGTACCATGGAAAAAGTACCATGGCACACATACTACCAGAAAAATAGTATTATGCACCTTTGAAAAAAGTTGATTATAATTATACTTACAGCAATCTTGGGTGCAACTGCAGTAATTTACCTTGCAACCATGGATTTTCAAATTTTTCAGCCCTAGAAAGGTAAGTGGTACCAACAAAAAACACTACCTATGTGGTACTCAAATAACTTCTAGAATTGGAAAATATGACATTTGTACAAACTCTAGAAGCATTCCAAATAAATGTAAACATGGTATACTTCATGATAAAAGTTCAAAGCTAAGGATGTTAGAAACCTGTTAAGAAATACATCCAAAAAAGGTAAAGGTAAAAGAATCCTAAAAACAGTTTGCCAAAATTTGTTATACAAATACTTCACTATTGCTGAATACAGGTCAGTGGGCAGAGAAAATCCAAATGCCTGTACAAAAAAAAAGCTGATGAAAATTCCCCTTCTGTAATCTTTACTACTGAAAAACAAAGGATTCAAAAAAGTTTATAAAAATCAGTGTGTGTATGTGTGCATGTATGTATGTATGTATGTATGTATGTATGTATGTATGTATGTATGTATGTATGTATGTATGTATGTATGTATGTATGTATGTATGTATGTATGCATGTAAGTATGCTTGCTTGTCTGTCTGTCTGTCTGTCTGTCTGTCTGTCAGTCTGTATGTATGTATGTTATTTAAAAGTCCAGGACCTTGGCTGGAACATTTTACAAGACTAAAATAGGAGAGATAAATATAAGTTGCATGATAAAAATAAAGCTTAAAAAAATAAAATATTGTGATAATGCAGCAGAAGTTTCAAAACAGCGACCTCTTGTTTGGCAGGCATGACACAGAAAGAAAAATGTTTTTATAAGTGACTCATCCCAAACTGACAAAGACTGCCTCAGACACTTGTTATGATAGGCCTAAAGTGGCTGGAACTTGTTATTTCCAAGCCATTCTTTGATCATATCCCTAGACTAAAGCCCTTTATTCAAGCAAACAGTTAACCAGATTCCACCCTGGAGAGAAATTATAAGTGTCTAAAACAATTACTGCTCACAGAGAATTGATGGATACAATAAATCAATGCTACCAGTCCAAGACAGCAATGTAAGACTCCACTAAATTAACTCTGATCCTGCCTCAATATTGATTTAATCCAACCCATGGTGGCTTGACATTGCATTATTATCTTTGCATTTTGCAATTCCAAAGTAATCTTTGTTGCAATTGTTGCTGCTTAGAAGCTTTTGTTTAAAGACTTGAACATGTACAAATGAGTTTCACTACCACCATGCAAGGAGATATCCATAATACAGTAAGACATGTCTTGAAAGACCAGATTTTCAGTGCATTCTCAATCAAAAAAATAAATAAAAATAAAATGTCAAACTATACAGGACAATCCTCTGACCATCCTCAAAATTCATGCTAGCAAAATGATAGAATTCAAAAATGGAACTCAGATCAAACAACATTTAAAGTACCCTTGCAGACCTAGAAAATCTGCAATGAGCAAAATTCTCATGCTTTCCTTAGCATATCCTAGGGTCTGACTCCCCATTACTATATTAATGATACTGGTGTCATTATATGAAATTTCCATGCTTTCCAGAATATATTCCAACCTAAACTCCATCTCTCTAATGACCCTGGGAATTCCCATGCTTTCCAGAGTATATTCCAACCTCTACTCCAGGCATCACAGTTACCCTGGGGTCATAATACAACATTATGAAATAAAAGTATATAATGCATGTTTTGGTTATGTAACAGATATGCAGTTGTATCAGAAAATAGTTGAACTGTAATTTAAATATCTACAAATTTCATCTTTGACCAATTCCTTACCCCTACCTACCCCAGAACTTCAGGTGCTCCTACCAATAATTACCCCAAACCATCACCCCCAATGTCTTCTGATGGTTAACAAATGTGCATCGATAAAGATACTTTCATAACTCAGAAAAGGCAAATTCCCAGGCTTTTAATTGTTTGATGTCCAAATCCCAACCCTAAAACCCAACTGCAGTGACCCAGTGATTCTAACAAAAACCTTCATACACTTATCTTGTTCTGCTCCAAAGATGACATGTACAAAAGTTTGGTTACAACATATATATATATATATATATATATATATATATATATATATATATATTTATCTGAGTCCTGACTATTAGAAAGTTACAATGAGATCCTCATGTTTTTAACTTGAACACCTCATTTTATGGCTCATAATAACTGGATGCATTTTAGAATCACCTAAGAAACTTGAATGGCCAAGGAGATGTGATAATTGCCACTAGTAAGGACCCAGAGTCTTTAACTCCAGGTTATCATCTGTTGCATGTGTACATTTGTTTTCTTAATGCATATTAACTTAAGAGCATATAGTTAAGGATGGGGATCTCAATGGTTTCCAAGCTATAACCTGGGTTAAATCTTTTGGGTAGGATTAAAGTCTGTTGCAGAACAGTTGCTCTTTTCATGACCTAATGATTAGAGGTCTGACTAAACTTTGGTGGTATTCCATAACAAATCAAATGCTGGGAGTGTTCATGTGCCTATGGTGGCCTGTGTTATAACAATTTGCCATCAGTCTTTTGCTGGATCACAACAATACAATCCCAGAATATATACTTACTTGAATTTCACTATAAATCCAAGTCTTTATTTCCAAAAATGTCACATCTGAGAACTTTGTATTCCTGAGAAGTATAACTTGAATTAAAAAATTTGAATAAATAAATGGAATAATACACATAACAATAGTACAAATGATTCTGCTCAGATCTTACAGCACAAATGAATTTCTAGATAAACAAAATTATATAGACTTCTACTTGACATCAAAATTAGCATATTTTTTTTATAAAAAATACAAACTATTACCTAATGGAAAATTTTATTTTGCAGGGTTCCATATGTTTAGAAGATAAAAATTAGTTATAATTTAGAAGGGATTGTTCCTAAAATTATAATATAAAATCTGGTAAACAACAGGTAGGTCTGGCATTTCATGGGGAGTTTCCAATGTTCTGTACTGAGATTAACATGTTTACAAAACCAAAATTATTGTTTCAGGTCAGACAAAAAAATAAAATTGACTTTGGACAAAGTCAAGTACAAGTTCAAAATAAAATTTATCTGTAGCATATAATGAATAAAAAACATAAAAATACCCAATGCAAATTAAATAACATAACATAGAGCTGTTCAACTGGGCAACATCCTTACTGCCAATGCCTTTATACAGGTCAGAGCTATCCAACTTGGCAATACTGCCAATGGCCTTTATAAAGATGTACAAGTCAGAGCTATTCAACTTAGCAACACTACCAATGGCCTTTATAAAGATGAATATGTCAGCTATCCAACTTAGCAACACTCTTACTAACAATGGCCTTTATAAACACCCAAAACTGAGCTAAAAAAACAAATCAAATAACTGAATATTAAAATTATAATAATTTTTATCCATCAACATTTTAATAGAAATTTGTCATCTGAATATTCAAATAAAACAAGAGTCCCATTTATACTCCATAATTTTAATTTAAAAAAAAAACAATGTAACTCTACATACTACATGGACATGCATATCTGCTAACACCTGATGAATGATGTGCATTTCCCTTCTACATTGTTTACCAATTTTATAAATGTGTACAGGTAGAAAATTAAACTAAACCATTTACATGTGCAAACAAAGCAGCCTTAAACTGTTTGAGACAACAGTGGATGATATCCAAAAAGTAGACATGAAGTGTTATAGTAAAAAAAAATACTCTGTTAATAGGACTTAATGCTGAAAATTGTTGCCCTAGAGGCCATACAGGATACCAGACTGAGGTCATTTAGGACCAACTAGATTTCATCTTAGCCTTGGTGAAAAACCCATGATCATCTATAAAGTAATATAAATCCAAGCTATAACAAAATGTTATGTAAATATTTTAGTTATCTTTTTGAGCAGAGTAGTCTGGGCAAGACCATTAGTGTTTTAGCACATGGCAAAATAAATGGGTTATTTTTTGCCAAGACAATTGGAGTCAGGTGACTAATGTTTTCATTTTACATCAATCTTTAAAGTTCAGAAACTCCATGGATTCTCTGTTGCATTTATATGGTTTACAACTGAGTAATTTGCCTCAGGTGATAGGTGAGCAGCTTGGAAACAAAGACAACAAATTCTTCTTATGATAAAGGAGGGAATGTGGTTTGAATGGGTGATATGGAATAGGTAGGGGTGGGTTAGTAGACTATAAATTTCATTTGTGACTAATATAAAATGCTAATCAATTTGAATATGGTCAACAAATATTCAAAAAAGCAGGAGTCTGGCATTCACTTCAGCTCTAATTTATGATGAAGATTTTACCAGAGTAATGGCAACAATCCAGGACAAGACTACATGTATATACATTTGTATGTTATAAGTACAGTACATGTGAAATACATCTCACAAAGATGTATGGAATGTTATGATTAACACCCTCATCTTCCTGAAATCTCTTACAGTGCAGGAAACCACTCATGGTCTTAGTTCAAATAACATATTTATTTTAAAAAAAGCACAGAAAATCAACATTATTTCAGCTGCAGGTACTATTACATGTACCTGAATACAAGCAGACTTTTGTTTCATGAAAGGCAAATATTTTGCTTGCTGTGTGGTACTTAATTTTTTTTTAAAAAAAACTTAGAACTGGCTTGTGTTGTCATAAGATAGTAATCAAGGATGTTACAGCAAAATAAATAGATTGGAAGCAATTAAAGTAAGATGCACTGACACAATAGCCAACTGTGCCACTCTTATTGTAGAATTTCAACTCACACCCTTTCTGGTGTTTGGTCAAGAAACTAACTACAGAACAAAATTTAGCATGCAAAACTAAACAGTCTCTCACCTTTGATCTGTTGACCTAAAAAATGAACTGGCCTCTTGCATACATTAATTGCAATAACTCAACAAAACTTGGTCAAGGAATATTGAATATAACTAAAGCCATTATGCAACAAATATTTGATTTCTATCAGTCGAAGTTACCTTGACCATTGACCTTTTTATTATAAAATGAATAGGCTTTTTTCTTAGCCAATAAACATTTTGAAAGGACATGGTTTAGAACTGAATTTTTTTGCAGAAACCATTTTACTTGAAGTTATGTGCATTGACCTGTAAATTTTGAATCCCAAAATCAAGTCACAATGACCATGATCTTTGTCCTATAGAACTGGATAGCTATACATTTCTTCCTTTCCAAAATGCAAGTCATCCACAATAGAACATGCAATGGACTATGTATGTTGTCAATCCTTGCAATGGTCTATGTATGATGTCAATCCTTGCAATGGTCTATGTATGCTGTCAATCCTTGCAATGGTCTATGTATGCTGTCAAGCCATGCAATTGTCTAAGATTTCAAACCATGCATTGGTGTATGCATCTTGACAAACCCTTATGCAGTCGGAAAAAGTCTATGCATCATGCCTGGGTTACCAAAGGTGCCAGTCTACTGAAGGTAATGTGTTACAGATAGTGGAGTTTCCTGACAATGATTGGGTTATAGAGGGGAACCAGTCTACATAAGCTGGCTGGGTTACATATGTGCCAGTCTACTGATGGTGACTGGCCTACAAGATAAATGTTGGCCTGTAACAGAAGGTGACTATGTTACAGAGGGGGCCAAATAAACAAGTGAAGAGTAAACCAAATATTTAACTAAAGAAAAAACATTTAAGCTGAGATGATTAGGTCTGTACAACCAGTTCAATCAATATTTTTATCTGCAATCTGTTGCTGACATTATGAATTCTTTTGTACAAGTGACAGAACTTGTGACTCATAGGTCAAAGTTACTTAAGTGTCCAAGCCTTTCTTGTTTATTATCTCCAATGTCCTGACCTAATGCTGGAAGACTGATTTTCATTAGTTATTATTCATGGCTCCAAAAATTCAAAAGTTCTAGGGTCATCAGCTGGTATAATCATGATTAACTAATTACCTTGAGGACTTAAATGCATGCATGGAGTAATCATGATTAACTAATTACCTTGAGGACTTAAATGCTTGCATGGAGTAATCATGATTAACTAATTACCTTGAGGACTTAAATGCATGCATGGAGTAATCATGATTAACTAATTACCTTGAGGACTTAAATGCATGCATGGAGTAATCATGATTAACTAATTACCTTGAGGACTTAAATGCATGCATAGGCCTCAATAAAAGCTAATTATTTTTGCATTACTTAAACAATCTGTATCTGACACACAATTCTTGAACATTACTGAATGATACAAAACAGTTTTTCTGTGCAAGCAATCAAGATAAAGGAGGAATATTAACTCTTATTATAACTGTATAAACTTCAGATCTATAAGGATATTATCCTGAAGTTTCAGTTGAATAAGCAACCAATGATGATAAAGCAGCTTTAAAATATTTTGACACCAAACTTCAACAAAGAAACACAGGGAAAACCCACAACTGCATGCATATCAAGATAATTATAGACATATAGAGACATTATCCAGAAGTTGCTAGCATATCAAGATAATTATAGACATATAGAGACATTATCCAGAAGTTGCTAGCATATCAAGTAATTATAGATCTATATAGATATTACCCAGCAGTTGCTAGCATGTCAAGTGATTATAGACATATAGAGACATTATCCAGCAGTTGCTAGCATATCAAGTAATTAAAGACATATAGAGACATTATCCAGAAGTTGCTGACATATCAAGTAATTATAGACCTAAAAAGATATTACCCTGAAGTTACTGGCATATCAGGTAATTATAGACCTATACAGATATTACCCAGAAGTTGCTGACATACAGTATCAAGTAACTATAGACCTATACAGATATTATCCAGAAGTTACTGGCATATCAAGTAATTATAAACCTATACTGATATTACCCAGAAGTATCAAGTAATTATAGACCTATACAGATATTACCCAGAAGTATCAAGTAATTATAAACCTATACAGATATTACCCAGAAGTATCAAGTAATTATAGACTTATACAAGTCAGATACAGTATGACCCCACTATAGCATGCTCAGTTATAACACAAATTTGGATATAACACATTTGTTGTGTGGCTCCTGAAATTTAAAATACATTTATTTTTCTTGTACAAAAAAAAGTTCTCATACACAAAAAAAAGTGTTTGTTTCTTAAAGAACAAAAAATAAGGTGCACAACTTGTATATACAACCACTGGTTTGGATTTGAGAAATTCAGAGGCCCCATGAAGGGAAGCCATAAAGTTGATAGAAAATGCACTGAAATTTATCTATTGTTACATAAACAAATTCTTTGTCCATATTGACAAACCATCTTAATAGTGCACAGTTATATCATAATCAGCTTATGTTGACATCTAGCTGGAGTACTTTTTGTTTTGAGATCTCTGCTATTTTTTCATATTTACATTTCTGGTAGCAAAGATCAATAGGACAGGCATTATCTCATAATCAGTGTTTCATCTGATTTTCAGTCCTTTGCCAGTAATTAATATATTTACATAGACTGACATTTGTATGTGGATGATAAGTAGAATTCCTCTTCTTTTCACTCAGAATTAAATCCTTCAGAACATTCACATTTTCTGTAGTAATCCCTGTCATCAGACCAGAACACCTGCTTCTCTACAGTCTATTGACCCTTTCCATAAATTTCTGATGCATGTGAAAGGCAGCATCACTCCACTACCATAAATGTAAAAAATAAAAATAAAATAAAACAAGCGCTCACTTCTCTATTCAATAGTCAGGGAGGAACAGCGACTACAATTGACCATACAACGTCCAATTCATTTTTTAAAAGATGTACCCAGATAAAATAGTTGCTGAAATTTCAAAGAAAACATTACCTTTGAAGCAATGATTGTAATGAAATCCTACTAAGCAAATTGGAAAAAAATCGGTCTCAATCAAGCAATACATTTTCATGTTGTATAAATAAATACATGTAATGTTATCTAAGGATAAGAGAATTAAATACAATTTAACTTTTGCATTTTATGTAAAGATAAATGTAATATTTTTTCTTATGACCATGTATTCTAATTGTGTGTTAAAATTAAAATTTTTATGAGACAGTAAGAAATGAGAATTTGTTTGGTTCTCCACAACCAAATCTATGAGACAGTAAGAAATGGGCATTTGTTTGGTTCTCCAAAACTGTCTTTCAGCAGTGACTTCGTAACGCATGCACCCTTCAGCAAAGAAAGCCCGCAATCTCAAAATAAAAACAAAGAACCTTTCTTGGAAGGAAGTCATTACCAAACTTAAATAAAAGCAATGGAATCTGATGGATTGTTTCAGTTTCTGATGTGACTGGAACATTTTTACTATACAGTGAAAGTTTCCTTTTTACAGGAAAAATGGTAATGCTTACAAATTCTACTGATGGCTTAAAACACACTTTGGACATACTGAAAAGTAAATGTGCTGCATCACTTGTTACATGATTGTGCTACTTTGTCCCCCACTGAATTCAGACCTAAATGACCTGTGACAAAATTAATGATTTACATCTCCATGTGTGGATTATTTTGAAGAAATTACTTGCATTGTGGATTCAATGTATTTGATGGGAGTACATGGTGTTGATACTTTATTCATTGCTATGCATTAGACATGTATATATAAACAGTATACATATACATGTACCAATGCATGGTTTCTGAATAAAATAAAATACTATATATATATACCATCTGTTTTTACTACAGGTGTATTTCTCATTTAATATGCATGATTTAAGACATATGTGCCAATGAAGCACTTATTTTTGCTCCCACACTTATTATCTCCAACCAACCCAAACCTTTGCTAACTGACCTGGATGCTTATAACATGGTTCAATATATAATATGGTAGGGTTCTATGGCTCCCAACTATGGTGTTATAGCTGGGTCACTCTATTATCCAGAATTTCCTAGCATATCAAGAAAATTATAGTCTCCTACAGACATTATCCAGAATTTGCTAGCATATGAAGATAATTATAGACTCAGACATTATCCAGAAGTTGCAAGCATATCAAGATAATAATAGACCTATATAGATATTGTCCATAAGTTGCAGGTGAATAATTAATAATGAAAGTAAAGCTTTTAACAAAAGCTTTATTTAGAACAATGAAAAAAAAATGTTATATCAGCAAACAGGAGAGACAAGAAAATTTCCTACAGTAATATTAAACCCAAAAATCAATTGAATGTACATGTCAAGGTACAATGACAGGATATTGTACTTCATGTATTTAACATCCTGGGGAAAAAGATCATTGCTGCGAAGACAAATTCTCAACATCATCTCAACTTCGTTTCTCTGTTTCATATGCTGCCTCTCTTTCATATGCTGCCGAGTCAACTTGGCATTAAGAGAAAGTCATGTACTTTCAGGACATCAATAAAGTTCAGAGAAGGTGGAAAACATTTGCAGGAAAAAATGCATTTAAAAAAGAAAAGCTGTAATGCAAAAAATAAAAAATTTATGATCAATGTCAATTCTCTGAAAAGACCTGAACACTGACTTAACCAAACCTGGGATGGTACCAGACTTATTTCTCCGACCATACCAGAGTATCATGACAATGATGAAAAGATTTGCAAAATAAAGTAATTATTCTTTCACACAGCAATTTTGTACACTATACAAAAATAAACTTTGATATTTCAAACGAAGCTGAACATATATTAATGACTAATTTTCTTACAAGTTTCTTACAGTATTTATTTTATTCAATGATTGTTGGCAAACTGTGGTTGATGCAAATTTAATCACAACAGCGCCTTTCATTGCCAACTCATAATTTGTGCATGTATTTGGGTAGATTCTCTTTTTAACTTCATACAGTATGTATTGAATTTCTCACTTTTCATCAAAGACACAATATATCTGTAATATAATACTCCTTGATATTTACACCAAGTTTTACAACTGGATTTGCAGGTTTTGAATTAAAAATGACATTGTAGATCATGTTTCAAAGTTCCAAAGCAACTCTACCATACAAGACTGTTACCAATTTTAGAACAGAACTCTAAGGGAGACCAGCAAGACAGGAATTTCAAGCCTGTCAAGGTATTACCTTTTGACTCAATGTAATATTATTTTAATGTTTCAGATGAATGCAACAACAAGTTAAACAAAAATTTAATGCAAAACTATTTGCATATCATGGAACAGCCTAGACAGAACTCCCTACAGATCATGGAATAATCTATGAGATGGGCAAGACAGAACTCCCTACAGATCATGGAATAATCTATGAGACAGGCAAGACAGAACTCCCTACAGATCATGGAATAATCTATGAGACGGGCAAGACAGAGCTCCCTACAGATCATGGAATAATCTATGAGACAGGCAAGACAGAACTCCCTATAGATCAAAATGGAATAATCTATGAGACATGCAAGACAGAACTCCCTAAAGATCATGGAATAATATATGAGACAGAACCCCCTATAGATCATGGAATAATCTATGAGACAGGCAAGACAGAACTCCCTAAAGATCATGGAATAATATATGAGACAGGCAAGACAGAGCACCCTACAGATCATGGAATAATCTATGATAGGCAAGACAGAACTCCCTACAGATTATGGAATAATCTATGAGACAGGCAAGACAGAACTCCCTATAGATCATGGAATAATCTATGAGACAGACAAGACAGAACTCCCTACAGATCATGGAATAATCTATGAGACAGGCAAGACAGAGCTCCCTACAGATCATGGAATAATCTATGAGACAGGCGAGACAGAACTCCCTACAGATCATGGAATAATCTATGACAGGCAAGACAGAACTCCCTATAGATCATGGAATAATCTGAGACAGGCAAGACAGAACTCCCTATAGATCATGGAATAATCTATGAGACAGGCAAGACAGAGCTCCCTACAGATCATGGAATAATCTATGAGACATGCAAGACAGAACTCCCTACAGATCATGGAATAATCTATGAGACAGGCAAGACAGAACTCCCTACAGATCATGGAATAATCTATTAGACAGGCAAGACAGAACTCCCTACAGATCATGGAATAATCTATGAGACATGCAAGACAGAACTCCCTACAGATCATGGAATAATCTATGAGACAGGCAAGACAGAACTCCCTACAGATCATGGAATAATCTATGAGACAGGCATTTAGAATTAGAATTTTTATTTCATTTTTGTATCATTGTGTCTTGTTGTGATAATGATTATGTTCATGGGATCTGATGCGTGCATAAAAGTTTTGTATATTTAGAATTTGAATATGAGTCTCAGCTTTCATAAGAGTTGTTTAGATAGCTGATTTTGATACACTATAAATGATTGGCTGTGGTCAAGGTCTTTTCTGAGCATATATTTTTATATTGTGTACTACAATTGTCAGATGATGAAATAACCATGCTTTCTCCATGTGCATGCAGCAAGTAATGATGTCTAAGTTTAGTTTAAATAGACTTAGGTCCCTGTTAAATCAGTTGGCCAAATGATATCTCTCAGCTGTGTTATAGTCATTTAATATCTCTTAGATGCAGTGGAGAGTCATTTTATACTTTGAAAAGAAAGTATTATAATTCTTGTGCTGGAGTGAGTTGTATATAATATACCTTGATGAAGAATGGTATATTTTTATTGTGCCGGAAAGAGTTAAATTTTCATTACATCTATAAAACCAGAGATGTGCCTTGTTAAAGATGACAGCTATAGGAGTTCGTCTACCTTTTGAATAATAATTTATTCCCTGGAGAACTACACAAGTGGTTAAGGATAAAAACATTCAGTGAAATTCATTCTAAATTGGAACAGTACAGTACAAATTGTGGTTCAATGTAAAATGATGGACATTTGAGTAAAGACTTCATCTGACATCGTCATCCTCCATCTTTGAAACATCTCGAGATTCAAACAAGATTTAGGCAGAACTAGTTATTAATAGGACTCGTATATATTCACAATTCGAGGACAAATGCTTGGATTATTTTTTCAGAAACGCAAGTCCTGTTCTATATTTTCACCTTTTCACCATGTTTTGTAAGGAAAAAATTATCTTTGCTAAAACTTAAAAAGCTTGTTGTGTCCACTTTTTTCTATTGTTACTTTGAACAAGCTTATACATAACACTTTCTATTAACTATGCACGTCAAATTTAATATTCAAAATAATTATGTTATTTGTCATCTGCATCCTTACATCTGATCATAAATTGCTTTTGGAATTTTAAATAAAAGTTTGCATTCTTTTCTCATCTGCCCATGCAAAAGAACAATTTCTTACTAAGGAAAAATCTAGCTGATAAAGAGGATATGTACTTCTGTGTCTAAACCGTATCATGTTGCTAATTCATAAATGCATCCCATTAGATACTGTCATTGTTGTATAATATGGTCAGTAACCTGAGACCTGTGCTTAAAATGATATGGGAGTCAACCAAATAACCAGGAATTTTAAATCCCTTGGAGTGATAATGGGATGTAATAATTCATGCCCTGCTAGGATGTGCATGAATATTGCTTTCCAGTATCACTGCTGGGGATAAAAAGTAATATGACTCTCCTCAGGATATTGTCTGCCTTCATCTTTGAGTACTCTCGTCTGTCTGCATATAGTTTAAAGTACTTATTTGTCTGCCTTCAGCTTTGAGCACTCATTTGTCTACCTATAGTTGAAAGTACTCTTCTGTCTGCATATAGTTTAAAGTTCTAATCTGTCTGCCTATAGTTTAAAAGACTTATTTGTCTGCCTATAGTTTAAAGTACTCATCTGTCTGCCTATAGTTTAAAGTACTCATCTGTCTGCCTATAGTTTAAAGTACTCAATTGTCTGCCTTCAGCTTTGAGCACTCATTTGTCTGCCTATAGTTTAAAGTACTCAACTGTCTGCATATAGTTTAAAGTACTCATTTGTCTGCCTATAGTTTAAAGTACTCATTTGTCTGCCTACAGTTTAAAATACTCATTTGTCTGCCTTCAGCTTTGAGCACTCATTTGTCTGCCTACAGCTTTGTGCACTTATGTCTGTCTACAGCTTTTAGTACTCAACTGCCTGCATATATATAGCTTTAAGTACTACTTTGCAAATAAAGAAAAACTGAAATGCACACAGCAAACATAATGTAAATCAAACAGTGAGTTGCTTAATGAGGTTAAAATACAGAATGTCATAGTTTTATTTCTATACCTTTTATAAGTGGACAAAATACTAGTCAATCAATGTATATACAACTTCAGGTGTTGTTCATTGTCAATTGTATGCTCTAATTAACAAAACTAACCTGATTTTTTTACCATAATTCACAAAACTGATCCAGTTTTTGTACCATAATGAACAAACCTGATTTTTATATTCTGATTAACAAAACCTGACCTGATTTATATACTCTGATTGACCAAACTAACCTAATTTTATACTTTAATTAACACAAACTAACCTAATTTTATACTTTAACACAAACCTATTTTTATACTTTAATTAACACAAACTAACCTAATTTTATACTTTAACACAATCTAACCTAATTTTATACTTTAATTAACACAAACTAACCTAATTTTATACTTTAATTAACACAAACTAACCTAATTTTATACTTAACACAAACTAACCTAATTTTATACTTAACACAAACTAACCTAATTTTATACTTTAATTAACACAAACTAACCTAATTTTATACTTTAATTAACACAAACTAACTTAATTTTATACTTTAACACAAACTAACCTAATTTTATACTTTAACACAAACTAACCTAATTTTATACTTTAACACAAACTAACCTAATTTTATTCTTTAACACAAACTAACCTAATTTTATACTTTAATAACACTGATCTGACTTTGATCACACTGTAAATTGCTTTGTACAACGCAGACTCAATCCATATGAAAAACAATGACAATTTCATACTGTTTGGCAGAATCTCAAAATGATGATTCAAACTGCTTTTTAACTAAACATAGTTTTCATGACCAAATAAAAAAAAATACTAACTAATTAGATAATATTTACTTTTACCCTTAAAATCTTCTCATGTTAATTCAGATAAAAAGTTTAAAGATTCCATTACTAGTAAATTAAATGCTATGGGAAAGTGATCAAAATCATATTTTTTTTAAAAAAAAGTAATCAAAGTTGACAAAAAAATAACCTTCCATAAATCTACTTTAAAATGAGAAAAAACATACATTATTCATGTTAAGGACATACAAAAAAACATCAAGTAACTATCTAGTCTTAAGTATTGTAAATATTATCAGTTAAGTCTTAAATTTTGAGTGTATCAACAAAAACATGTACACTGATATTGTTTTAAATACTCCTACAAATAAATGTACATACATGTGACCCATATACACAAATATTTTTCATGGCCACTTACCTACCAAACAAACATATCAAAAGTATATTGCATGTATCAGTTATTTCTCTTATGACTGCAAGGTACAATGAACCCTCCTTATAAACTGTCTCAAAAAAAGTCTGTCCTTGACATAACAGTCCTTGATCCCCTTATATTGGTGAACAGAACTCTGCATGTTAGGTGTATGTACTCAGTACAAGGTAACATGCCTTATACAGACCTGCCAACCCAGACAGTCCATCTCAGTAAGGCAGATTTTTCTCCATAAGATTGTCCAGTTTTCAGTAATGTGTAACAATATATCAATAATTGCTACTGTAAAGCTGGAAATTGTTAGTAAATGTTAAATGCAGCAATCATAAACATCATATTTGTAAAGAACACAGACTTGATTTACCACTAGTACAGTTGCATAAACTTAATTTCCAAATCCTATGCAACTCAATGGCTTGTTGCTATCTCTCAGCTTGACATAATTCTTGGAAATTCTTTTTCCATTTCACATAATGATGGCAATCATATAGGCAATCATATCTCGAGACACGAGACAGCTCAAATTTGCTCATGATATTCAATAAATGTTATTGTGTTCTTTTATTCACAAGAATCTGAATACTCCTTTTTATTCTTCTCTTTTGATTATTAAGACTATTTTAGAAGTTTACTTTCCCTTTTGTCTTAAACATGCATTGCTTTCTGAATGCCTTTTATTTTAAAAAAATTCTATAATCAAGAGTTTGATCATGCAGAACCTTTGCATGAACAAATAGGTGAAATTTAAAGCATCTGGGGTGCTGTTGTAAACTTAGTCTAGTTCCCTCACTGATTTTACTATATCTAATATGAAACCTTGATCCTTATCAAACACGGGTGAACCAATTATTTTGATAAACACGGGTGAACCAATTATTTTGATTTTTCGGCAATCATTTTTTCATAGTTTTTGCTTTATTCCGTAAGTTCATATTTTACAGGTAATTTTCATAAGACTTGTGGCAAAATGGTAAGAGTTGGCAGGTCTGCTTATAGCATAGTAGGTAATAAAACACAGGCACAGTCCTGGGTCAGTTAGACTTCTTTAATTGTACTTTGCATGTATAAAATAGTAACCTGTTAGTATTATAGTGAGGAAAGAACTTATTTACCACTGTATAATTCAATAAACTTGTATGGCTTCCATGATAGTTTTAGAGGGAGAAATTATTTACCATTGTATGATTCCCCATGATAGTATGAAGATTCAGGGAGAAATTATTTACCATTGTATGATTCCCATGATAGTATGAAGATTCAGGGAGAAATTATTTACCATTGTACAACCATAAACCTGTATGGTTCCCATGATAGTATTGAAGTGACCCAGAAATTGTATTTACTATCCTATAACAGTAGATTTGTATGTCCCTCATTAGAGTATTAGAGCAAGGGACAAGTTTTTTTCTATTACTGTTATAACAATTCAGTATAATGATGATTCCACTTATAATGCAAAGGCAGCATGGCTCCCATTATTTAATTGAAGGTGACCTCTCTTTTTTAACATCCTAAATACATGCTCTCAGAAAAAACAATTATTCGGATCCCTAGCAGATTTTAAATCCCAGCACTGTGTTTAATGTTGTCTTAACTTCTGAAATTTTGGAAAACATATTGCAGTGTTATATTTGATAATGAAAAAAAAGAAAAGCTATCAAGTGCAGACAAGTTAAAAAAAATGATTTGGGATACAGTCAGCACAGGTGAATTAAAACTGATGACTGAAATTTGGGGGCACATTTTTGATGGGGAAGTTTTTCGAAAAATTTGTTAACTGGATCCTGCTTATATCAAGATGTTATTCTCTGGACCCCAGAACATTGTGTTATAATGGGATTTACCTCTATATTGCAGTAAACCATTACGGATCCCATTCCAGTATTACAGTGAAGCAGAGCTTTATTAATAAAATCACTATCTTCAGGATTTATTTAAATTTGGTGTACTTCACGTTTTTGAACTTAAAAATACTTTATTTCATTATGGTTAAACTTTCATGAGGAAATAACCCACTGAGGAAAGTGAACTTCAACAGTCCCTGAACATAAATTCACAGGGTTTAATTCATCAAAACGATGGCTCCAAAACCTGGATGTTTGATGGGTCCAGGATGTGCTGAAAGTGTTCACTGAGAGCACAGGACTCTAACTAGAGATCTCTGAAGAGGGACAGTGGGGTCATAAGGGCATTTAATGAGAAAGATTACCTGATGTTGTATGTAGCTGAAAGCAGGTTAAAGACTAGGAAATATGGTACCATGTGCCCATAGTTAATGCAAACATCAATTAACACACTGAATTCAACACAAGCTGTACTTTTATCATCAGTTTGTGTTATACATAAAACCACCACCAAAATGCCTTGAGCATACCACTCAGCAATGAATAAAGCAAAGTGAAGCTGAGGTATATAGTTTACTGGTATGCACAAATTGCAATAGATAGATGTACACATGTAATGAATCCTCTCATTCAAAGACTCCAGATGGTATAATGGGCATAAAGAGAAGGGAAACCTGTTTACCTGGTAGATAGTGTATGTGAACCTAGTATGGATTAACCACACTCATTCTTTTGGTTCCAAAGATTTGGTCGTTACACCAATGTATAGTAAATACTGCAAGGGTTGATCAGATGAATGGAAAGAAAGTGCATGGGTTGAAGAATGAAATCTTAAAGTTAATCATGCCATCTAAAGGAGTCAAATGCATACTACCCATCTCTGTCCATCTCTACTTTCTCTCAGAATGCTGCTGAAGTGCAGTTGGCAGTGCTCTTGACTCCTAATGAATGGGACACATGTCCGATACCTGAGAGTCAGTCTTTCAGTGGTCATATTGGATGTCCAAGGGATTAGCATTTTATTTACAACTAAGCAGACTTAAGAAGTCTTTCAGTGACAACTCCATCCATTCTGAAGAAATAGGGTTACAATTTTTACAATGAACATCATGGCACACATACTGGATGAGAGACTTCAGTTTTCATTTCAGAATTGGACAGAAATAGGCCAGTGGCCCAATAACAGGTTAAAAGGTGGGATCATTTAAAAATTAAAGAAAAAAAAAATACCATGTGTTGCATTTACAAATACTTATTGATGTTTATCAGTAAATTTAAATCCATTATCACAGGCACTCATGTCCTACATTTGTTAATTACTATATGCTCTTTATCAGCCATTGTAGAGTCAGACTGCAACACAATTTTCTATAATTTCCATGTCGGTTAAATTAACTGTCATTTTAATGGACATGGAAAATGCAGAAAATCTTACCGGTCTGACTCGACAAAGATGGATTTAAACGAATATTGATTGCAGAACTTAATAAATATATTATCCAAGATCTTTAATAACCTCCCATGTAGCCGATCTTCAATCATGAAATTGTACTTCCTCGTCCTTGAGGAACAATTCCCGTCTAGAATTTATTTCCAAGATTCAAATGTACATTTTTCATCTCACTAAATTAATATATAAATAAATGTAACTGTCTTTACTTAAGAGTTTATCTTCTCTTCTTCACATTTTTATTTCATTTATCATCAGCTAATCAAACTCAGCAAGAACTAAAGTATTTAAGCAACAACAACAATTTTCATTCAGTGATCTTAATGTTTGACCACAAAATAAAAACTGGCTTGTTCATTACCAAACATGCATGACATCTACAAACTTTTGGGTGCAAGCATACTGTTGAGATTTTTTTCTGCAGATGTTTTTCATCTTTTTCAGTGACCTTGCCTTCTGACCATCTGATCCCAGAACAGGCTTTCCCTTTTCCCAAAAGCAAATAATTTACAATGTTTTATCCAAGTCTGTGATTCATAACTAATCTTATTCAGCAGCAACCATTTTTCACCTTAAATTAATTTTGACCTTTGACCTTTTGATCCTAAAAGCAACAGACTTTTTCCTTAAACTCCGTAGAAACTATCCAAATAGACTGGTTTAAATCCATGGTTCAGAACTTGTTGTTGCAACAACAACAAAAAAAATTGAAAAAAAAAAAGATTCTTTTATTTACATCACATACATAGTCCTTTACCTCCCCCCAATCTAAAGACTTCTTTTTTTCAGAACCTCACCCATATAAATATATACACACACACACACACACACACATACATATATTATATATATATATATATATATATATATATATATATATATATATATATATATATATATATAAACACAATGACAAGGACTCTTTAAATATACTTACACAGAGTTAAACAGGTATGCCCGCCCCTGACTCCCTTGAAAGGACTGAAAAAGCAAAAAGTTTTATTCATACAGCTTTAATATATTGATCTACATGCAAAAGTCCTCACACAATATTAAACATTTTACTGAAAATTGGAATTATCAGGCTTCATTAAATTTCCTGCAAAAAGTCTTTTGATCCTTAATGTGCAGTACTGTACATATATTTTTAAAACAAAATTCCTCATGGATGTCTGAGAAAAGAAAATGAAATCTGCACTTTTTAGGTCCATTTTTGAGAAATTAAGTCTAGGTCCATTTTTGAGAAATTAAGTCAGAACTTTATCATAAGCATCAAGTCATAACTTTATTATACTTGTACTCAAGGTGCAATTACATTAAAAATTACAAATTACTGTACCTCAATATTTCATCTGTACATTTCTTCATTCTTTTAATCAAATGTCACCATTCATAAAAATATATTCTATTCTTCACAATTTCAACCATATACATGTATGTCTCAGGGGTCATTCTAGCTTGCACCAATGTGTCCTTAACCCTTATTTTTCATCTTTGGCCAAAACAAGTTCATTCAATAGTGCCAAATTGGTTGGCTCGCCACTGTACTGCCCATGCTTTTCTAAAAACTATCTCCAAAACCTAATGTCTCATTACCCACATAAGGTCTCAATACCCTGACCCACACAACCCAAAGGCCGCAATACCTTAAAACTAAACACCCAAGGCCTTAATACCTAGACTTCCACAATCAAAACTCTCTATACTTTAACTCCCAATAACCAAAAGACTCAATACCCTAATAACCACAACCAAACGGCTCAATACTTTAAGCTACAAACACCCAAAGCCTCAATACCTTGACCTACACAACCAAAGACCTCATATTTTGACCTCCAACACACAAGGCCTCAATACCTTGACCCCCCACAACTCAAGGCCTCAATACCTTGACCCCCACAACTCAAGGCCTCAAAATCTCAACCAATAAGGCCTTAATATCTTGACTCCCAACACCATAGGCCTCAATACCTTAACCCATGACACCCAAAGAGATGGGAGTCAGAGATCCGTCCATCAATGAGTGTATTTATAAAGTTTGTTAAAAAAAAAATATCACATTGTTAGTGTTAACCATACCTTTTTGTAAATTCATCAGACTAAAGAACTCACTCTGGAAGAAAAAAAAAACCCATATAATACACCATTCCAATATCCCAGGGCATAAGCTAGTAGGACTATAATATGCCCTCTCATTACAAGAGCTTGGTGGGTTTTTTTTCCCAGCTTCATGAGACCTTAGAGCACTCTCTTCCATTGCACACAAATCAATATCCTTCTGGCATAAATTGCAATTTGCAAAGCTCTCTGAGAAAGATGTCATAATCCAAACTTTATATTTTACTGTGTCTAACCACCAATGTTGGAATCAGCAGCCAGCCATTTTAATCATACAAATTATTTGAAGTTAAACCCTGGCTGCATCCAGGCTTCATATGATTGAAGTTCAAAATGTATGATTGCACAGTGGCCAGTTCTGGAATTTTCCATTCTGGCACAAACTTAATGGAAGATCATTTTATTTAGTTCTTTTTCCTTTTTTTTATTTAAATCTGTAAAACAAAAACTTTTTTTCTTTTCCATTTCAAGAAAATCAAGGTTTTTCAAGGTACCCAGACATTTTAAATTTTCAAGGCCTTGTGGGACAAAATCATTTTTCAAGTCTTTTCGAGGTTTTCAAGGTCCCTTATGGACCCTGTGTAATGCATGTTCCCTGGAATCTTATAGGCAGATGCCAATTTGATTGCAACACACCCTCCCAAGAATCCCAGGGACCTGAGACAACAGGACCATTAATACACTTCTTACTGATGGTTACAATACTGGCAAGATAACTAAACACACAAAGTTTGGTGAAATCCCAACCAGTACTTTAGGAAAAAATATTGACTAATGTAAAATGAGATGCTAATACAAAAAAGCTTTTTGAAAAATCATTCAGCAACTGCAATTTGTAACTTTATAAATTTATTCTCTCTAGACTAGTCCTCTGCAGAAAATGTACAAGTTTTATATCATATCTGGAAAATTAATGTATTTATGGTTAAAAAAAGCTTCACCACAATGCCTTAAAATTGATTTTTGTGTGGTCAATAGAACAAAAAGATGGATAGGCTAAGGTCCTACCACAGCTGTAGTGGTAAATACAAAATATACTGTACATAGCATAAATGCAATAACGACCAGGCCTTGCAACATTATGATTATACATGGGCATTATGAATTTACCACAAGCTATAGGAATAAAATTTTTATATACCTTTGAGATAAGTTCATCATGGTTTGCAAGGTGGGCTCTGCAATGGACACAGCTGTAGGTTCGGTGACATTTATTCGGCAGGTATGCCTGAAACGTCTTCACCATCTTCCCGTTTCTACACAAAACCATCTGAAGCAACTTATTCGACTCCTTGGGTTGCAACTAAATGCCCCTCTCAATTCAAGAAGCTTGCAGAGTTTTAAATAATGTGAACACTGGTCTCTATTTTAGTGGAGATACTGTCTTTTGTCAAACTGGTTTAGATTTTTTCCACTTTCCAGGCAGGACTGCTGGTTCGAAAGTGTTTGTTAATTTCATGGAATGTCCTGTGGCAAGAGATCGAAGTGTGCTTGTGTTGTGAAAAGTCAATAACTTTTAAATTCTGTACTGGAACAATATTAATTACATCAGAGAATTTGCTATTGGCTGATTGGGAACAAAACCTCCTCCTCCACCTTGAAAAATGAAAAAAAAAAAAATGAAATCTGAAGACAAGAAAAAAAATTCAAATTCTTTAAAGAAATACACACAAGACAAATCTCCTTTCCAACAAACTAAGGCATATACTAGTATACTCACTTATAAGACAAGTCCACTTACAAACTGCACAAGTCCTAATCTACCATTGCATAATGCCCTAGCAGATCTGGATCTTTGATGATTGCAGCTGATAAATAAACAAATATATATATATATATATATATATATATATATATATATATATATATATATATATATATATATATATATATATATATATATATATATATACAATTTCAAATCAGATAGCAACAATCCAAATTGTACTGATTGCAGAGACTGTCAATATGATTTATATGAAAGAAAATAAATTACAATGATGCAAAAAAATTGCACTGAATACAAATGGGCAATTTCTTGTGCATTACTAACAAGAAAATTCCAGGTTACCAAACCTCACATTCTCAAATCCATAATCTCAACATCCTTTTCTTCAAATTTTCAAACAATATATTTAAATTTTAATGGCACAACCTTGTACTAAAATTGAGAAATATTTATACTTGCTGCAAGTAACAGACAGTTCAACAAACTAATATTTTGGGTTATAGCACTTTAATTAGGCAACTGTCCACAACTTTTGGGAGACCCAAATTTGACATTGATAACCTACTTACTTGCATCATCAATTAGATTACCTTGTTCTGTGTCATTCCTATAAATATCTATAGTTAAACCTCTTGCAAACAAGTTGAAACCTACTTTGAAATTTAGTTATATGGTGAAGGATTTTGCTGGAGATGTTGTAATGAAGAATTCTATTGCCGGTAGTTAATTTGGGAATTAATTATTTTTAAGGTTGTCAAGTTTTCCGATTTGGTGACTTGATGCAGCAGGTTAATGTATGGGAATCATTTGAGTTCATAATGTTATTAAATGGTACAAGACTTTTAACTTACAAATGCTCATTCATATGCATTCAACAGTCTGTTAACTCAACCCCTAGCACAGAGTTTACAGGGCAGGAGGTGGTAACCTACTTCTGAGCTCTGTAGCATTAAGGTCATGTGCTCCACAATAAAGTGGGGGGTATTATAGAAAGGTAGACAGATGTAGCTTTAAGATGATGCCAAATACAGAGGGAAAAACTTCACTTTTTGGACCAGAGTTTTGTTCAGTCAAATATCGCCGAGGTCTTGATCAGGTTTTGTGTCTGGGCTTTAGACTTTTTGGCTTTAGATCTGAGACAAATCAGTCTGAATTGCACACAGACATGTGAACCTTTGCAAAAAGTAGGATAAGATGGGCATTTAGAATGAAGAATGGTCTCAACACAAAAATGATGGGTTTTTTAAGCAAAATTAAAAAAAAAATTCCAAATTTAACCCTTCTGCTTATACTCAGGAGAAAGCCAATGAAAATCAAAGTTTTTAACACAAATAGGCATTTAACCGAGAATGTCTTGGAAGTCGATGTATTATAATGGATTCAGAAATATCTCCCAAAATCGATTTCCTTACTTGCATTTCAGGTGAAAATGACAAAAACCTCCAAGGGTTAATGGGTTAAACAGTGCATTTTGATGATGTCACCAAATTTGAATATTTCTTGAGTATTCGATCTCTTGTGCATTGCTATTGCACATAAATTACAAATTTAGCCATTTTTTGACAATTTGAAAAATTTCCAAAATTCTTGTTTAACTCATTAACCCCTAGCATGACATTCACAGGGCAGGAGGTGGTAGCCTATGGTCTACTTCTGAGCTCTGTAGCATTAAGGTCATGTCTGACACAATAAAGTGGCTGGTATTAAAGAAAGGTAGCCAGATGTAGCTTTACGAAGATACCAAATAATATGGATGTTCTAGTTGCACTACAAAATATAGAGGGAAAAATATCACTTTTTGGACCAGAGTTTTTTCCAGCCAAAATTCGCCAGAGGTCGTGATCCGGTTTTGTGTCCAGATTTTAGACTTTTTGACCTCAGATCTGAGACTGACCAGTCTGAATTGCACAAAGACATGTGAACCTTTGCAAAAAGTAGGGTATAGGGTAAGATGGGCATTTATAATGAAGAGTGGTCTCTACACGAAAATGATGTGTCCGTTAAGCAAAAAAAAAAAAAAAGAATTCCAATGTTTACCCTTCTGCTCATGCTCAGGCGAAAGAGCCAATGAAAATTGACATTTCCAACACAAATAGGCATTAGTTTTACGGAAAATGTCTTCAACAGTCTTGGAATTCCATGTATTATAATGTATTCAGAAATGTCTCCCAAAATTGATTTCCTACTTGCATTTCAGGCGAAAACTACAAAAACTTCCAGGGGTTAATGGGTTAAACTGATGACTTGCATATATATATAAGGACATATCTTCCTGTTGGGGAGAGGGAATTTTTTTAAACCCATATTCATTAATTTAAATTCACCTACAGCATATATAAATGTTTTCTTGACTTGTATTTCATGTTTACATGCAGTATACATCATTTACAATCAGAATACCAAAATCACCTAAATGTAACCTATAAGGGAAGTACCAAAGAATAACTCACATTTTACCTGTAAGTGAGGTATACTCACTGATAACTGAAATATCTTGTTTATATTTGAATTGCTAAATCTGCATGCAGAAAATGAATCCATCAGCTGTATGTCAGTACAAGTCATCAATACAAGTTACCTACCAATGATGTACATTATCTTTTCAAAACCTGGAAATTCAAGCAATGCTTAAACCATTTAAATTAGTTAAATCTGAAAAAGTCTCCACAATGTACAGTTCTTTAAGTTTTTTTTACCTAAAAAAACCCTTTAGTCATAAATAAGTTTACTCAGTCTATTTTCCAAAGCTCTAAGTAAACTTCATATATCATGGTGTATGCAAATAAAATGAATTAATTGAAACACATAAGACATTTTTTATAATGTTTCATTTCTGCAATCAATTCAACTTTATGCATTTAGTTCCAAGTTGTCTGTGTACTGCTTTTGCTCCAAACAAATTAAGCCCATATTTTATGCTGTCATCTTTGGTCAATATAAATTATACTACTGGGACAAATTCTGGATATTCCATTCACATTATATCATGGTACATTTGTTCAAATGAAATATAATACTGGGACAGGTTCTGGATATTCCATTCACATTATATCATGGCACAATTGTTCAATATAAATTATACTACTGGGACAAGTTCTGGATATTCCATTCACATTATATCATGGCACATTTGTTCAAATGAAATATAATACTGGGACAAGTTCTGGATATTCCATTCACATTATATCATGGCACAATTGTTCAATATAATTTTACTACTGGAACAAATTCTGGATATTTCATTCATGTTATATCATGGTACATTTGTTCAATATAGACTGTACTATGGGGACAAGTTCTGGATATTCCATTCATGTTATGTCTGGGCACATTTGTTCAATGTAAATTATACTACTGGTACAAATTCTGGATATTCCATTCATGTTATATCATGGTACATTTGTTCAATATAGACTGTACTATGGGGACAAGTGCTAGATATTCCATTCATGTTATATCATGGTACATCTGTACCATATAAAATATACTACTAGGACAAGTTCTAGATGTCCTTTTCATATTATATGAAGGCACACTTGGCAAACATAAATAATACAACTGGACAATTTCCACATGTCCTGTTCACACTGATGTAACATTTGGTCAATATAAACTGTACTACTGGAACAAGTCTGTCTTGTTCACATTACCTGATGGCACATTCAATATAAATGAACTGTTATGTGTTCCAATGAACCATTCATATCAGGCAAAAAATATGCATTTTTCCAGTTGGATAACAATCTCAGTCTTTCAGTTTTGAATCAAGCATTGTTTCCCTCCAGGGTAATTTAAAAAAAAACAAAAAAAACAACAAAAAAAACAACAGGATTTACAAAGAAATAAAAAAATAATCCAAAATTGATTTGTGCATCTAATTTGGTTGGTATTGTCCTGTACTTGAAGTGCACAGTACATTTATATTAACTAATCATTGTAATATATAAAATGTTTTTTAAAAAATCTGAAGATAACACAAAAGTTTGTACTTTTAATTGTTATTAATTGAAATTTATCTGATGTGATTGCATAGTTTAAATACTGACTGTACACTGATCACTCATCGCAACTCAGCCCATTCCATACCTCAATAAAGAAAAAGTCCACATTAGTTTCCTGCAAGTTCTACATTAATCATAGACAAACAAAACAAAATCTGTTAGTAACTGTCATGACAAAGCTAATATTGCCATTGAGAAAAATTAGAAAATTAAAAAGGTAAGTTTTAACAAATTTTCCTCTTTTTTAAAGTAATCACTCTGTCCATCCTTACTAAAGTTTAATAAAAAAAAAGCATATTTCCTATTTGTAAGGACTGGTACAAACAATGTGGATTATTCATGGACCTGATGATAATATTTTAGTCTTTATTTGTGTCTAGTGAACTTTCATCAGATCACTGTGTTACATGCCATCACACCATACAAGTCCCTAACCCTCCATTGTTTCTGAGAGGAACCTCTCAGTCTGTATCATAAATACAACCAAACTAATGTCCCAAGCAGACCTAACATATTCATTTTGTTTTGGTACTTATTTTTGTAATCTTGTTGTATACATGTTTCTATGTGTTAGCTATCTAATACTGTATTGTAAAGCATGTACAGCTTTTGAAGATCAGGTGCTGTACTGAGTCCACATTAATAATAATAATAATAATAATAATAATAATAATAATAATAATAATAATAATAATAATAATAATAATAATATTATTATTATTATTATTATTATTATTATTTATAATGGTCCAAAGTCACTGTTCATTAAGCTTAATCAATACAAAAATGTTAGCAATGAACTTTGAATTTACAATAAACTTTGACTTTCACTCTACATTAAGATCAATTACATCTAGGTGGCGCTCACCAGTTATTATGTACTTTTGAGAGAGTGATGTATGTAAGGTGAAGTTGTTTGCATTTTAAACATGCATAGTGGAGAGAATGTTGGCATACCTATATACTACTTTCATGTAATGTGGCTGAAATTTGTTTGGATATTGTACATTTGGAAATTTTAAATGATCTTAGGACAATGCTAACTAAAATGACTGCTCCCTTTTGCTCAGAAAATCAACCTGAATTTGTCTAAAGTACACTATTCTTGGCAGCTATTAAAATATGGAAAATGAATTTTGCCAAACTAGACAATACCAGCTTCTAAAAGTGCAATGAATGAATCACCAAATACATAAAATGTAAAAAAAAAGTTATCAGCTCTAATTTTTACAATTACCTCTGAAGTTGAGAAGTGAAAATGAGCTCAAGTAAAGCTAGAACTTTTCTGAAAGGTGCACATCTGGAGTAAGGCCAAGCTGTATACTCTCTAACCCATATAGTAGTAGGAGAAAGTAAGAATCCGAGCTCAACAACCCCCTCCAGACCTCCAAACAAATACAAAATACCTAGGTAACGTAATAGAAAACCTATTGCAATCAATAATTGCGTTAAGAATCCGAGCTCAACAAATACAAAATACCTAGGTAACGTAATAGAAAACCTATTGCAATCAATAATTGCGCTAAGAATCCGAGCTCAACAACCCCTCTAGACCTCCAAACAAATACAATAGAACACCTGTTGCAAAATACGTAGGTAACAGGTAAAATTTAATTAAGTGATCTTCCAGAATAAGCAAAATGATATGTCAGACTCAATTTTCCAAATCATTACGATTTAGCAGAGCGTGGCGATTGTGGACTAAATTAAGCATTAGAATTCTAGTAAGGTAAGTGGTATTATATAAAATTTTATGTTATATCATACTTCTTTTGATAATCTTTCTCATATTTGCTGATCCTCATGGGTAGAATATCTGTTAACATGTTGTCAATAATACGAAATTCACGTATTAAATCGTCCATATTATATTTTACTCCTCGTAGGTAAGATCTTATTTGATCAAGTAGTTTTTTGTAAGTTATAATTGATGTTAAGCAGCCGTGCTTTTTTATCAAAATTTTAGGTTCAACTTTTTTACAAGCTGCTGTAAGAGAAACACCAACACCGGATATGATTAACAAAAACGGGTTTAATGATATACCACTTGAAATTATGCCAGAACTAGTCATTAACAAGGGTAGATATGATATTACTCGAAGTATTTTGTTATAATATTTGTAACATTTTTTTACGCACCAAAGTTTTTTGTGATAATATTTGTAGTATTGTATTAGTGCGTCAACATCCTGTCCTGGAATATCTTTTGAAATATGATTGAAATCAACTATACTTTTTTTCATTATAATATTTGTTCACATAATCTCAGGCTTGATTAAGTAACTAGTTGAGGTGTTTCAGCCACAAATTCCAGACAATACCAATATGACGCAGCAGTTAATTTTTTGTCATCAGCTATTAGCATAAAAGTTTCTTCAACATCTTTGTTTAACACAATAGACACAGTTCCAGAGAAATTATCAGTCGAGTGACGCCATGGAAATAATGTAAATATATTAAACTTTGCACTGCTAAACACGGACAATCTATACACACCAGTGACCTCGGCAGTATGTTTGAGAGTGTTATTTTGCGGCGACCAAGTAGACATTCCAGAAGCAACAGTATAGACAATATTTTTAATCTGCTTGTGAGGAATTTTAATCATACTCGTTTTCTCAACAATACTAGGAATTCCACTAATAATATCGTTGAGTTTTGTGTTAATATTATCGAGTGTAATATCAACAGATGGCGGACTTCCAAAAAATTCGTTATTGGTTTTGTTTATGTTTCTGCGAAAATTTAAAAACGTGGTGATGTGATTAGTAAAATCAGTTTTGAACTTGGAGATTTCATTGTTGATATCATCAACATATTTCTTTGTTACAGCATCAAAATCAGATTCTGGTGTTCTAAGATTATTGATGCCATTATTGTTCATGTTGAGAAATGCATGCATTATACCGCCACGCACCGACACGTACTTTGATTCCTGATCATCAACATATTTCTTAGTAGCAGCGTCATTATCCTCAGTTGGGTTTCCAAGGTATGTGATCTTGTTCTGGTTCATAACAATGTTTCCCGTAAATAAATCACCTGCTTTTCTAACATAATCGTTAACTGACCTACCCGAATCTTCTATCTTACCTTGATTGTTAAAAGTAACAATATTATTAGCAACTGCAGTAGGATTTCGTACAAGTACATCTGACAGTTGTACATTACTCGTCTTTAATCGTCCTTGTTTGTCCTGGAAAACTACAACTTCATTTGGATCTACACTTGCAACGTTTAACAAATTGTTGATTTCATTTTTGAGCTTATCAAGAGTCGCATACTTGGATAAGTCACCCTGATAACCTTCTGTTAATAAATCTACTGCTAATGTTCCAAATTTTGTATAGTAGCTCATTATACATACCGTTCTACACAAAATTGTTGGATTAATATAACATAAAATTATACGATGGCGAAGATAATAAACTTTGACACCGAGCGATTGGTGAAGCATAAACATAACAATGAACTTCCAGACTGTCATTATCTTATTGTTGGGCGAACTGGATCTGGTAAAACAAATTTGTTATTAAATCTTTTACTCAATAATAACTTTAACTATGATAAGGTGTATATTTACACCATTAACCCCCAACAAGACAAATACAAATTATTAAATGAGTATAATGATAAACTTCGTGATGAACTTGGCATTGGTGATGATATATTTTTGATAAAACAACCAGAAGAACTCGTTCCAGTGAACGAACTCGATTCGTCAGAGCATAAGATAATCGTCTTTGATGATATTCCGCTAAACAATGAGGAGATGAACAAGATTAGATCATATTTTTCACTATCACGTAATAAAAGATGTAATTCTGTTTATCTTGCCCAAGGTTTTTATAATGTTGATAGGTTTATTAGGCGAAATACGGGTTGTTTCGTATTATTTCCCGGACTAGATAATGTGGATGTGAGAAATATTGCAAACGAACAATGTGGTGATGTTACAAAAGATAAATTTATCGAATTATATCATCGAGCAACTAAAGATAGATATAGTTTCTTTTTATTTGACAAGCTAGCGCGTGATCCAACCAAGATGTTTCGTTGTTGCCTTGAGACGTTTCTATGATATAATTTTGTAAAGCGTATAAAAATAATGGACAAACATCAACAGAAAATCGAATTACTAAAAAAGTTTCTCGAAACTCGAGCGGCTTTTAAGAAAAAGGTGGAAGAAGCTCGACGTGGACAAGTTCAAGCAGAAGAAGAAAGAACCAAATTTTTCAAACCTGTTACTGAGGCAATGCTTGGCAAGCAGCCAGAAATACCAACATTGTCTCCGGAAGAACTAGCAAAAATGAAAGAAAAGGGTTTGTTTGGTTTACTTGGAGAAAGATCAAAAGAAGAAACTGTAAAAATTGTAAACGAACTTGTAAGAAACATTGCTGATCCTGCTGCACGACAGGTTGAATATGATAGATTAATAAACAACCCTCTTGCACTTCAGCAAGCTATAACAACAAAGGCTGTTAATCCCGACGAGTTAAGGAGGTTAATAGAAAAAGTGTCAGAACAAACTGAGGAATTAGCTGAGAAACAAAAAACGTTACAAGAAAGTATGATAAAAATAATGCCTCCTGAGGAGGATACTATCATATTTTACAGAAGACAAGCTAGGTCTAAAATAGAATATGTTGAGTATGAAGAGTTTATGGAAAATAATAATATCACTAATATTAATAGTATTCGAGATTGGTCAAAAGAAAACTATGATAATTTGATAAAAAAATTAAAAAGAATTGTAGAAGATGGCTCACGTGCTGATAAAGAAATTAAAGATCAAAAAGATGAAGAAAATATTCCAACATTACTCAATTATATTAGAGATGGAATTATTGCTGAGATTTTACTAAAAACATCAATACAATATCGAAATAAAGAAGGAGGTTATAGTAAAGGTTGGGATTTTAAAAGACTACTCAAACAATATGAAAACATGCGAGATAAAAAATTACCAGAAAAGACTGGATTTGGAGTTAAAGTTTTTACATCAAACGCAGACATAGTCGATCGGCTAATGCTGTTGATATCCTCTAAAGAAGCTGGTAATGAAAGTGTAGAGATTGATAACGAAATTATTGATATACTTGATCATCTAAGATCGAGTGGATTACTAACATCATCCGAGTACGAAATTTTACACCGCGATCTTATCTAAAATATTAGTATAATGCAAACAACATTATTGCTTGATTCATCACAAATAACAGGAAACAGCGCAAATTTTACAGTAAATTACAACCCACCAATAGAACTAGATCCTGCAAAACAGTATGAGATTGGATTAATTTCTTGTACTTGTTGGAACGCCATGCCGAATATTAAAACTGGGATTAATGATGAAATTTTAATCGTTAATGTTAAACAATCTCCAACATCACAAAAAGAGTTTATTGATATACAATACAAACTACAGATTCCACAAGGAGCTTATAACATTACTGATCTAAACAGAACAATAAAAGAGCTTCTAACAAAAGCTGGTGGGAATGCTGATAATTTCGAATTAGCGGCGAATTATAACACCTTACGAGCTAGGATAACAGTGAAAAGAAATATGAAAGTCATCTTTGAAGAAAGAAGTTTTGGAAAGATGTTAGGTTTTACTAGAGTTTTATACTATACCACCGGTGAAGATAAATCTTTGACATTTGATGGAGAACTACCAGTAGATATTACAGAAGTAAATACAATACTCATCAATTGCTCTATCGCATCTGGATCTTATACGTCAAAAGGCAACCGCGGGCAAACGATCTACAGTTTCTCACCAGAAGTCCCACCAGGTTCTCTCATGCAAATCAATCCGCGACAGATTATCTACTATCCAATAACACCGGAGAATCAAATTACAAGCATTACAATGCAACTCACAGACCAATCTGGACGACAAATAGACGTGAACAACGAGATAGTCACGTATTACTTACACCTACGCACTGCTTAGGCATGTGATTTTGTGTACATAATTTTATAAAATGAGACGAAGAAAAGTTTATCGAAGAAAAATCGTAGGTGGATTTTTTGGAAATATATTTACAACAATTGCAGAGAATATTCCAGGAATCGCGCGTAAAGTAGCGCCCATTGCACTTGACGCCGGTAAAGCTTTCGCTACAGGGGCGGCATCTTCAGCAGGCACTGCAGTAGGGCAAAAGATTGCTGATAAGATTAAAGGACCTTCAACAACACCTACGGTGTCTGAAATAAAACGAGTAATATCAGATATTGCGCCAACAGAAGAAACAAAACGAGCTATGATAGCTACAACAAAAAAATTATTGTCGCCGAGTGGTGAAGAAATAGTACGTAAACTTGTAAAGAAAACAGCGCCGATGACCCCTGCTGCCTTTTAATTTTGTGTAACGATTATAAAATAAATGTCAGCTAAAAACTATCTCGATCTTGCAGAAGAAATTGATACTGACGATGCTGTAACAGAATTAGAGTATGTCGAGTATCTCGATGAGAACTCGAACGAACCAAATAAAACCGGAGTTAGAACTTTTAACACAAGAGACGAGGACGTGTTTCTACTACCCCATAAGGCAATGCTAGAAGTGCGTGGCCAAATATTAACTGATGCAGGTGGTAATATTGCAGCTGATGTAGAAATCGCTCTCGTCAATAATGGTTGGAGCTTGTTTAAGAGTGCACGATACCAACTGGCCAATCAAACCGTAGAAGATATTTCAATGCATTTACCCATAGCGAGTACAATACTAAACATCGTTTCGTTTAGCGATGACTATTCCAGATCAATAGCCACAAATATGATGTGGTTCAAAGATATTGGACTAGGGACAACTGTGTCGAACGAGTTTCGTACTGGTAATGGTATTCCTGCTGCAAATAACAATAATCTCATCCCCAATCCTGCTGCTAATGATGTCGCTGCGATAGGTGATTCGATAAGATTAGCCGTTACACATATAAGACGACAGCAGTATAACGAGGGATTTGCTAAACGAAAAGCATTTGCCGCAGAATCTCGCCAAATAACGATGATGCTTCCGTTAAGTACAATCTTTGGATTTTGCCGTGATTATAACAAAGTGTTTCGAGGAATAAAACATACGCTTATATTAGATCGAGCTGATCAAAACGATTGTATAATACGCGCCGGTGGAGTGGCTGCGGGACAGTTTTCTATTACAAGATTAGCACTGTGGATGCCTCGCGTTGTCCCTTCATTAGCTAAAATGATGGAGCTCGAATCTTTACTAGCCACCTTTACAAAAAAGATACACTTCCAACAGAACAGGATTTATCAAACAGCCATTCCCAACGCGACTGATTACACGTGGCGTGTAACGACCACGCCCAGCGAACAACTACCGCGACACTTGTTCGTTGTATTTCAACGACAAGCACGTCGTAACCATCAGGAAATGAACAACTCCGTATTTGATAACCCAGACGTTAGACGAATATTTGTGAGAGTAAATTCCAAACAGTATCCCGAACGTGCAATCGAATGTAAATTTGCCATAGACAACACCAGTAACATCTCTCGGCCGTACATGTATCTTATGGAAGCAATGCAAAAATATCAGAACGCGGACAGTGGATCTCAAATATCAATAGAAGAGTTTCGAACGCTCTATCCCATCTTTTACTTTGACGTATCAAAACATTTGGAACGTGTTGTGGGATCGACTGCAGATATTGAGGTCACGTGGACACTGGGCGCTGTGCCAGGTGAACAGTATAACGTATACGCGCTATTGGTTAGTGATCGATTTCTGACCATCGATTCAATCAAAGGAAGAATGACAGTACAAGTTTAATCTAACAACTTGGATATAACATTATGAAAACCAAATACACAACTCGAGAAATATACCTAACATCTGGTCAAGTTGAAAAATTATCAGCAGCTGTTGCTAAACGCAGCTCTGTTTCTTTGATGATCTCTCTGGAAACTTCAAATAAAATTGCAGTAAAAGTCATGCTAACGCAACAACAAATCAATAAACTCGACAAAGGAAAACCATTTGTGCTGAAATTATCTGTTTCTCAGGTAACTGCAATGTCAAAAGAAGGTGGATTTTTTGGACCAGCGTTATCAATAATAGCTAGCAAAGTTTTACCAGTACTTGGTACACTTGGACTTGCGGCTGCGTCAGGAGCAGTCTCTGGCGCAACGAAGAAAGCAGTCGAAGGTCGTGGTATCAAACAAATCTATCGTTAATTTTATGTAATAGTATAAAATAAAATGCCAACGAAAAAAACAAAATCATCGAAAAAAAAGAAAACAACAAAACGCAAACAAACAAAACAAGGAGGAATTATTCCTTTCGCTCCACTTCTAGCGGGACTAGCGGGAAGTCTGCTGCCAAACTTACTAGGAATCGGACGCGGATTAACTCTACCAGGGACCAGACGTTATTGAGCAATTTTGACATCATTGAAAAATTGAAGGACGTTGTTGGATTTCGAGGAGTATTTTCCAAGGATGAACTTGATGACGTACCAACAGGCGGTTCTTGTGTTGTAAATATTGAAAACTTCAATGATGGCTCTGGCACCCACTGGGTTGCTGTCCACGATAACAATTATTTTGATTCGTTCGGACTTCCTCCAAGCGATCTCATAAAAAAATATATTTTTAAAAAATTTGATAAAATAAATTATTCGTCTAATCAACTACAGCCGATTGGAACATCAGCTTGTGGTTATTATTGTATCATGTTTGTCAGACAAATGCACCAGAGTAAAAACTTTTTGAAGTTTATTTTACAATTTGATGAGCATCCTTCTCATGCGAATGATAATATTGCAATCAATTTTATCTAAACTTCTTGATATAATAATGTCAACATACTGTCTCAAATGCAAAACTAAAACAGAGAACAAGGATGAGATGACGGAAAAAACGAAAAATAATAGAATGATGTTAAAAAGTATTTGTGCAATCTGTGGTAGAAAGAAAAGTATGTTTTTGAAAAAACAAGTAGGATCTAGCGTTGATAGAGTTATCTTGATCGACGATTAATCTTATGAAACAAAATAAAATAAAATGAAATGCAATTGTGATTGTGACAAAGATCTTTGCATAGAACAAGATAAAATCATTACGTACTGTCAACGTTGTAACAACAGAGAAATAATAGGGTTAGGTATAGATATACATAAAATTATTGGTAAATTACCAAAACCAAAAGGCGGTTGGACTTTGCCAGGTCATCGTTATACTGGTCCTTACAATCCGCTAGATCAACAACTAGATGAAAACGACAATCCATTGCCAGGACAAGAGCCTTATAATCAAGTGGATGCAATAGCAATGCGTCACGATATCTGTTATCGTGATCATGAAAACTCGAAAGCAGATTGTGATAAAGTAATGTTAGACGAATTACATGATATGGAGCCAACAAATCTACGAGAACGTTTTGATAGAAGATTTGTTCAAGGAATGATAGGAGCAAAATATAAACTTGGACTCGGCAAAGAATTATACGATGATCTTGCAGTCGAACTACACAGACCTAAAAAAAAAAGTTTCCGAGACGGAAAGTTGTTGCAAACGCTGTAGATGATATCTGGGCAATAGATTTGGTAGATGTATCCAATCTGGCTCAGTTTAACGTTGGCGCTGATGGCGCTCCAAAGAAGTATTTGTTTAACGTTATAGATGTTTTCAGCAAATACGCTTTTAGTGTGCCAGTTTCAGATAAAACAGGAACGTCAATCACTGATGCGTTAAAACAAATAATAACGAGTACCGAAAGAAAACCAAACAAAATCTGGACTGATCATGGAGCCGAGTTTTTTAACAAAAAGTTTGAGCAGTTTCTAGAACAAAATAATATTAAAAAATACGTTACAGGAAACGAAGGCAAAAGCGTTGTTGTCGAGAGATTTAATCGCACGCTAAACGAAAAATTACACAAACATATGACAGCTAAAAACACCAACAGGTACATCGATGACCTTTCTCAAATCGTAGGCGAATATAATAACACGAAACATCGAACCATCAAAATGTCACCCAATGAAGCTATCAAAAATCCAATATTAGCAAACGAAAACATGTACCGCAGACATAAATTTAAGGTCGGTGATAAAGTTAGAATCTCTTTGACTAAAAAGATATTTGAAAAAGGATTTACTCCAAACTGGAGCGAAGAAGTATTTGTTGTTGATAAAGTACTCTTAACAATACCTGTAACGTACGCGTTAAAAGATCTGGCAGGTGAACCTATAGTAGGTAGTTTTTACGAACAAGAACTACAAAAAACTGAACAAGATGTTTTCATTATCGAAAAAGTGATTAGGAAAAAAGGAGATAAAAGTTTAGTCAAATGGCGTGGGTATAGTGATAAATTTAACAGCTGGATTCCAACCCGGTCGATTTTATCGACTGTGAAATAATGCTATTATAAATTTCCTCATACTTTCGTTTGATAGATTTGCATTTTACTGGTTTACATAATGATATTAGATATTGTCTGCGATCGTCAGAGATCGTCATAAGATTAAAAATCTTGACAAAGATGAAATCAAATTTTATATTTTTTTGTCGGTCTGGAATTTTAATGTTTAAAAAAGGTCTGATTAACTGCAAAAATACCTGCTGTTCGGTAACGGTAAAATTAAATTTTATAATTTTTTTAGCAATGTGATACTTGACATTATATTTTCCAGTGGTTGGTCTGCTATAATTATATCTGTTAACGACGGTGACTATTTCATCATCATCAGACTCGTTGTTATATAAAATATCATCTTTGTTATAACCAATAGATTTGTCTATCATATCATTAGAGATTGTGGAGACCTTATCGCTAGCAAGTCGTTTCATCATATCCATATTATAATATACTTTTTATCTAATTTGTTGTTATAAGATGACTGACAAGGTCAAATATCACCAAAAAGTTAATATAATAAACTACCACGAACTGACTGAAGCGGTAAGAAAATGCTTGTCAGGTTATAGTTCATATTCCGTTGACGTTATTGTAATGCAAGGTGATTCTCATAAAATATTACTAACAGAAGCAGAAAAAAATAAAATTAATGAAAGTGCAGTAACGACGCTAAAATTTGATTGCGATGATATTATAGCATTTGCTCATCATTGTTTGACTAAAACCGAATTACAAAATATTATTAATCATCATATCTAAAAATAATACTAGCATCATATTTGTTTGAAAAAGCTGATTTTGTTGCTCCATCAGCTACAAATTTTACTGCTCTGGGATTTATATTATAATATTTCGCCGCAGCTGTAATTGATTTGAATTTGATCTCCTCATCCGTTTCAAGGTTTAACGAAATAACAGGTTTTATGGGGCATCTAAAATTAATACCACCACCTCGTCCTTTTCTCACATTTTCCTGTTGGGTCACTAGCTCCAGATTTTCCAATCGATTGTCTGTTTTTACATTATTGATATGATTAATAACCAGACCATTGGGTATAGATCCGTTGAACACCTCGTAAACAAACCTATGACCAGTATAACAAACTCGATCTGTCGATGTTCCTCTAACAGTCACACTGATATATCCCATATTGCTCATATTATTAAGAACTTTTTTCGTTTTTCTGTTTCTTATAATACCACGATCGTTAGCCTCGTATAAATCAAAGACCGGATGCGGCTGAAACTCATCTTGTAAGGATAAATTTTCAATATTATCATCAGTGACTTTACCATTATAATGATATACTCGTTTCCCCTCTGGAATGTCATCGCAAAATAACGTGTAAATAAAATCTTTTCTAAACATCGTAATCCTTTCAGTATTATCTCCCTTTACACTAATCGTATAACCCGCTAACGTTGCTTTACCAACAGATATTCCAGTTTTGATATTAATAACCGAACCAAGTGCATTTCCAGCGTACAGGTTGTACTTCGGATAAACATGATATACCTCTTGCTCACGTGCGCTTGTCAGATTTACTGTCATTATATTATAGGTGATATTTTTATCTCTAATTGTTGTTTAGCGGAGTAAATTATCAATTAGATATTAGACTATAGTATAATAATGTTGAAATTGCGTGATATAGCCAAAAGAAGTCTTATTGGAGAACCTGTTAAAATAGCGACTGCTTTTGCAGGTTTTGATAATAGTTATCAGTTTGATAATCAAATTGTTTTAGTAAATTTTACTACAATAAATCTCTTTCATCTGCTACAGACGACTGTAAAACGTGAGCTTGAAAAACACAAGGGTCTAAGATTGTTAGTGCAATATCACGTTATATTTTCAAAACTACTTTTGACGGAAGAATCTACTAACAAGGAAATTGCAGACCCTTACATCAACGCAAAATCTAGACGTGTTTTACTTGGTAGTGATCTTTTGTCACTATCTAATGAAATACACCAAGAAATTTGGAAAAAAATAGAAGAATTTACCGAATTAGGTTCGGGTTGGAAGTTTGAAATGATCAAGGAAATTTTGTTTCACACGATGAAATATGACGCATTACGCGGTAGTTCGTATATCGACCTGCCACCAAAAATAAAAAATAAACAGTGCTGTATAAACATAAAAAACGTCGATAGCAAATGTTTCCAATGGGCTGTTCTTTCCGCGCTATTTCCAGCAGAAAAAAATGCTGATCGTGTTGAGAAGTATATCAATCACGTGTCAAGATTAAATTGTGCTGGTATTGACTTTCCAGTGGCAGAAAATCAAATACCAAAGTTTGAAAAGCAAAATAATGTTTCGATTAACGTTTTCGGATTAGATGAAAAAGAAAATGTCTATCCGAGGTATATTTCAGAAAAAGCTTCACAATCGACTATCAATTTACTGTTTTATAAAAATCATTACGTTTGGATCAAAAACTTTAACAGACTAGTTGGAAGACAGTATAATAAAAATAACAACAAAAAGTTCTTTTGTTATCGCTGCTTGCACGGTTGTAGAGACAATGAAACATTACAAAAGCATTTGCAGTACTGTAGTGACGTACAAAGAATAACAATGCCATCTAAAAAAGATAGCGTGTTACAGTTTGTCCATCATAATCATAAACTAAAAATTCCTTTCGTCATATACGTCGATTTCGAATGCTTACTTCAACCTGTACTTGGCGTAGAAAATGATCCTAACCAATCGAGTACAAGAAAAATTCAAAATCATGTTCCATGTGGAGTAGCGTACAAGGTAGTTTGTTGCGCTGATTCGAGATTATCTAAACCGATCAAATTATATCGAGGTAAAAATCCAGCTGTCTGGCTTCTCAAGCAGTTGATTAACGAAGTTGATAATATTACTTATCGTTTGAAAAAAGTAACTCCAATGTTAAAATTAACACCTCAACAAGAATCTGATCACGAGCAAGCGAAAATTTGTTATATTTGTGAAAAAGCTTTTGACCCTGACAACAAAAAAGTACGTGACCATTGCCATTTGACCGGACAGTATCGTGGAGCGGCTCATGACCAGTGTAATTTAAAATTTCACGCTCCAGATTTTATTCCAGTTATTCTTCACAATTTTCGAGGATATGATAGTCACATTATAGTAGAAGCTTTTGGTGATCTTGATATAAAATCTCGTCTAAAACTCGATAACATCATCAAATGCATCCCAAATAATTTTGAAAAGTACATGTCAGTTACGCTAGGTAAATTGCGTTTTATTGACAGCCTGCAGTTTATGGCAGACTCGTTAGATGAGTTAGTAAAAGGTTGTAGTAAATTTAATAACCTAAGAGACTGTTTTGGAGATAAATTTAATCTATTAGCTAAAAAAGGAGTTTTTCCATACGAATATCTCGACGATTGGAGTAAATTTGATGAAACATCTTTACCTAGCAAAGACAAATTTTACTCGCAACTTAAAAAAGAAAATATAACTGATGACGAGTACAAGTATGCACAAGATATTTGGAAAGAGTTTGATTGTGAGACTTTTGGTGATTATCACGATTTATACCTGAAAACTGACGTGTTATTATTAGCAGATGTTTTTGAAAGTTTTCGAGAAGTGAGTTATAATAATTACGGACTAGATCCTTGCTGGTATTATTCTGCCCCCGGACTGTCATGGGATGCTCTGTTAAAGTTTAGTAAGGTAAGGTTGGAATTACTGACTGATGTTGATATGTTCAATTTTATTGAAAAAGGTATCCGAGGCGGTATTAGCGTGATAACGAAGAAATATGCTGAAGCAAACAACAAATATTTGAAAGAGTATAATCCTGACCTTCCTTTGAAGTATATAGTTTATCTAGATTGCAATAACTTGTACGGGTATTCGATGGCAGAACCAATGCCTCTTGGTGGCTTTCATTGGATCACGGCTGATCAATTTCTATCAGAGACAGAAAAAAAGATACCCGACGATGTTTCGTATTTCGTTGAAGTTGATCTCGATTATCCAACTTCGCTACACAAATTGCATAACGATTACCCTTTCTGTGCGGAATCGATGGTTATAGATTATAGTTTGTTATCAAAAGAACAACAAGCGTTAGCATCACCAAGGCAACATTCCATGGTAAAGAAACTAGTACCAAATTTGCTTCATAAACGTAATTATGTTTTGCATTACAAAGCTTTAAAACAAGCAGTCGATGCTGGTCTCGTGTTGAGAAAAGTTCATCGCGTACTAAAATTTAATCAGTCGCCGTGGATGAGAGGTTATATTAACTCAAACACTACAAGAAGAGCTGCGGCAAAAACTGATTTTGAGAAAAACTTTTTCAAACTGATGAACAATTCTGTTTTTGGCAAGACGATGGAGAATATTAGGAAACGCGTAAATATCGAACTAGTCAATGATGTCAATCGCAGAAACAAACTTGTGTCAGACGATGATTTTGTGAGCATGAAAATATTTAATGAGAATCTTGTTGCGATACAAAGAAGAAAAACAAATCTAAAACTAAACAAGCCAATCTATGTTGGAGCTTCAGTGTTAGATTTATCAAAGTGGCTGATGTACGATTTTCATTATAATTTTGTTAAAAATCAATGGCCGGCTAGTAGATTATTATTTACTGATACTGATTCGCTCGTATATGAAATCGAATGCGAGGACATCTATCAGGACATGCATGATAATAGATATCTGTTTGATCTTTCTGATTACCCACGTGACAGTAAATTTCATGACGACACAAATAAAAAGGTTATTGGTAAGTTTAAAGATGAAATGAACTCGAGCGCTATCAAATATTTTATCGGATTACGCAGCAAAATGTATGCCGTATTATTGGACAATAATAAAATAACAAAAAAAGCAAAAGGTCTGCCTCGTGATTTTGTTAAAAAGTTTATAAAATTTGATGACTACAAGTATGCGCTTGATGGCGGTGTTAGTTTTATAAGAGCTATGTCAATTCGGACAAATCATCATAAGCTCGAAACAGATGTCCTTATCAAACGCGGTTTGAGCAATTTTGATGATAAACGTTATTGCAAAAATGGGGTAGATACATTTGCACTTGGGTATTGTCATGATGATAGAGATATATTTGACATTATCTTTGCAAACTAAAATTTTATCTAAACTTTAAAAATAATGTTTGAAAATTTGACAGTAACAAATAGCTACAGTAGCAAAATCAAATATCTAATGATGGACGACAAACCATTGACAGTTGAAATTAATAATGAAACATCAGGCATATGCTTTAGTGGTACCCGTGACAAGTTAAAACTTTCGCTCATCAGATCTGATGACAGCGAGTATTTTAATTATCTCGAACAATTGTATCAAAAGTTGCTAGCGGAATTTAACAACTTTCACTGTCCGATTAGTCAGCAAAAATACACCAAACTTACAATTGATCTTGATCGGTCGAAGTTGTATTTTATCGACAAAAAATACCCTCTTAACAAATCACAAATAAAAGATTTGTTTGAGTCCCGTCGTTATGTCAGCGGTAAAATAAAGTTTAGCCTCTATCACCATGATAATGAAATATTTTTGATATCTACAGTTGAGACATTAACAGTTGGTAATGAGGTATAATACCACTTACCTTACTGGAATTCTAATGCGTAATTTAGTCCACAATCGCCACGCTCAGCTAAATCGTAATGATTTGAAAAATTGAGTCTGACATATCATTCTGCTTATTCTGGAAGATCACGTAATTAAATTTTACCTGTTACCTAGATATTTTGCAACAGGTGTTCTATTGTATTTGTTTGGAGGTCTAGAGGGGTTGTTGAGCTCGGATTCTTAGCGCAATTATTGATTGCAATAGGTTTTCTATTACGTTACCTAGGTATTTTGTATTTGTTGAGCTCGGATTCTTAACGCAATTATTGATTGCAATAGGTTTTCTATTACGTTACCTAGGTATTTTGTATTTGTTTGGAGGTCTGGAGGGGGTTGTTGAGCTCGGATTCTTACTTTCTCCTACTACTCATATTACACCCATCAATCATACATCAAAATAATGGGAATTAATGGTTCTTTGAATAATACCTAAGATATACAAAGTCTCTTTTAAATAGCCAGTATAACTAGTGAGGAAACCTGGAAAAAAAACTTTTTCTTTAAAATTTTAACCCTATGCTAAATACGAAACTGTAGAGGGCCACCTTACTTGTAAAAACTCCATAAAATGTTGAGACATGTTGTTGGTCACATCTGCACCATTTGCATTCAGAACCAATTAAGCACTGCAAGAAGTATTTCAATGAAAACCTAGCCTCAGTCAATACCACCACAGTATTGATCTGTAGCAACAAGATGACAGGTATGCTGGAAGGTCATATGAACATCATTTTCATCATTTCTGTACTAGAGTTTTAGTGAAAACCCCATTTTATTAAAATGTTCATCTGTTTTGAAGAAGTCAGCCACATACATTTTCATGATGGAAATTAAGACAGCAATTTTGGAGGCTGCATTTAATTTATATGTATACAAATTACATTATTCAGGACTTCAGACAATAAAGCATTATAATAAACTGAAGTCTCTTGAAATTGTTGCAAACAATAGTTGTATGCATGTTAGTTTAAACTTAAATGTAATGCCCAGTAAATAATTGATGTTTGGGACTCTTACTATCTACACTCTTATAAAATATGAAATTCTATTCTCAAAAAGATAAAGACATTTACATTTATTTAGAATCATGAACCTAAATTCTTTAAAATTAAAAACAATTCACTGTATATACCAAATTTATACCTCTCAATTTCCCGTGGTGTGTTTCTGGTTTCTCTGTACTGAACTAGCTTTCCTTCCAGCAAGCACTGGCAGTACTAACATGTCCAAACCCAAATTTATATAACCAATCAACCAGTTTCTCTTGCATTTTTTATGGGTGACTGACTACCTGAACGATTATGTCCAGAGTTTAATCAATAGTGGGCAGTACTACAGGTAAAACAACAGCATGTATATATGAGGTTCCCTGTGGGATATACACAAAATTAAAAAAATAAAGCTTAAGGTAGTGATTTGTAAATTCTTAAAATTATTATTAGAAACACTTTTATATATGAAAAATGACAAATCTGTTCATGTGGAAAAACCAATTATATAACTAGCTTCTTTTATACAGCTTGTGTCCAGTAGGCACTGGGAATATCTAATGTAATTGTGAATATTAAATGTCATCCATACAGCTTGTATTAGTCTGCATATTAAATGTCAGGGTCTATTCTATGATGTGCAAATGTGGAATTCATGATCTAAATATTCACAATGAAATATCACAATGACAAAAAAAAAAAGAATATCAAATACAGGACCTAGGAAAAAATTGATCACTATAAAACATAGTAGCAGGGGAATCCACCTTAAGCAACAAAGTACATGGCTAACCCTAACCCCTTAGAAGAACCAGTCTGGGCTCTTCAAACACAAGGGAAACAATACCTGCTCAAAACTGTTTCTAACTAAATGTTTGTACCAATTATTTTTCAATAAAAAGTTCAACACAACATACCTTAGGGAATGTGGTAATAAACACTTTTTTGTTTTTAAAAAAATTCAATTTTGGGGTAAATGCAGGAGAGGAACATCTGTCAGGTGCCCCCAAAAAAGCAAAAACTAAAAGAAAAAAAATATATATATTAATGAAAAAATGGTACAAATATAACTTTCATACAAAATAATTATTCTTATTTCCATATTTTGAATATTCATGTATCAATGTATCATTTTTCAAAAGGGGAGAGTCCACTCCATCTTAAATTTTCAATTCTGCCATTTATTATCAAGAAAATAAATGTATACTGTAGTGATCCTGGCATCTGTTGATGCCGTGACTGAGCATAAAAGTGATCCTGACAACAAGCTGTTGACACCTGTGAGTGGACATAAAAGTGATCCTGACAACAAGCTGTTGACACCTGTGAGTGGACATAAAGTGATCCTGACAACAAGCTGTTGACACCAGTGAGTGAACATAAAAGTGATCCTTACAACAAGCTGTTGACACCAGTGAGTGGACATAAAAGTGATCCTGACAACTGTGGATCCCTGAGAGAGGGAATGCAAGAGAACCTGACAACAAGATGCTGACACATGTTACAAAGCATAAAACAAGGAAAAAGAAATGTTTTTTTTTCTATATCAAAGTAGAGATCATGATTAAAATTGAGGCACAGAGCATGATAATATTCTTGTCTATGTCATCAATGTAGCCATTCAGAGCATTATTACATTCTTTTCTATTACATGAAAGCAGCGACACAGAGCATGGAAAAATATGTTGACATAGGTCAAATATAAATACTTTACTTAGTCAAGTATAAAATGCATACTTTAAGTGATGCATTCCATTGTCAAGTTTGAGTCTAACATAACAATACCCAATATATGTCCATCCAGCAAAACATTTTAATAAAATCACTGATTCATAACATAAATGTCAAAAAGATCTCTGGTTACAAAATGGTTACAAAATGTATCCCATCACCAAATTTTATGATTTGATAAAAACGTTGCTCATAGGAAAACAATTTAGTAAACAATGGGGTATACACTGTATATAAAACCAAAAGTAATTCCTTCTACCTGTATGCAAAAAAGCAGCAAAACAATGTAGCAAGTAAATTAATTTTAATTATATTCAAAAGTTTCATTCCATAATAGATTAAACTCAGGCCTTCCTACACATTATGTTTCATGGTATGAATAATAACTCTGAATCTAATGGATCTTATTTTTCTTTTCTATCTCTTATTTTTCTTCTTCAAAATGGATATTCCCTGTTGTATGACTCATCAGATGTTTTTGTACTGATAATCCCATATATACCATAGCTCCCTCTGTGTACAGGGATAAACAATAGTCCATGTGGAAATGCCCAAAAATTTCGTGGTAGAGAACTAAACAAACTAAACCAATGCTATTAAAAGATGAAATACAAAATCCTTTTTTCACCTGAAGGGAGTGTTACTAATAAAGATTCATATAATAATAATAATAATAATAATAATAATAATAATAATAATAATAATAATAATAATAATAATAATAATAATAATAATAATAATAATCATTATCAATTTTATGACTCTTGCATGAATAGTGCCTACAAACTCGTAATCAAACACAAACTTAAACAACATAAATCATAACATATGGGCCATAATGACCTACTTATACAAGTGCTCATTAAAATGCACCCAATGTACTGGACTAGACACACCTGATAATTATGAACCTCCTATTGTAAGCCTTAGGAACTGGACTCTTTTACCAATGATCATTGATCATCATCAGATTCTTACTGAAAGAATTATGTACTGGACTTGTGATCCTTATCAGCCTCCTTTGTAAGCTTTAAGCATTGGAACTCAAAATAGGTACATTTAATCATTATCTACCTTGGTTGGTGTGAGTGTTATGTACTGGAGAACTTGGTACCTGCAATCATCATCAATCTCCTCTAGTGCAAGCTTTAGGTGCTGGACTGGAGTAATTGTTAGCCATAGACTGAAAATGGAATACCTATGGCTATTATTAGCCTCTCCTGTAGCACCTCAGGTACTGGGATTGAATTTTTTAATGCTTATGTAGATACTGCCCTCCAGAAGAGATTCTGGACATTTGAGTGTACATTATTTACTCTCAGTACACTATTTTGGGAAATAAATCCTGAAGTGTTTTGCAGATGATTTCATCTTTTCTTTCCTTTCTATCAATGATCAATAACTCAACTGGTGTCCAAGCTAATCAATATCAGCAAACCACCACTGTCATGCAATGAAATTGGCCATCTTTTGCTTCTTTGGTAATAAACTCACTCTATTCACTAAGCTTTCGGATGAGCTTGATTCACTCCATATTAAACTATAATGATGGGACTGTTTTTACAATGAATTTGCACCAGTGTGCAGATTTCTTTCTTTTTTTAAAGCTACTTCTTTTTTACCTTGACATACAATCCTTTATCCACTTGGAGGTTTTACAAACTGAATGTAATCTCCACTGTTCAATGCAAGGATCTGACAGTGACTGCTATGATGTCATTTTTTGTTGACCTAGATTTTACCATAAATGCTAATTTTATCAGCCATTCAGATCTGCAAGTTTGGGAGAATGTGCAGTGTGGCTAAGGAACATCAATGTATGCCACAATTTGATTTTAATTCACTGTCAGTCTTTTGAAATCTGCATTTTCATTGGCTAACACAAAGGCCATCAGAACATGACCCTTAAGTTGTCAGATCTCACCTAGGACAGCAGAGATCTGATTTTAATTTGATTGAATGTACTCAAGACAGTAAACATTGCCTTTCCCATACATGCTATCAAAATGCAGAATATGGTAACCAGGCTGGACACAGGTAATCAAAATATAGCATAGAAAAATAATCTTTAAGCATGCATAACTGTTATAGCCTACTGTAAAAATGAACACTGTTAATACAAACCTTTATACTGTATATTTTTTTGATGTCTTCAAAAAGATTTATCAAGGACCCGCAGAACAAAAATGTTAATATAACCCTTTATACACTAAATATATTTGATGTGTCAAAAAAAAGAATTACCAAAGATGGGAATATTAATATAACCCTTTATACACTAAAAATATTTAATGTGTCTACAAAAAAAAAAGAGAATTACCAAGGACCTGAATGCTAATACAACCATTTTTTAAAAATATATTTGATATGTCTACAAAAGAATTGGCAAAAACCTAGCCAAAAGAACAGCAGTGATCAAAATTTGTATACAATTTTTTAATTTAATTGCAAAGTTAGCTAAAAATTTTATCTTATGCCTAAATGACAATTCAGCTTTTGGCATATTAGCAAATATAAAAAGCTAAATATTAGTAGTCATACTACATTAGACAAGCCAGATGAAATTGATACTGTTGCAATAATAAAAAGAAATCTTTCTTTGTCTTGATATGCTTCTATAAATTACCTAATTTTACTGAAATACTCAAAACTTCTATTATCTGGATGTATTTCTATAATGGACTCAACACTATAGCAATACACAAAACTCCCTTATCCTGATGTTTCTGCAAAGGACCTAATTCTACAGCATTACAAAAAAAACCTCTCATACCTGGACCAGTTTTTATATGGATCTAATTCAACATCAATAAGAAAAATTGCTCTTATCTGGACAGGTTTCTACAAAGCACATAATTCTACATCCAAAAAAACCCACTCTTTATCTAGACATGTTTATATAAGGGACCTAATTCTACATAAAAACACACTCCTTATCTAGACATGTTTATATAAGGGACCTAATTCTACATCCCACAAAAAAAACTCTTTATCTAGACATGTTTATATAAGGGACCTAATTCTACATCCAAAAAAACCTCCTTATCTAGACATGTTTATATAAGGGACCTAATTATACATAAAAACCCACTCCTTATCTAGACATGTTTATATAAGGGACCTAATTCTACATGCCAAAAAAATGCCACTTTTATCTAGACATGTTTATATAAGGGACCTAATTCTATATAAAAAAACCAACTCCTTATCTAGACATGTTTATATAAGGGACCTAATTCTACATCCCAAAAAAAACCCACTCCTTATCTAGACATGTTTATATAAGGGTCCTAATTCTACATCCCCCCCAAAAAAAACACTCTTTATCTAGACATGTTTTTATAAGGGACCTAATTATAAATCAAGACAAAAGTGCACTTAACTGGACAGGTTTCCATATAGGATCTAATTCTACAACAATAACAAAATCATCTCTTATTGGGACATGTTTCTATAAAGGGCTTAATTCTACACATAAAACCTGGATAGATTTCTACAAAAGGCTTAATTCTACAGAAACAAAAACCTGGATATATATCAAATCTGCCATTTAAAAAAATAACTGCCAACCTGTGAGTCATCTATAATACTTTTAATATGGTAAGCCCAATATCACCATTATAAATTAACACCATTTTATTTCAATATTAAATACACTTCAAAACAAAGGTTAAGAGACTCTGTCATCAAAATGACATGATTTATATTTTTTATTTTATCAGTTGTTTTTTTTTTTACCAAACCGTTCATGTAATACCTCCACAAATATTAACTTCAATGATGTATCAAGTTCATCTTTTTCCTAATGAAATCCCCATTACAACATTATTAGAGACAAAACATAAAAAAATATTACTCAGTTTTTGCAAAGAAAATGAACCCAATTCACCTCATCATTCTGTTTCACCCATTGTCATGGGCACCTTCAAAAAATCGTAATAAGCCTTCTCGCCATCCCCAATTTTTCACCTCTAAACATGTTCTAGCTTTCATCTGAAAAGTTCTATAGCTGACCACTACATGTTTGCGACCCTCCCCCTCCCCCTCCAAAAATAATTCTTCTAAATTCTTCTATCGTCCTGACTGTCCTCCATCCTAAGACAAGAATACACGACCTGCTATATCAAATGGTTCTGCTATATCAAATGGTCCGATGAATAAATGCAAAACCCGACTGTTGTTTACCTTTTAGGTGCAGTTGTGAGTTATTTTTAGCTGACTAGATTATCCCTGACCTAAATAACCAGTGCAACAGACCACTAACAGCTGATTACTGAGGTAAACATGGCCTGTCCTATTTAATAACAGCAACATTAGAAGCCTCTCTCTCTCTCTCTCTCTCTCTCTCTCTCTCTCTATATATCTCTCTCTCTCTATATATATATATATATATATATATATATATATATATATATATATATATATATATATATATATATATATATATATATATATATATATATATATATATATATATATATATATACTCATACTCATTTCACATTATCTGAATGTGGAAGCTTGGAAGCATAAAATGCTGGTAAGATGCAGGGACTGAAGACTGTCACATGTACATTTTACTCTGCTATATTCTTTAGTGTTTTCTTAATCCATGGTCTATGTGTATTCAAAACTTGGCACATTCATGTCCAACTGATTCAAATCAGATCTTCCTGACTGTCCTGCTGACCTATGAATTAGCCAAGGAAATGCAGCTTTCTGAAATTTGAAAGTGAATCAAATCATTTGGCACACATTAATGCTCTTCAGACATACTTATCCAGTGTCCCAAATACCAAAGTATAAGATATCATCAGATTTTGTGAAAAAGTCTGCAAATATGGTAAAAATTCATGTCCCCATAAAATGACACTTAAGTAGTCCCTGTGAGATTTTCATGTAGGAGAATGAAGATCATATTTTAATCAGATTCCATTTTTTCAAAATGGCTCTTATTCCATCCTGTACATGCTGGATAACTAAAACTGGGACTGTTGAAGGTGGTGGAATTAAGAATTAGGAGTGAAATCCCAAGCCCAGTCCATTAAAAGAAAAACAAAAACCAAAACCAAAACCCAGAAATTCTTTAAATATACGAGGAATTTAAAAGTGAGATAAAAAAAAGGAGGAAGGGTAAGATGATCTGATACACAATTTTCACGTTTTTATAGGCAGACAGATATTACATGATTTTCATGTATTTATGGGACTTTTAGCATATTTGTAAACTTATGAATCTTATATACTGTCACAGAACTTGATCCTCTAATTGATTTTAAAATAAAACATTTTGATCAGTTTTGTTTTGGATTTTGGGCAGTTTTTGCCAGGTTTAATGACATTTTAGCACACTATTAAAAGCATAATTTCAATATATTTAATGTGATCTAAATGATGATTTAAATTCTATCACATAATTGATCAGCTATTGGACTCATTATTTCTTGTATTCGGAAATTCATGCAAGAAGCTAAGTAAAAATAAATGTATCTTTCTAGTGTATTGTATTTTTAGTATAGTTTTGAACTGTATTTTTAGAAATTAAGATTAAATTTGTCTTTTGTTGTAATGGGGGTTTGTTTTATTCTGTTCTATATACCTGCTCAGTTCCTTATCTATTCCAACTGACATTTTCTCAAATTCTATTGATATTTACTCATTCCAGGCAAATTACATTGTTGGTGATCACCTCTAGGCAACAATAATCAAAGGAATTACACCCACCCCAACAAAGCTGGAATGGGTATAAATCACCACACTGATTATACATATCAATGCAAAAGACAACATTCAAAACTTGTTACACATGTATGAAAGATCATTTAATAGCCTATATGTTGCTTTTTATCTATAAAAGTGAGTTTTCATGCAATGATTATGGTATGTCACAAAATAAATAAGCAACAGTTAATTCTGATTCATATTTTCCTATTTTACCCTGAACCTAACCATAACCACCAATCAGAACTGACACAGTGGAATGGTACAATTCAAATCTAATCTAAGTAGACAAGATACAAAGAAACAGAACATTCATGTCAAAGTGGTTTTGAAATAATCAGTAAAGCTTTGAATCATACATGAAGAACTGAAGAACGGAATGCATTTTTTACACTGATATATGTAATCTGTGGATGAAGAGGCGTGATTTCGATTTTTAAGGTAGCTTTAACAATTTTTCAGTCATATCGCTATGATGTCTGCAGTTTGGTATTTTATAGTGATGTCAAGCACTGGAGCATCATACTGCAGGCATGTAAACATGATGTCCCACCCAGTCACATTATCCTGACACAAGGCTGACCAGTCCTAACACCAACCTTTTAATGCTGAGTGCCAAGCAAGGCAGCTGTTAGTACCATTTTTATAAGTCTGTGGTATGACTGTCTGGGGATCAAACTCATGACCTCCCACATCCAAGGCGGAAACTCTAACTAATAGGCCACTGGAGCAATCTGTAGATTAACATACTAATGGAATGAAATAATTGCTATGCAAATGGTGGCAGGAGTAAAAGTGTTATGTATCAGACCTAGTTATAAGTTGCCTCTTTCATACTTGCTATTATTATGGTAGCATTATCAAGTAGCACCTTGAGTGCCCATTCTCATATCCATATCCTGATAATTAAAGTGGGGACAATTAATGCTCACATGAAGGCTCAATCAAAGTACAACACTGCACTATTTGCAATGCTACATTCAGCTGATCTGTAGAATCAAAGCTTTGTCTTACATACCAATACTGACTAAACCAGACACTCAACCCAGAAAAAGATGAGATGGCAAGAGGTCATTAAAGGTAAGCTCTCTAGGCCAAACAGGGCACCAAATCAAAAATTTTAAAAAAAAATGGCTGCATTAGTCAGTCAAGTGTAATGCTACATTTAGCTGAGTAAAAACTTTTCTCACACTGTCCACACAGACAGGTGAGATAGCAGTGGTTGGTAAAGACAAGCACTTCAGACTCTTCAGCCAAACAGGGCCCCAAATGTATAATTAAACTAGCTGCATTAATCATTAAATGTAATGTTACTTTCAGTTCAGTGCAATCAAATGTGTGATTACTATGGATGCATTAATCAGTAAGTGTTATGATACTTTCAGTACAGTGTAATCAAATTTGTCATTAATTTGCTTTAACAATGAGTCACTGACCTAAAAACAAAAATTTCAACACATTTAGTAGTACACACTTCCTGTTTCACAAGGCTACTTACTGGTGAAGTAGATATTTCCTAACACTATTACATAATGGTGAAGTTTTAATCTGGCTATCACTAGTACAAGGACGAAATGACACATGGAAAAACACAGATATTACTGATTTCACTTAAAAACATTGAAGATCTTTCAGCATGAGAGAAACTTATCACTTTCAAAATCCCAATATACTGATTTTAGTCTAAGTGTTGTGTTCACTTCAAGGATACAACCTAAGACACAGCTAACTGTACATGACCTAAGACACAGCTAACTGTACATGACCTAAGACAAAGCTATCTGTACATGACCTAAGACACAGCTAACTGTACATGACCTAAGACACAGCTAAACAAAATGGTCCTCTCATGCACTTGAAAAGTCTGAATTAATCTTAAAGTATACTATCTTTATTGATTATTAAAATTGGGGAAAATTAATTTTGACAGACTAGAAAATATCAGCTTCTGAAAGTGCAATGAATGAATTAAAGGAATATATAAAATGTAACAAAAGGTTATTGGCTCATTTTTTGTTTACACTTTATTTTGAAAGCCAGAAAGTGAAATTTATTTATTGAAGCTAGCAGTTTTCTCATGGGCATACATTTTGACTATGGCCAAGCTGTATAATCCATAACCCAAAGTACATCCATGAATCATATGCCAAAACTAAAGAGAATTAAAAGTTCATTTAACAATACATAACATATATAATATATACTTTTTAATAGCCAGGATAACTTCAAAGCTCTATGCAAAATATATGTGTACACTGTGGAGAACCACCTAGACAGATTTCCAAGAAATCCCAACACTATAGAGCACCACCTAGACAGATTTCCAAGAAATTCCAACAGGACAGTGAAAATCTCAATGTGGTTATGCAAAAAAGCCTGCCAGCAGTTTCCCTGTAGATCATTGGTTTTTACTGGGGTTATCAATGGTTCCTCCTCCACAAGTGTTACCACCATGTATAACTTATCTTGTGCTGAGAATGACTATTCTGGTACCCACACTATCTCAACTAAGCTTCTCTCCATTATGAGTTATGTAATTGGTAAGGAGAAGTGTTGGTCAGGGTACTAGACTTAGAACTAGTATTAACACCTACCCCACCCCCAACAAAAATGCAAATAATGAATGTGGACAATACCCCATTATGGGAATTTTCTATAAATTAATATATTTGGCAAAAGTTTCACAAAAACAATTATAGTCATTTGCACAAAACGAAATTTGTAAATTAAAAAATGTATGATTTCATTTTGACTGATATCCTTCAAAAGGGGCTATAGATGTGTGCTTTTCTTTGTCTTGATGTGGCTGCGGGTGGTTATTTTTTTTTGTTTTTCCAGTTCATTTCCTACTTCTTTTATGGCTCTTAAACCCTTTAAAATTGAAACACTAAAGTGATGTCACAAAGAGCCCTGTCCAAGATCAAAGTAAATTTACATGTAATCAGATTGTGTACCCAAAACTTGCTCTAAGTATTCTGAACAGTTTCAAATCCTACTACTAACATTAGTACCTCCTTCACCGTAGCTACTTCAAGTTATTGAAACAAAGAAAGGAAGTTATTCTATGTCAACAGACCTTTCTTTGTTTGCCACTGTCTGCATAATTAATGAAGTGTGTCAACTGCATGCAAAATCACGTAAAATCGGGAAAACATTTGAACTCAAAATACACGTATTTTTATATACGTTTTTATATGTTGAATGTTCTCCACAGAGCTCTAATAAGATAGAGCAAACATATTTTTTCCACAAATTCTTTTGAAATGCTTACTAACCTAAACCAAAACAAAGAGCAGACGTCTATGTTAGACTAGACCTACTGGCCAGACTCCATGTTTCGTTTTAACTACGAGTTTCTTTAAAATAAACAATGACCATTGAATAGAAGTCACATTAAGAACAAATAAAAATATCACATATTTGCTATATGTAAAGAACATTTCATATTTTGAAGCAAAGTTTTATTTATAAAGGTCATGATTTCCACCATTTTCGAATTTATTGAACGGGTTCATGCCCGGAATAAAATTGAATATCTAGCTTCTTATTTGAGAAACATATTTACCACTTACCTCAAAATGTAGAGAAATGCCTCTTCATTCAGTCTGCCGGAAAAGATACTATGGCAAGAGTTCTTAAAAAGCAGAAACGCGCAACGAATGTACGGTTACATCAGTTTTCCTCCAGATGTCTGTCTGCAATGTTTATCTCGTTGCAGTCCTGGCGGAAATTTTGTGACGTAAGACCACGTGATCGGTAATGGGTTGCTCTCAGCAACGTAAACACTAGCACGTGATTTTGGCAAAAGGTAAACAAAGACGTTAAGATCTGAGGTGGGTGATAACAAGGACAGTAAATTGGCCCTACCTGCAAACCTGCACATCACATTGTAATGTTGGAAACTTGAAATAAATACATTCTTCCTTTCTTTTAAAAAGATGTAGGATTTTTTTATATCAATCAATATTTTGTAACATAGTAAACACGTGTCTATGTAAATAGGTGGCGGGGCATGTTCATATAACCTATGAAAATATCAAATGTTGACTTTTCATGTATATTGCTGGCATACTTTTTTAAGCATCACATTAGCGCTGAAGGAATAATGTATTTGTGACGTTTAAATATAAAGTACTCTCTCTCTCTCTCTCTCTCTCTCTCTCTCTCTCTCTCTCTCTCTCTCTCTCTCTCTCTCTCTCTCTCTCTCTCTCTCTCTCTCTCTCTCTCTCGATCTCGATCTCGATCTCGATCTCGAACGAAATCAATTATGAGCCGACCAACAGTTACTTTTGAGCCCCAAATGTCGAGCAGACAGACGGGAATTGTCCATTCGTCGCAGGGAGACGCTTATGCCCGGGGCCAAAATGTCGAGTACGTATTGTGCACAGAGAACCAGGTTACACAAAGTGGCTGAGACGTGTTAATGTTTTATTAAAGAAATGGCTAGGGCCTGCAAGGACATTGATCTAGCCCTGCTTATACGACCAGACTTAAAAGGTTCGTTCCAGCTAAATGCGTTTAACGTGAAGCCCCACATGCCAAATAGTTATAATAATAGAAAGAAAAGAAATAGGGAAATTTTCGGTAATAGCCGTGACTAAAATGATGCCAGAAAAGAAATTTTAAATGTACGTTCTTCGTCAGTAGGTTGAAATATTCATAATGGTACATTCATATTGGTAGCAGTGGTAGTAGTACCTGTTGTTGTTGCCACTGCTTCTGTTTGTTTTTGTTCTTGAAGAAGAAGAAGAAGAAGAAGAAGAAGAAGAAGAAGAAGAAGAAGAAGAAGAAGAAGAAGAAGAAGAAGAAGAAGAAGAAGAAGAAGAAGAAATAAGATGATGTTGCTGGTGGTGGTGGTGAAACTACAAAGACATCCCGACATGTTTTAATCGCCATGGGCATTATTGGTCCATGTATTTTGTCTGAAATTCAATTGAGTTTTGCCACAATTTGACTTCAGCCCAGAATTGACTTGCTCTACATATGCTAAGTCTGTTACGTCTACAGCACTAGTCACACGGGTTATGTAGGCATTCATACACTAGCTATTTCAGTAATGGGTGTCATTTTTTTTTAAATTTGATTCTATTTACCTTTAAGTTGCAAGTATTCATCCACTTTATTTGGATTCGTATACATTCATATTCCTTTAGAAGGGCATTATTTAGTCGCCCCGAGACGTGCTTAAATAATATAGAGATTTTTGGACGAAATGAACCTAAAGGGGTGATCCAGTACAATCCGGATTGAATATTGCGCGCAGAAATTTCACAATGGAAGCTTCGCATATTGATGCACAAAGTTGTACTATCCTCGATTGTGACGATTCCACTCTTTGCACTTATACATGTATTTTGACCGAAGTTTAACGCGTGGCCACGATTGTAAAACTTGGTGACAGTTAAAATGCAGTGCATTCAATAATCAAGACTGAATAGATTTTGTTTTTTAAAAAAATAGTGTTCAATTTTTAAAGATCAATTTATATTTAATTTTAAATGAGCAAATGCACATACATGACCCATGTGACGTATTATAATCGATAGTACCTATGAAACTACCTCGTCGAGAACGAGTACCATATATGATAAACAAGTCAACAAACAATCAATGATTAAACATTTCATAAACTTGCACTTGCTAATGCAAAAGAAGTTTTAATTTTTAGTTACTCACGTACATGGGGAATTTAAACATACAAGACGTTCCTTCTTTGATTTGGGCTTCATCTCCTTCATTTTCGGAAACATTCCTGATGATGAATATATGAGTATTAGGAGGTAAAATGAAACTTCAGGAAATTTAAAAATGAATGTAGAGACTCAAAGAAAGATCAATTTACCCGTTTTCTTATTTCGCAAAAAGACGTTTGTTCTCACAAATCCACGTGCAAATTTATGTTTTATGTATCTTTTATATTCTGTATGAAATTACAAAGATGAAACAGCGAGTATTCTTAGGACATGGCTGCTCTTTTGCTCGATCTATAATTTGAATACGCTTTTAAAAGCCCGGTTTGACATGACGGCAGAAATTTTTACTAGACTACACTGAGGAGCATAGGTCAATAAAGCCGACCGACGTGCATCCGGCCAATTGCAAACTGTTTAGAAGAACTGGCGTAGACAAAGTGCCCTATATAGTGATTATTGAGAGAATGGTAGTACTAATGTGGGTCATTACAGTTTTCTCGACTACAATCTTTATACCACTTCTTAAACAACCGGTCTGTCTGTCTGTCTTTCTCTCTCCATTCAGACATACACACACACGACTATTCTGAGTTAAATACAGACCCAATTAAATAAATCGAACATTGAAGTTTTATTAGATAATTTCGAACCAAATTTGTCCTTCTTTATGAACCCCTCAATGTAAACGGGTAATCTTTGAGAAGGCATCTTATGTGTCCACACAAAATAAAGAATTTTATATGTTGGTCTGTAGTAATGCATTTCCGTAAAAAAAAAATATCAGATGGACTTTAGACCTAAAGATTTATTTAAATAGCATTTTAGAATTTGCGGTTGATCCTCCTGGTATTTGGTACTAGTAAAAGTACCAGGTATGGTTCCCCCAACATTCCCACGATCTGCAGGAGGGGTTGTGCTCTCTGACGCATTCGGAAGTTTCTTCTTAATTTTTCACTTTGCATTATAGGGAAATAAATTATTTGTTTAACTCTACCAAGCTTGTTGTCTTCACTCTTTTCTGTTGCTTTTTGTAAGAGTCTAGACTCGTAACAGAATAGTAGGGGCTATCCGGGATATATGCATTTTGGCTAAAATATTTCAGAAAACTTTCTTTATTGAAATTTAAATTCCCCTAGTTTCAGAATCTTTAAATCCCAAGTATTATTGTACATTTTATATATCTTTAGTGAAATCAACATGCTATTTTACAATGTCATCAAAAGTGGGGATCTTTCTTTCAAATCCTACCCAGGAACAGTTAGACCTATTAAAAGAAAATTAACTGTTTTAGCATGCCAGGAATAAGATCTTTCTGAGGAAAAAAGCTTCTTTAACGAAGCATGAAAAAAACATATTGGTCCTGAATTTGGTGGAAAATAATGTTTTGGATAAACGTGCTTTGGTTTCAATATGTATCAGACTAGCATAAAAGTAAAGGAATTAAAAATTAAAATACAAGATCGAATTAGAGTTAAGGAAGCTTGAACTTCAGAAAAGGGAAAAACAAATGCAAACGCAACTGGAAAAAGAGGAAAAACAGGTGCAGTTACAAATTAAAGAGAAACAAATTCAATTAGATAAGGAGGAGAGAGATAAACTTATGCAAATGCAATTGGAGAGAGAGAGAGAGAGAGAGAGAGAGAGAGAGAGAGAGAGAGAGAGAGAGAGAGAGAGAGAGAGAGAGAGAGAGAGAGAGAGAGAGAGGAGGGGGAGAAACAAATGCTAATCCAAATAGAATTGTAGAGCGAAAGAGATAAGAAAAAAAGGAATATCAATTTATATTAAGAGAATTAGAGTTGGCAAGTGGAAAGTACATTCCTACTTTACAAACAAATTCAAGTTTTGATGTTACTGAGAATATTAGGTTTGGGCCCACTTTTAGAGAAAAAAGAGGTAGACAAATATTTTCCTCAGTTTGAAAAAAAAATTGCTGAAAATTTGAAATGGCCAAGGGAGCATTGAACTCAATTATTACAATGTATATTTACTGGTAGAGCTTGTGATATGTCCAATTCACTGTCACTACAGCAAAATGCTGACTCTGATCTGGATAAGGAATGCATCTTAAAGGGTTATCATTTAGTCCCTGAAGCTTATCTGTAAAAATTCAGGAACCCTGAAAAATGAAGCTGGACGAACTCATGTCGAATTTCAAAGAGAAATAAAGGTCAGTTATTTCATAGATGGTGCTAAGGGAAAAGGGTTTATCAAGATTATAAAACTCTCAGACAACTTGTATTACTTCTGCCTACTCGTTCTGCTGACGAATATTCCTTATCTCATAAAATTTCTTTTGTAGGCAAGTCTTCCACTCAGCAGTTTTCTGGTAAAAAGTATTTCAGCCTAATACGAGCCCTTCTAGACTTCAATCTGGCACAACTTTTAGAAATTTGATAACCATGATCAGAAATCCTTATCTCTTCCTAAATGTGCCAATTGCGATAAGAAATGACACGTTATTTATGCCTGCTGCAAATTGAAAAATAAGCATCAGAATCAAGACAGACAAAAGCTCTTTTTTCTAAGAGATCATTGTCAAAGTCATACATTGAAAGCAATACACTTCTTAGATCTAATAAACAACAGTCTGGTTTTATTATGGTGAATTGTGAACCTTTCGTGTCGAAAGGTTCTATATCACTTCGGTGATTCGGCCAATCCCATCCCCATTAAATTGTTAAGGTACACGGGAGTTTTTCAGAGTTCTTATTATCAGGTACTTTGCCTTTTCTTATGATGAGAGTGTCCTTGTTCAGGGAGAAGAGTGCGGCTTTGTTAATGTTCTTCTCTATTGTGCATCTTTGTCATCAGACTTAGTCCCAGGACCCGTGACAGTTGGAATAATACTTTCTTTACCCATTGAAGGCATTTATTTATTACTAGACTATGCCCTTGCTCAGGTAAGGTTGTGGTTAATCTACTTGTAACTGTCAAGCATTGTTTGAATTAGAAAGTCGATCCCATTAAAACAAATTCCCTGATTTATACATAACTTGTGCCGCTACAAGTGTTATGGCAAAGAAAGCTCTTGAGAATGACGTTGGTCAGGCTTTATGTTCAGGTCAAATTTACTCCTTTTTTAGGTCAGTCAAAAGGTATTGATCCTCTTTTAACTACTCATTATCTTTATTCTAATCAGGATGACAAGCGACAATCACTTGTCATGGAACATGAAAAAGGTCCTGAGGTCTGTTTGGTTCAGAGGGCCATTAGCAAAACTAAAATCACTGAAGTTCATATCTGTTTGTTTGTTTTTTTTTCATTGCAAATGGGATTCTTGTGAGAAAATGGAGACCTTTCAATGTACCTGCTAGTGACGAGTGGTCAATGAAAAATCAAATGTTAGCTCTTAAGTCGTACAGACAGGAAATTCTTAGTGTAGCCCATGAAACTCCTCTGCCTCGTCATTTAGGGATTGAAAAAACTTATCACCTGATCTTTACTCACATTTAATGGCTAGAAATCAAAGGTGATGTTTGTAAATATTGCAGATCTTGTCAAACGTATCGAATGGCAGGAAAACCCAATCAGAAGATACCAAAGACTCATCTGCAACTCATTTTTGCATCTGATGCACCATTTAGCAGAATTATGGTAGATTGTGTTGGTCCCGCACCTAAGACAAAGTCAGGCAACCATTATCTGTTGACAAAAATGTTTCCGTCAATAACATTCCCAAAGGCAATTCTTTTGAGGAATATTAAAACTAACACAATAGTAAAAGCTTTGATAAAGTTTGTTTTTTTTGCTAAGTTTTTTCTTTTTTCATCTGTACAATCTAGTGAAGGGTCAAATTTTATGTCTGGAAATTTCCAACAAGTTATACATGAATTAGGTATCCAACAAATCAAATCTTTTGCCTATCACCGCGAGAGCCATGGTGCTATAAAAGATTTAATCTGACTTTGACAAATATGATTCGGACATATTTCTTTTATATGAGGAAAGAATGGGATGAAAGTATTCATTTACTGTTGTTTGCTGTCCGGGATTCAGTTCAAGAATCTTTAGGATTCAGTCCCTTTGAACTAGTTGTTGGACACACTCTGCGTGGACCATTGAAGTTGTCGAAAGAGGAACTTCTTTCTAATGTATACTGAAATCAGTCGTCTCGATTATGTTTCCAGTATCAAGTTAAGTTGTCAAAGGCTTGTGAGATTGCAAGGGCTAATCTGCACTTTACTCATTCAAATTGTAATTAAGACATAAAAACTCAAAGGAGTTTTTAGTCTGGATATAGAGTTCTGTCCCATACCACAAAGTCCCTTTCAGGCCAAGTATTATGGTCCCTACATGGTTGAAAAGAAAGTAAATGATTAAAATTACATCATTAATACTTACTGGAAGCGAAAACAAAAACAACTTTGCCACATAAACATCTTAAAGTAGTATATTGAGAGAGATAACCAAGTTAATTATGCAATGAATTTAGTTGTACATGTCGCGCTCAGTGAAGATTTAAGGGAAAGAATGCAATCGCACTCTATTGATTTTGGAGTGAAAAAAAATATAAGGAATTGAGAAATTATGAATAATCTGGACCAGAAATTTTCAAATTTGCATCAACAAGAAAAGAATAAACTTAAACATTTATTACTTGAATACGAGCACTTATTTTCAGATGTTCCCAGAAGAACAAACAAAATTTACTATGATGGTGAAATTATAAAATCCAAACATGTAAAACAATTCCCGTACATGATGAACCATCTCAAACAGAAATACTTGGGGGAAAAAAGAGATTCAGTGTTTGCTGGATAATTTCTTAGAGTAAGTGATATCAAACATGTGTTTATTGTTATAAACTTCTATTTTTCTAGAAGATTTTTCCTCATCCAGGAATGTGTTTCGAGTCTTATATTAGTGTAAACCTGTTGTCTTGACATATATTAGTTCAGTTGGGCTCCAAACAATTGACACGTCATTCAATAATTTTTAATATTGGAACTTCTAAGTTTAATTAGTGGATTATTTTTGGATTCGAACTGTTTCATTCAATAATTTTTAATATTAGGATTATTAAGTTTAATTAGTAGATAATTTTTGGATTTGATTCATAAAACATTAAATTGTTTTTTCTTCATTGTTCACTTTGTATTCTAGAGAAATATATTATTTGTTTAATTTTATAACGTTTATAGTCTTCACTCTTTCCTATTACTTTTTATAAGACTCGTAACAACACACACACACACACACTCAGACACACACATGTAATGGGAAAATGTTTATGTAAAATAAATTCGTGTTTCCCCTATTATGCATGTTTGGATGCAGTCTGCTAACTCGATCTTTTAGGCTCTTCTATGAGGCCTGTCTACTTCATTTAGTACCATGTGGCGTAACCAGGGCAGTGTTGAGGCCTTCCAGGGCTCACAGCACTGAAAATAATATGGTTTTCAAACCTCCCAATTTTCAATAATATTTAAAGCTGAAATGGTGGGGAAATACCATTCTTGCCATCTTCCAAATCAAAATTCTGGTACATGCAGATTGAAATGGTCAGATAATTTTAGTTTGATTTAGTTTTATTATCAACAATTAATTTTGAATTTTTGTGGTGGTTCTCTTGGGTTGGTGCCCTAAGCACATTCTTATATATATATATATATATATATATATATATATATATATATATATATATATATATATATATATATATATATATATATATATATATATATATATGTATGTATGTATGTATGTATGTATGTATGTATGTATGTATGTATGTATGTATGTATGTATGTATGTATGTATGTATGTATGTATGTATGTATGTATGTATGTATGTATGTATGTATGTATGTATGTATGTATGTATGTATGTATGTATGTATGTATGTATGTATGTATGTATGTATGTATGTATGTATGTATGAGCTGAGATTTGCTATAGGCAGCTATGCATTGCCCGAGTGAATTTCTGCGTAGTTTGCCCGTTAAGCATGAGATGGTAGGCGGAACAGAAATCAGAAAGGATTGTGATGCAAATGTCTAACATATTAAATTTATTTAGAAAACGAGGATTTTTAATACTTTTTATCCTTATTTTCATACGTCACTAATGATTAATGTGGAAATTCAATATGCATGGATCATACTTAAAATAGAATATTTACAAGAAGACCCTAAGCAACCAAGTAATTATATACTATAACATTACTCAGCTGTAACGGAAAGCTATTGACGTCAATTTATCAACCACAAATTATATTATACATAATTTCTAAATTTATCTCACGCTATATATAGATCAGGTCATCCTACCATTGTATGTTTGCAATACATAACTGCACAGAAGCTATACATCCTTCATAAACGTTGTTTATTTGTTGGTTTAAAAAAAAAAAAACAACTTTGCATAATATATAGACAATAGGATTATAGCAGAGCGTTTTAAATTACCCGTACAGATTTTCAGTGAAAATTCTGTAATGGTATGTATCGTCATAAATTTGTGCTATTTCTATTTATGTTTCTGTTTATTAGATTTTAGTGATTATTTATTGATTTTTGGGAGTCGGTGGTAGGAAGATATATCTTAGCCTGAGTAATTAGCCATTATTTTTAGGAGCAGATGTGGTAAAGAACATTATTCACCAGAATTTACGACAGAGTGGATTAGGTTCGTACAATCTGGATACATTTTGTACAATATAGATTAGGTTCGTACAATCTGGATATATTTTGTACAATATGGATTAGGTTCATACAATCTGGATACATTTTGTACAATATGGATTAGGTTCATACAATCTGGATACATTTTGTACAATATGGATTAGGTTCATACAATCTGGATAAGTTTTGCACAATATGGATTAGGTTCATACAATCTGGATACATTTTGTACAATATGGTTTAGGTTCGTACAATCTGGATACATTTTGTACAATATGGATTAGGTTCATACAATCTGGATACATTTTGTACAATATGGATTAGGTTCATACAATCTGGATACATTTTGTACAATATGGATTAGGTTCATACAATCTGGATAAGTTTTGCACAATATGGATTAGGTTCGTACAATCTTGATAAGTTTTGCACAATATGGATTAGGATTGTACAATTCGATCCTCTGTAGTTTCTTAAAATAGGGGATTATATGGATCATTTTAGGTAAATGCCTTTAATGCATGTCATTTGAGACAGGAACCATTATTTTTGATTTAGATGTTTTAGTATTGCATGCCGTGAAGAATTGGGTGTTTTAGCATTGCATGTCGTGAAGAATTAGATGTTTTAGTATTGCATGCCGTGAAGAATTGGGTGTTTTAGTATTGCATGCCGTGAAGAATTGGGTGTTTTAGTATTGCATGCCGTGAAGAATTAGATGTTTTAGTATTGCATGCCGTGAAGAATTAAGTGTTTTAGTATTGCATGCCGTGAAGAATTAGGTGTTTTAGTATTGCATGCCGTGAAGTATTTCTATTCAACCTGGAAAGGCTTACTAGTAAATCATTCAAATGTGAAATAAGAATCATCCCCACCATACCCCAAACAAACACATGAAATTAGAGCTTAATAATTTCTTTAATCCAATTATATATAACTTGTAAAATTCTGCAAATTTGTAAGTTTTCATGTCGAAATCTAATTGATAGTGGAATATTAGTGCATGATATAAGAATTATCATGGTGAAGTCCAATTAATGGCATATTCGTGCAGGATAAAAGGATTATCATGGTGAAGTCCAACTAATGGAATAATCGTGCAGGATATAAGATTTATCATGGTGAAGTCCAATTAATGAAATATTCGTGCAGGATATAAGGATTATCATGGTGAAGTCCAATTAATGGAATATTCGTGCAGGATATAAGGATTATCATAGTGAAGTCCAATTAATGGAATATTCGTGCAGGATATAAGAATTATTATATGCTCTTTTTTTCTCCGTTAACTTTACATTGTCAGAATCGTTCAATATCCAGCGATATTAAACACCCTCATATTGCACCCCCACGTGACTGATGCACGTGAATAAAGAACTACTTTCTATAGTAAACAAACAATGGACGCAGACGCCAGTACTTTAATTTATTATGTTTGTCGGTGGATGAAGTATACCAACTGTTTGAACCATTTGAAAGTAGAGATGCCAAAGTTGAGAATGTGGATGAATTCATAGAATCACAGAAGAAATTTTTAACGAAGCTGGCGACTGAACGTGACATCAGAAATGTTCAGCGATGGCTGTATGAAAACAAATGTGAGACGCGCTGCATTGAAAATATCATTCCGGAACATTGCTGAAATCGAATCACATTCCATAGTACACTGTACGGAACTCCGCAAGAAATGAATCTGTTGTTCACAAAAAATAAACAATATTGAAACCAGCATCTTCTTAAGATTTTATGTTTAAAAACTTTCATATTTTTTTCATCTTACGATTCCAAACTATCCATGGCAGAACAAACAGTTATGCAGATTGTTGTCATCGCCAGTCCCTGAAGTCACACGTACATCGTGCGAAAAACACAGGAGATAATCAGAATTTGGCTGTATTGACAGAAAAACAAAATCTCACAATTCCTGACCAGCTGGGAACTTTGTTCAATGGCGCAGTCATTCATAATATGACTTTAAATTTCAATTTCAGATAGACCAAAATGGGATTTCTTTTTTAAATGAGTGAGCGCGCGGTACGCTATGAAGTCAAAAGGTCGATGGGCGGAGCTATATGCGCATAAATAATATTATTGTGTAATGAAGGAGAATCTACGATTCTCAACTTATTTATTTTAATAATAAAACAATAAATTTTATTTTTAAATATATTTGGCTGTGAATTTTATTATTAAGTCTTTGGTAATGAAACAAAAATGAGCATATAATATAAAGGTTACTGCATTTGAATGGGAAAATATGAACTCGTTTTGTCGGAAGGATATACTGCACTCCCAAGGTCGTGCAGTATAGCCATCCGAAAAACTCGTTCACATTTTCCCATACAAATGCAGTAACCTATAATTATCATGGTGAAATCCAATTAATGGAATATTCGTGCAGTATATAATGATTATCATGGTGAAGTCCAATTAATGGAATATTCGTGCAGGATATAAGGATTATCATGGTGAAGTCTAATTAATATGCCAAGAAATTGAATTATTCTCATATGAGCTGCCAGAAGAAAATGATGATGGCAGAATGACATGGTCCCAAACAATGAGGTTATCACAGGGTATGCATTCCAAGCATCTACACTCTGCTGATGAAGTCAAAACTGAGATAGACAGACGACATCACCGGGATGTTTAACGATCGACTACTAAGAAAGATCTTCTGAAGGAGGGAACGCGATCTCAGAGTTGTCAGAAAAAAACGTTTCAGATATTCATTCAAGTCATCCATGAAAAAACTTGGTAATGTCTTTGCGTCTTGGGAAGATCGCACACATGATTGCTCCACATGGTATAGTCTTATCCATACAGGAGCTGCAGACTTTAAATCGAAGAGAACTGCGCAGGAAGTGCTGAAACGTGACCAGCGGAAATGTCACAACTGCAACACGTGAAATGAAAAGAACCCAAGCAGCATCTCTTATCAAGCGTGCCACTTACAGTTCAAAGCACAAACTGGCTTGATCAGCCATCCTCAAAGACACCAAACAAGTTTGTAAAACATGGTAATCTTCGAAATTCTAAGATTGAACAATACAATAATTTGTATGTGTTAAGTTACCGATTGGAGATTTTATCGATATTGGTACGTCTTCTTGCCTAAAAAGCACCCTAAATAGTTTAGATCCTCTATGGGACTCTATGGAATCCTCATTAATTCCCAGTTTTTCTTAACTCTGGTTTACAGTTTTGATTATGATCCACTTGGAGAGCTGCATAATCACGTGATGCTATTGTAACAATTTACGAATGTTTTATGGTAGGGAAAATCAGCTTAAACCGAACCTCTTTGTTATCCTTACTGGCGATACTAGAAAGTTTGTGCTTAAAGAGCTTGTATATATGTTTGTTTTTGTGTGAAGTAACAGTGTTTCGGTTTCAGAGAATCATGCCCTTGGGCACTAACATTCCTATATAGACAATGTCAGCGGCATAACTCGGTGAAATGATGATTAGTTTGTTTTCATGCAACTTACTACACACAAGTATATATATATATATATATATATATATATATATATATATATATATATATATATATATATATATATATATATATATATATATATATATATACAAAAGCCTGTTTGAAAACCATCATTGGTACTTCAAATTTCAACAGACGCTGGGGATACAACATTTCACCGTGGACCAATTATAGAAAAGACATGACCAAGGCTACAAGGCCAAGTTCCGAAAGGACGTGACCAGAGCTACGAGGCCAAGTACCGAAAATGCATGACCAAGGCTACAATGCTAATTACGGAAAGGACATGGCCAAGGCTACATGGTCAATTTGATTTATTTTTATTTGTACTCAAATAATCGTAATTTGGAACGTTATTGTCGTACCTTTTATTATCCACTTATCCACTTAATAAAGGTCAAAATATTCCACGTTGATTTTGTTTAACCTACCTATTAAATAAACAAATCTCAAAAGCTTGAACGGTCATTAAAATACCTAAAAACTACAAAAAATATTAAATATAAGGAAACTGGACTGCAAATATCAAATTCCATTTCTAATTATAGGCTATTTAAATTGTATATTGCCAAACTTTTATTTGGTTTTGCAAAATATTAATTTTCTCTGATACGAGAGATTAATACATATATCAAAAGTAAAACCTTGCTACACACAAGTATATATACAAAAGCCTTTATATTGATTAGAACATTGTCAAAAGCTTTGCTACAGATACGTACTTTAACTAAAGCTTTGTAATAGGCTACTTTGACAAACGCCTTGTCACTGTCCGGTACATTGATATAAGCCTTGTTACATATTGATACATTAATGAAAGTGTTGTTACCGATAGGTACATTGACAAAAGCCTTATAACAAACGTACGTTAACTAAAGCCTTGTCCCCGACAGGTACATGGACAAAAGCCTCGTCACCGACAGGTACAAGGACAAAATGTTCAGTCGGAGACAATAATAAAGAGTTTAAAATAGACCTACAGAAATGATATTAATAGTCAGAATTGAGAGAGAGAGAGAGAGAGAGAGAGAGAGAGAGAGAGAGAGAGAGAGAGAGAGAGAGAGAGAGAGAGAGAGAGAGAGAGAGAGAGAGAGAATTATTAGCATACATGATTCTCTTGACAAAGTTCTAGTTAGCTCCTCATCGTATATGTCAACCTATCAAAGATCAAATATTGATACAATATGTACTAGATCATGTTTCAGTGACAACATATATTCTAACGGCATATTTCCACGATTTCCATTAGCTTTGCGAGTAATACATCTCATTCTTATAAAATAAAATTTAATAAGATATGCAAGAGAAAGTATACCTCTGTGTTAAATATGATCAAAAGTATTGTTTCAGACCGGCATATTGACAAACCTTGTTACTGAAAAAAAGGAGGGAAAGTTTAAGTTTGTTCTTCATCGCTCCCGTCCACAAGTTTTAGAAATAGCAATTTTTTAAACATATATTTGATCAATATGGTTTTTTTTTATTGGGTTTTATGATTGCGTTACGTTTTGGGGCTAATTATTGTTGCACTCAATTTAGTTTGCCCATAGAAACAAAAGATCGGAGAGCTATTTTTAAATAAGTTACCTGGTTTAGGAGATCGAATGAAATCTTTGTTGCATGACGTCACAGGTGATGTTAACGTGCCTATCGAATTCATCACAGATGATATATTTGGTACTAATTTCACATAACTAACATAAACGATCTTTTATTTGTTCGTCTATTGATCGGTTTGTCCATCAGGTGTAAATTTTGGAAAAAAAAATTCTATGATGTATATCAATGGCATTTAACCTTTTCTGGTTGGGGACCAAAATAGATAAAAATGCTTAAGGTCACGGACCGCGTGACCAAGAAGAGATCCTTACAACTAATTATACATATTAATTAAAATGATAAGTTTTAAAAGGGACTGGGACTCGTGTTACAGATTTGTAGCATCATGCTCCGCCCAATTACATTATCCTGACAACAGGCTATCCTGTTCTAATACTAACCTCATAATGCTGAGCGCCAAGAGAAACAGCTCCGAGTATCGTTTTTTTAAAAAAACAAGTACTCTGTACTCTTTTATGACTCGTCCGAGGATTGAACCCGCGACCTACAAGAACTGAGGCTGACTCTCTAACAACATTTTGCCTGACAAAAAGCACCTACGTTCCATCCAAGTGTGTGTGTGTGAGAGAGAGAGAGAGACAGACAGACAGACAGACAGACAGACAGTGATTTCAGGGAAAACCTTTTTTATTTCTTTGGGTTGTGATCCTTCAGGTCTGTACGAGAGATTAGCGTCAGTACGGCTAACTGGTCGTGTGTGTGTGTGTGTGTGTGTGTGTGTGTGTGTGTGTGTGCCAACTATCCTTCAGGACCAAAGAGAGATTAGTGTCTATACGGCTAACTTTGAGGGTGGGGTGAGGGTCTTTCAGGTCGCAAGCAAGATGAGTTTCTGTGTGGCTGTCTGGGCGGGGATCGTATGAGACGTTAGCTTTGTACTGCTGTGTTACATACCATCTTGAAATAAAATATTATTTTTCAGTTCTAGCATGAAAACATCAAAAGTGTTGTTTTTTTAATATCTTCAGGGTTTGATTGGTGGGGGTGGGGTTAGGGGTTTTCGTTTTCACCCTCCTTTAAGAAAACAAAACCGTACACACACACACACACATACAAACACACACACAGTCACATATGACTTGAAATTTGACCATTTTATTCTTGCACACGTTTATTGGGCACCATGCACATTTTGAGCAAATAGAAAGTGACGTTTGCTCTGATGCCCTGTAGGGGAAAGCC